>VZQC01010984.1:885129-1014607 GCA_009823505.1 Rhizomys pruinosus | reverse complement strand
AATAAATAAATAAAAGAAAATTTTAAAGAATAATAAATATTCAAGAGTGCATGAGTATGCCTATATGTGTAACTTACATGGACTTTTCTTATTGTCTTAGAATCTGGGCTGTTTCAACACTTGACAATAGAAAATAACACTTTCTTGCATCTTCTAATAGTGGTGTTATGTATTATCCGTTCAGGGCTTTTTTTTTTTTTTTTTCGTTCAGGGCTTTCTAAAAGGTGAAAGAAACCCTATGCGGTATCTCTGAGCTCAGCTTTCACATCCAGTCTCTATCTAAGAGAATATTAGAGATTGCCCAGAGAGAAGAGAGCTCAGGTGGCTCGTACCTGAGTCAGCACTCTCTGGAGTTCCTGGCATCCAGAGAGAGGCTGAATAAGATGCCAAGTAACAGAGGGAGAAAGAGAACATCACAGAGAGAAAGGAGGCTGACCAGAGGGAGAAAGGTCAGCTCCCCCCAACTCCCTACACCTCAGTTCTTCCCAGTCTCTGTCCACTCGAGTTTGCTATCTGTCGTTTCCTCAACAGCATGGGAAAAACAAACAAAAATAGTTTGACCCATGTGCCCCAGAACTTGATGTACAGACAAAGGGTATATTAGTCACATGTGTTCTTGCTAGGATAAAACACTGACAAATGCAACTTAAGGCAGAAAAGGTTTATTTTGCCTTATAGTTCAAGCGTACGATCCATCATGGGAAGGGAGGCCCAGTGGCAGGAGCTCGACGTTGCTGTTCACGTCGTGTCCACACTTAGGAAGCACAGCACTGAATATTGCACTCAGCTATCTTTTCTCCTTTATATTCAGTCCAGGAGCCCCCCCTCCCCCCTCCATGGAGTAGTGCTGTTGACATTTATGGTGACTTTTTCTACCTCAATTAACCTTATTTTAAAAGTCTTCACAGCCATGCCCAGAGATTTGTTTCTATGATGATTCTAAATCCCATCAAGTTGGCAATAACGATTAACCACGACATCTCCACTCCCTGTCAACTTGCACTCACCTAAATGCATCAGTTTAATGCCGTAACTTTTCATCCTTTTCCAGGACTAACCATCACAGACGGTGTCAGGAACGACCTGCTATGCCAGAACGAAGAGAGAGGCTGCAGTGGGAGCAAGATGTCTTTTTATTTTATTTTATCTTATTTTATTTTATTTTATTTTATTTTATTTATTTTTGTATGTGTATGAATGTACTATCTGCATGCAAGTCTGTGCACCCGTGTCAGGCAATGCTGCGGAGATCAGAAGAGGTTGTCGGATTCCCCTGGAACTGGAGTTCTCCTGGAATTGGAGTTATAGACGGTTCTCAGCCGCCATGTGGGTGCTGGGGATTGAACCCAGGTCCTCTGCAAGAGCAGTCGGTGCTCCTAACCGCTAGGCTATCTTTCCAGCCCCGCAAGATGTTTTTTAAAGGTTCTCTGGAACAAAGTTTTCAAGCTTCCTTATGGGCCAAATCATTATCCATCCCAGAAAGTAGCCACACCTATACCATGGAAAAGACCTGTCCTCAGATTGTGGTGTGCTGAGGTGGGACGATCTCAGGGGAGCTGGCGATGCTACCTGAGGGGAGTCATTAGAAGCAAGGCTAGATCCTCCACAACAAAGAATTCAATGAACAGAGAACAGAGGTCTCTGACTGGACCTAGGGAATCTCAGAAAAACTACAGAGCCTTCTCATGTAGGGAAAAATCCAACCTGGATATCTACCACACAGAGGGCATAGCTGACCGCACTGCCCCTTTTCGGCAAGACCTTTTCCTTGTCTCCTTGCTTTGGTTTTTTTTTTTTTTTTTTTGAAGGTAGAACTTAACTGCCAGCCCATCTGGCTGGGAACTTGCAGCAGCCCTCCTGACCCAGCCTCCAAAGTCTTGTGATTATAGCTGCGAGGCACCTTATGCCACTAAAACCTTGTCTTTTTACTTTGTCTCCTGCCCCTCACTCTGTCCTGAAGGATCCAAGCTTCAATGAAATCCAAGGGGAGTGGAAAAGCAAGGCTGAGGAGAAAGCCCAATACCAGGGTCCCTTGATTCCCATGGGCTCCTGAGCCAGGCCAGGCCTAACCTCTGGGAAGGGAAGAAGTTATAAAGAAGATATAAGAAGGAAGTCTTAACTTGGTCAAACTGACCCTTTTTAAAAAATTATTTATGTATTTTAATGTTATGTATATATGTGTTGCCTGCACGCACTTGCATCATGCAATGCCCACAAAGCCAGAAGAGGGCATCAGATCCCCTGGAACTGGAGTTATAGACAGTTGTTAGCTGCCATGTGGGTGCTGGGAATGGAATGCGGGTCCTCTGCAAGAGCAGCCCGTGCTCTTAACTGCTGAGCTGTCTCTCCAGTCCCATCAAATAAACTTTTAAATACTTTTAAAAGTATGCATGTTTTAGTATGTACACAGGTTTGGAAAAGCTTTAGGATCTGCCCAAGATACTATCCAGTGGCTGTGCCAAGAGAACCACAGAGTGAGTGTAAAGGGTTAAGTTAGGGCAGGCAAGAAGCTACTCTTCTGCTTCAAGATAGGGGTTTAGGGAGAATAATACAAGTGAGGGACAGTCTTATATTTATTCATACTTTGGGTAACTTCTTTAAATTACTCACCATTCAAGATGTTTTAAATACAGAACACACACTTTGTACCCAAATGAATTCATGGAACACTTTCCTGTGGCATTTAGAATACCTTTTCCAGAACCCTCTCCTTCAACTTTTACACAATTAACTACCACCTACTTGGCCTAACTGGCTAGTAGTATTAAGTAGAGTTGTTTCAATGTTAAGTTGTCTCTTATAACACACTAGAACCTCTGGCATCAATCCATAAAGTATGTTAAAGGGCACAGAAACCCTTAGAGGGGGCCCCAGATAGCCAGTAGTATGGTAGCTAGCCTTCCCTAACTAAGGGCACCCCAGCACATTCCTTCCACCTTGACAACTGCTATCAGGGATCCTGACACACACGTGAAGTATATGCCTCTCAATTCATTCCTTAAGCCTTGACCGACAGTTGCTGTCAGGACTCCTAAAGCACATACACGGCAAAAGAAGGAGGTCCTGGTAGGAACAAGCTCAGGTCCAGAAAGTTCAATGTTTCACCAGGATGGTCATTCATCCACCTGTCACTGTCAGTCAACACGTACTGAAAGCCAGCATATGATTGATTATCATTACCATGCCATATGGTAGAAATAAAAAAAAAAAAACTGACAAGGCCGAGAACTTCTGTGATCCTTTTGCCTTAGAAACTATTGGTTGATATTCTGTAAGTCTGTCCATAAATGGGCTGCATCTTCATAAATATTCGTGCCTGTGGTAAACTATATTGTTGACTTCAAAGTAATGGTCTAGAGTGAGCTGTTCACCTAATGGCTCTGTCAGAAATAAGAAGGGATGCAAAAGAGGCTTAGCTCTGAGGCCTCCATCCCAGCCAAGGTTCAAACGCCTTTGAGGGATAATAGCCGTATACACAGACCATCCCAATGAGCACATTTTTCCTTCTCCCCTAACACAGAAAGAAACTTTGTGAATCCTATTGCCTTAACTTCTCCAAAAGCTATGGGTTGAGAGCCAGACTCCAGGCTTGGGAAAAACAACCAAAGAATTCTCCATTCGCTCCAGGGGACATGGACAAGATCAAGAAAAGTAAGGCCTGTACTACTACCCTGTCCAGCCCTCAGGGTATGCCATTTTGGGCTTTTACGTCAATGTTACCATATTTGACCCCAAACTGAGCAAACATTTCCCCAGAATCATAGAACCAATAACCCCACCAATGGCCACTGGGCACAGAAGCCAAGAACAGAAATGAGAGATAGACTTAGAAATCACTTCTCACTCTGCTGGGGTCAGGAGGTTATAGAAACAGCATAAACGCTATGAAGGAGATGGATAAAAACTGAAAGGGGAGGAATAGTCAAGTCTATTCTGAAAATTGATGGAGATTTTCCCAGAGCTTAGAATCTACCTGTTTTTGCTCCTTTTATGGTACTTTTATTGACTACTTGACAGGGTGCTTGCAGGGAGTCATTTTAGCATCCAGATAGACTTATGATGAAGTTAGAGGTTGTCTGGTGGTCACCTGGTTACCCACCATGGCAGCCATCTTTATTCTAATCAGTTTTGGCTATGGCACCCAAACAGGAACTTCTAGCTTTCAAGTGTCCTGTCCTCAAAGCTGAAGGAGATTAGGTTTAACAGGACATTACCTAGGCCTCTTCACAGTCACCCACTCCTCCCCCGTGCCTGTCAAGTTGGCTCATCTCAGTGGCTGTAGTCCACTTTTAGAGTTGCATCGTAAAATGGCGGCAAGCCAAGCACCATCACTGAGAAGAGCCCTAAAGAGCACCCTGGTAGCCAGCATGCCAGCTGAAAAGGGCAAAACTTGAGCCTCACTTCTGGTAGTCATCCAAATGACAGCCTGAATGGGCAGGATGACACAGGTTATGAAAGCAAGACAGACGGAAGGAGGAATGAAGGTAGTAAGTGTCAGGGAGAAATGAGTAGCTCAAGAACTAGATTACTAAAAGCAGAGGCAAAAAAAGAAGGGAAAAAACGGAAAAGTGAAGAGAAAAAGGGAAAAGAATCAGAAATCAGTAATTTCTACATGCAAAGAGAAAAGCTAGCTTCTTTTCTTGGTGGGACCTCAGGTATCGAGGATCTGGATCTGTGGGGTCATGCCATTGGGCTCTCTGAAGGTAGAGCAATGATTGACAGGATAATTAACCTGGATTTTGGAATGTGAAGATAACTAGCTCTCTCTGGCCATTTATCACAGGACTGCCAGGAAAGGAAGTTGTGCAAGACTGAAATGTAACAATTAATTAACAATGCAAAAGAGCACACTCTGAAAGGGAGGGGCAGGAAGCTCTCCCAAGCTTATAAATTATTCCTGCCTATTGAGTGCTAAAAGCACAAGTTCTAGATGTATATAAATAATATATTCCTGTAAATAATTGAAAACACAAAGAAAATTACATAAGCTCAAACCATCTAAATTTAGCAAGGCCCATGGCTTTTAGAACTCTTATTATACTTTATGCTTTTCCCTAAACCTACCACCATGTCTGGGGTAAAATATCAGGATGAGAAATCTTTCACTTGGTCATACAGGACTGACATAGTTCCTTTCTCCAGCTTTTCAGTTTCCGTGTTTTTTTGTTTGTTTGTTTAAATATGAACAAAAGAGTTCTAAAACCCCTTCCAGTTCTGACACAGTATCTCCTAAAACATTACTAGCATATTCACTAATTCCTGTTGAGATTTCTCTCCTTCAAGATAATGACTATCTGAGACTTGGCTTTCTGTTGTTATGTAACTACTAACGTCCCAGAGCATCCCAAATATCTCTTCATTTCAAGTGTGTCCTTCATGGCTAGATGGATCCGCAGCACTCCAGTAGTGGCTTGGGAATCTTGGTTTGCCGATGTTTGAGCAGAGAAATGACTATCTTTGGCCAACTTAGTAATCTGTAGTAGAACCTTAGTTCATGAATTAGCTGTTTGTTGCTCTCTTCTTGGGAAATGAGCTTGCTGTGTTTCCTTTGGAGAAAGAATTCCCATGATGCCAAGAGCTCTGATAGAAATTAAATAAATGGGCTTCATTTTCTCAGTTGTGCGAAGGACAGGCAACAAGGTTCCATGCCCCTCTCTCTTCTGGCACTGGCTACATTCACTTTTAGGAACAAGTTATCAAGTTTCCACTTGCTTAATGAGAAAAGCAAAAGTTAGGTACACTCTGAGTTTGGCAAGGCTTCCTTTATTCTATAACTCTTCAGACACAGAGATAATGACTAACTTCAGGGTCACATCTGATGCCAAACCCAACGGTCTTCCCAGTGTCTTCAACACTGCTTCGGAGGGAGCTCCTTCTCAAGCAACATACTGCAATGTTCAGGTCCACAGGCCCCAGAGCCAGCATGTAACCATTTGAATTCTTCACCTAGAGAATTCACAGGTCTTGTACAAATTTCTCAGTTTCACTGAGTTTTTATTCTCTCATCTGTTGATAGTAGTAACCCAGTGCGTATGGTTAATTATGCAGTATTGCAACATGATAATGCAAGTGCACACAACTGACATTTTTCTTGGAAAATAATAAGCATGGTGGATCTTTTCTGTGTATATATAGTGTTATTTTGGCAGTGTAAGGAGCCAATCCAAGGCCTCACATATGCTAGGCTACTTGTTATTTTATCTCGAGTTCCCCACAGAAGCAGAAATTAATCTAAAGTTTGTAGTGGGACAAGGCTCCTTGCCAAAGTATCTACCAAGAATAGGTACAATGCTTGCTAATCATCTCTGTGATTTGCTTAAGAATGCATTGCCTGTCTACAATTTTTATCTGAAGATCACATTTAGGAGATTGAAGCTAGTTCTTTCTTTCTCTTTGTAAATGAGTATGAATATATATTCAAATACATAGGTATAGGTAGTTATAGTTTACCATAATTTGTTCATGTTAATTCCACAATGACAAAGAAATGTTTTATTTCTGAGTTCTTAAATAGTATAAAATATTATTTACTTCCATCTTTGAAATTGCTCACTAAATTGCATCAGTATAACACAAGTACTTTGAAGATTATCAACATTATAGATTTTCTGGAAAAGCATCAGAGGGAGAAAATGAGTATGCATGTGCATGTGTATTTTGCGACCCATTCCAGTCACTTAGCACGTATCATGATGCTGCCATGCTCGCTGAACTTCTGAGAACGCTCACTGAAAAAACTGATCATCAGAGAATGTTCACCTGCAACTACTCATCTCAAATTGCATCCCAGTCCTCCAGGACCCTTTCAGTGGCTTTGGAAACCCAAAGAACACTTTTCAAGTATAAATATAAAAGCAAAAAAGTAGAAATATAAGAGCATAAGGAAAAAATTTAGGGCACTTGCAAGGTGCTGTGAAACACTCATTCCCTTCCAGCCCCCAAATTTTAAGCTTAAGTGAAGATACTATTTGAGAATCTTGGGCCTTTTCTCTTATAGTCTGAACTAGTACAACCATTTGAATGTTTATATCACTCCCAAATCATGATGAAACTTCATCTCTAATGGAACAGAACCAAGGAGAATGACTAGGTGATGAGGGATTCTCCTTCCTGAACAGGATTAAGACCCTTATAAAAAAAAAAAAAATCATAGAGCATTGAGCCTTTTTGCCCTTCTGTCTTGCACCAAGTAAAAATACAATATTCAAGGAGCCACTTGGAAACAGAAACCAGGGCCTGATCAGATACCAAATATACCTTGATCTGGAAACTTCCAGCCTCTCTGTTATATGAGAAAGAACCTTCAGTTACTTATAAATTACCTGGCCTTGGATATTTTGTTATAGTAGCACAGATGGACCAAGATACCTGGTAGAACTGTTCCATTCAATTACAATCTGCTATTAGCAAAGTTTTCTCCCCTTGTAGTACCAGATAACTAGTATCATAAAAGGAAAAGGAATAAACAGTACTATAAATTTTACATATTACCCTCATTTGCCTTTCTGAAAAAATTTGCATACATTTTCTCCCTTAAACTGATCAATAGTTATGAATCAACGCAAATCTATATTACTATTCCTATGTACATTTGTAACTATTAGAAAGTTGATTGATAGATGTGAAACTTCAGTACACAATCATATGTTAATAAAATAAAATGGGCTGGGTGTGGTGGCGCACACCTTTAATCCCAGGCAGAGGCAGGTGGATCTCTGTGAGTTCAAGGACAAGCCTGGTCTACATAGTGAGCTCCAGGCCAGCTGGGACTAAAGGGAGACCCTGTCTCAAAAAACTAAACAAAACAAGACAAAACAAAACAAATAAATAAAATAAAATGGAGACTTTGAAATGTGAAAATGCCTGCTTAAAGATTTCTCTTGGAAATAAATTCTGCTATCCTTAACTAGAAAAAATTTAGTCTAGCCTGGGGTGAATATTAACTCAAAAGTGATTTCAAAAGTGGATGTAATTCAAGTGAGAGTAAGCACTTAAACCCACCAAGCACGGATCTAAAGTCACCAGAAAGGTTGTTAAAACATTTGGAGTTTGCTCTTAGTACAGAATTGCTTTGTAGCATTGAACAGAGTGTTTAGGGTACCAAAACTTGTTTAAATCTCAGGCAAAAGTAACTGGATGAGGTGTGTGTTTGCTGGATGGAATTGAAGAAAAAAATTCTTTATAACAAAAACACAAGCTTGCACTCATGTCCAAACATTGAATGCCTACTGGCCATTTCCTGATCTATGCCCTCTTTGTCTGCAACTCCACGCTCTGATTGCAACTGTCACTGAGTCACACAGTCTGCTCTAGGCATGAAGCCAATTTGATTACAACAACTGCTTGTGCAACAGAGAAAGGTAGTTTTCAGGGCCCTAGCAAAGGGCTCACCCAAGCTCCTGACTCTGGGGCATAAGTTTTGGCTGTCATTCATAAGATGGAAAATAAATATCCACCTAACCTAATAAACCAACAACCTAGAAAGCACGTATGAGCACAGAATGTTATAGCCAAGACAGACTCATCAGCAGAGATGAACATTCCTCAAAAGCGTTCAACAACTCTGGAAATTCTGCTTTTTATTTTCTAGGATTACAATGTGACTTGCTTAGATTTGGATCCCAAATATCTAGTACATGATGTATGCGTAGACAGTATTTATTTAGCTGAAGTGGAATAATTAAGTTACTTAGAGACAGTTACCTTGCCCCAACCATTCTCAAAGCCAATTACTGCTGGGGAGAAGTGAGGTTGGGAATTTGAGAGCTCTTTTAGTTTTTAAAACTGAACTTGATCACAGAGTTTTCAACTGATTATTTTAATTTCAGAGATACAAAACCTATTTTTATTATATTTTAAGGGATTCACAATATAAGAACAGTTGTTTTCAGATCACATATTTTTTAAAAAATAAAAATCTTATCAAATCCTAATCTGAAGATGGAAAAATATGTCAGTAAAGTATGCTAACCATCATAACAATTATTCACTCAGTTCAGCACCTGATTGCCATGTTTCTTTATTACCCTCCTGGGGTGGTTCTAAAATATAAGCAAGGCATTAAAATTATTCAAATCCCCCCTTTTTGAGAGAAGGTCCCACTGTATGGCTCCAGCTGGTTTGGAACTCACTATGTAGATCAGGATAGCCTTGAATTCAGAGATCCATCCACCTGTTTCTGTCTGCTAAGTGTTGGCATTAAAGATATAAGCCACCAGGTGTGGTAACACACCCCCTTAATCCTAGTACTCAGGAGGTAGAGGCAGGCAGATCTCTGAGAGTTCAAAGCCAGCCAGCCTGGTCTACATAGTGAGCTCTAGGCCAGCTGGGACTAAAGGGACACTCTGCCTCAAAAAGACCAAAAAAAAAAAAATAATAATAATAATAAATAAATAAACAAAGGTGTAAGCCATCATAATTGACAGAAATCTTTTATTTATTCTCTGATCGATAGTATATTTATTTCATTTAAGTTGATTGCCCAATAAATCCTTATTAAATTAAGTAAATAGGTAATTGTGAGGTTAAAAACAGACAAGTAAAAATAGCAGCCATGCTTAACAACCATTCTTAATGCCCATACCAATTTGGCCAAGGGTCTTAAGGGATAACTTTGTTCCTCGCCCTCAGAGGTCAACTAAGTCCCAGGGGACCATGCATGAGGGCATCTCTTGAAATGTCCTGCAAATCTGAGTCATCAGTCTTCCTGTGCAGGGAGATCTTGGAGATCCACTAATGGGACTTCAGCCAGTGTCCAGGCTATAAGGGGGAAAGTCTGCTCATGCTTCAAAAAGGGAAGCATGGTCCAGCAAGACCTGACTTTGTTGTCAAGCAGATGGAACTGGTAAATGAAAAGCCAAAAGGAGCCAGGGGCTCCCTCTCCCCCAAAATCTGAGTGACCCCTGAGGAACAGATCCTCAACTGACCTTGAGAAAACAAAAATCATGGTTAATCTGGGCTTACTGTGTGGCCTTAAACATCCAAAAGGATCGAACTTCTTTTTTTTGCGGTTCTCAGCCTCAGCCTTTAACGTTTGCACCATTGGTTTGTAAGACGGTGTCAAAGAACTTTGTTGATTATGAAGTGTTACAAAAGGCAACTTCTTAATCTATGCATTTTGGGGGGTTTTGAAATTTTACTTCTTGAAAAAGCTGTTGTGAGAGTTGGAAACTCTGCACCTGTATGTATATATATTTTAGCAATAAAGCATGGGCTGAGAATGCAAAAAAAAAAAAAAAATCCAAAAGGAAAGTATAACCAGAAATAAATAATTAGTAAGGCCTGAGAAGTTGTACTTCAGGTATAAAACTTGAGATCTTCTGGGCATGGTGGTGCATACCTTTAATCCTAGCACTCTGGAGGCAGAGCTAGGAGGATCTCTGTGAGTTCAAGGCCAACCTGGTTGACAGTGTGAGTTCCAGGCCAGCTGGGGCTACAGGGAGACCCTCTGTCTCAAAAAGACAAACAAAACAAAACAAACAAACAAACAAAAAAAACCTTTGAGATCTTAGTAAACAGACAAAAAGTAAAAAAAAAAAAAAAATGGCCACAATGTAATAACTATTTCTTTGTTTCTACTCCTATGCTAATGACATGCAGATATGATGTGCTCATTTAATTATCACAACAAAACTACATACTCCTGCTGTTACTCACTGCACCTTAGAGAGCAGTGGACCCAAGGTTGCATATGTAATCGATGGCAGAGCTGAGGTTGAACACAGGGTTCTTTGGCCCCAAGGCTTAATTATTTCTTATTCATACAGAATCAAATATGTGCTTTTTAAAGATTCTAATCACTAATGTGGATGGCCAATGAGCATTTTGAGCTTGAAACTACTTGAATAGTCAGTCCTAAAGGAGAATAAGACAAGCCAGGCAAAGAACTCCTCTCTAGTAAAGAAATCAACTACCACATAAGAAAACTGAATTTGGCCGGGCATGGTGGTGCACACCTTTAATCCTAGCACTTGGGAGGCAGAGGCAGGCGAATCTTTGTGAGTTCAAGGCCAGCCTGGTCTACAGAGTGAGTTCCAGGACAGCTGGGGCAACAGGGAGACCCTGTCTCGAAAAGACCAAAAAAAAAACAAAAACAAAAAAACTGAATTTGCTAAACCCCAGTAAGTACACCCCAGTTGGAGTGCTTATCCATCTCCAGCTTCTCCCTCTGGAACATCCATCTCCCTGCTTCCTCAGTATTTGGTTTTGTTTTCAGGCTTGAGTGTTCTTCCAGACACCCTGTTCTCCATAGACTTCTCGACCTCCATAGAAACTTACTCTTCTTCCTCTTAGTCTGAATAGGAGCTGGAATTTTTCAAAAACTATTCTATTAAGAAATGAAGGGAGCCGGGCGTGGTGGTGGATGCCTGTAATCCTAGCACTTGGGAGGCAGAGGCAGGTGGATCTGTGTAAGTTCAAGGCCAGCCTGGTCTACATAGCGAGCTCCAGGCCAGCTGGGACTAAAAAGGGAGACCCTGTCTCAAAAAGACCAAAAAGAAAAAAAAAATGAAGGGGTGAAGAAATGGCTTAGCTGTCAAGAGCACTGGCTGCATTTGCAGAGTCAGGGTTCAATTTCCAGCACCAGCATGGCAGCCAACAACTATCCATAACTCCAGTTCCAGGGGAATCTGATGCCCTTCTTCTGACCTCCACAGGTACTGTATGAAACAGGTGCACTTACATACATGTGGGCAACATATGGAAACATAAAAAAAAAACAAAAATATTTTTTAATAGAAATGAAGGGGGCGCACTGGGAAGACGCCTCAGTTAGCAAAAGTTTTGTCATGCAATTATGAGGACCTGAGTTAGATCCTTAATCCCCAATTTTAAAAAGCTGGGCGCTGCAATGCATTGCCAGTACTGGGGAGGTGGAGAAGAGATCTCTGGGCTTGCTGGCCAGTCAGCTCAGTCAAATCAGTGACTTCTGGGTGCAGGGAGATACCCTATCTCAAAAAAATAAAAAGAAGCCAGGTGTCGTAGCACACACCTTTAATCCCAGCACTCAGGAGTCAGAGACAGGTGGATCTCTGTGAGTTCAAGGCTAGCCTGGTCTACAGAGTGAGTTCCAGGACAGCTGGGGCTACAGGGAGACCCTGTCTCAAAAAGACGAAAAAAAAAAGGCTGGGAAGCAATTGAGGAAGACACCTGATGCTGACCTCTGGTCTCTGCACCCACGTGCATATACGTGCATGCGGACCTGTACACACACACACACACAGACACACACACAGACACACACACACACACAGACACACACACACACACACACGCATGCAAAAGAAATGAAGGGGAAAATGAATGAAGAGGAAAAGACAAGGAGGGAGAAACCAGAAGAAAGATAAACAGCAGTAAGAAAGAACATTTGAAATTACATTATAAAAATTAATGTTCATGGCCTAGCAGTTAAGAGTGCCGACTGCTCTTACAGAGGACCCGGGTTCAATCCCCAGCACCCACATGGCGGCCGAGAACCGTCTGAAACTCCAATTCCAGGAAAACTCCAGTCAGATTCCAGGGGAATCCGACACCCTCTTCTGACCTCTGTGGCATTGCACAACACGGGTGCACAAACCTACATGCAGACAGTACATTCATACACATAAAAAAATTAATGTTCAGAAATGCTCTTTTGTAGGTTTTTGGCATTGTTAATTTACCTTGTTTTACAGTCCTAAGCAAAGCCTTTAGACATATGTCTGTCTAATCAATTTAGTAAATTCAACTATCTCAAGTTTTTTTAAGTTTTATTTTATTTATTTTTTTAAACAATTTTTTAAATTTATTTCTGTATGTGTATGAATGTACTGTCTGCATGCAAGTTTGTGCACCCATGTCGTGCAATGCCATGGAGGTCAGAAGAGGGTGTCGGATTCCCCTGGAACTGGAGTTCTCCTGGAATTGGAGTTTCAGACGGTTCTCAGCCGGCATGTGGGTGCTGGGGATCAAACCCGGGTCCTCTGTAAGAGCGGTCGGCGCTCTTAACTGCTAGGCCATCTCTCCAGACCTTAAGTTTTATTTTAATTATGTGTATGTGTCCATCTGATGTCTGTTTTGTGTACAGGCTCCGCCACAGGCAAGGAACCCCAAGGGCTGGAGTTAATGGCAGTGGTGAACTGCCATATGTGGGTGCTAGGACCTTAACTCCTATTCTCTGGAATTGCAGCATGCACTCCTAACTGCTGAGCTATCTCCCCAGCCTATAGCTCAAGTCTTTTATTTGCCCTTTTTACCTTCTATTCATTTTTGGGGTCGGTGTTGGCAAATGAACCCAGTACCCTGCACACGCCAGCCATGTACTCATTGCTGAGACAAACCCTAGCCCTCTTTCCCTGCCTTTGATTAGAAGTAGATGACGGCTAAGGTATCTTTGTGACTAGTGTGCATATATTATCTTATTCGATTATGAAATGCAATGAAAGTAGGTTATTATCAACTTTTTCTGGAAAAGGTCTTGAAGAAGGAAATGCTCCTAAGGGCCCTTAGCCAGTGAGAGTGGAGGAGGATTTTGCTTGGCTATCTTCAGACTCTCTATACTAGTCTTGAGGCACTTCCTCCCACTCCCAGCCCTCTGCATTCTCTCATACATGCTCAGCTTCCCTGGAGGTTGATGCAAAATATTTAGCTCTAGGGGGTGAACCTAAGATTGAAGACTAGGGGTTCCAGGTAAAGGCTTTCAGAATGCTTGGGTTCAAATCCATATGGATTATGTACATGAAACTCTGACTGCAGGCAAGAGCTTTAGCCTTTCTAACATGAGCTATTCTCATGTATAGAATGAGATGACAGCTGGGGAGATGGCTCAGTGGTGGAAGAGCTTGCCATACAACTGTGATCAGAGTATAGATCCTCAGAACCCATGGAAATGCTGGCAGGGTGTTGGCAACTAACCTGGAATTCTAGATTCGCAAGGTGGAAACGGGACCCCAGATCAAGCTGGCTAGCCAGACTAGCCATATCAGCAAGCTCTGGGTTTGATTGAAAGACCCTGCATCAATGAATAAAAGTGGAAGGGCAGGGCTGGAGAGATAGCCTAGTGGTTAAGAGAACCAACTGCTCTTGCAGAGGACCCAGGTTCAATCCCCAGCACCCACATGGCGGCTGAGAACCGTCTGTAACTCCAGTTCCAGGAGAACTCCAGTTCCAGGGGAATCTGATACTCTCTTCTGACCTCTGCGGCATTGCACGACACGGGTGCACAGACCTACGTGCAGACAGTACATTCATACACATACAAAAATAAATAAAATTAAAAAGTGGAAGGGCAATGGTGGATGATTCCTGATATCAATCTCTGGCCTACACACACACACACACACACATACACACACATACCCCACATATGCACATACATGAAAATGGAAATGTAAATTGTGGGGAAATCCAGCATTTCTCAGGGACACAGGTGTGGCTCTTAAGTCATCCCTGACCCCACCCAGCAGGTGAGAGCAGCATGTGCTGCAGAGAGGAAAACAACAATTCATGACACAACTTGTGACCTGACTTGTGACCCAAGCACATGATATGGGGTGGAACAATAACAAGTGATGTATACAGGGGGTGTGATGCAGAGGTCTGGGATTGGATGTGAGAAGTGACATCATTCTGTTTATATAAAGGATGTGCTGTACACAATAAATTGAATCTTCATTACCACCTGACAAGATTCCTGGATTCCTTATTTCAACGCATGTGTAAGTTTAAACCTATCAGGTTTGTGTTAGAGTGTTGAGTGAACATACTTCCTAAAACACACGGTATCAGTACTTGACTGGATCAGTGTGTACTGAGGGGCTGGCCCCAATATCTGTGGCAATGATGGTAAGCAGCAAGGGACAGCTAGGAAAAAGGGTGAGCCTTGGGATTTCCCATGTTGCTGCACTGTGTGATTACATTGCTTTTTGAAGCAAAGTATCTGGAAGGAGACCAATGCGGGGTCTGCCACTTTCTGAATAGATGCATCACATTAAGAAAGCAGGAACTAGGGCTGGAGAGATGGCCTAGCGGTTAAGAGCGCCGACTGCTCTTGCAGAGGACTGGGGTTCAATCCGCAGCACCCACATGGTGGCCGAGAGCCGTCTGAAACTTCAATTCTAGGAGAACTCCAGCTCCAGGGGAATCCAAGACCCTCTTCTGACTTCCGTGGCATTGCACGACACAGGCGCACAGACCTGCATGCAGACAGTACATTGATACACATACAGAAAAAAAAAAGAAAGCAGGAACTAGAGGCAAATCATTATTTATCTCAGGGCTGGAGCAGCCTCCAGAGTGAAAGGCTCACAGAGTGCTTCGCTGCAGTCTATCCACAACCTTCAGGACAACCTTCAGTATTGAAAACAATCCCACAGAAAGCAGACCGAAAGACAGCCCCAAGTCTGAAGGGATATTCCAAATGGACAATTCCTCTTGGAAGAAAACACTGTCCTTTTATTAAAGGAATATCCACTGTTAAAAACAGTTATTGGCTATTTGTGTTTCTCTTTTGAAAACTGTCTGTTTAGTTCATTAGCCCATTTATTGCTTGGCAGCTTTATCTCTTTGGTATTTAATTTCTGAAGCTCTCTGAATTTTGGATATTAGTCTCTTGCATATTGTCTGATGCATAACTGGTGAAGATTTTCTCCCATTCTGTGAGCAGTCTGTGTGCTCTGCAGGTAGTTGGTAGTGTCCTTTTCTGTTCAAAAACTTTTTAATTGAATATACTCCCATCTGTTGACACTTGAGGCTTGTTTCTATGGTATTGATGTTCTGCTCAGAAAGTTCCTCACTACCCCAATGTCTTGAAGAGTATTCCATATATTTTTATCTAGAAGTCTCAGGGTTTCAGGTTTTAAAATTTAAGATCTTTGGCTGGCTGTGGTGGCTCATGTCTTTAATCCCAGCACTCAAGAGGCAGAGGCAGGTGGATCTCTGTGAGTTCAAGGGCATCTTGGTCTACATAGTAAGTTCCAGGCCAGCTGCGGCTACAGGGAGACCCTGTCTCAAAAAGACAAAAAAAAGGCTCTTAATTTTTTATATATTGATTTTTTATCCTGAAATTGTACTGTGTTTATTAGATCTTGGAGTTTCCTAGTAGATTCTATATGGTCTTTTAAGTATAGAATCATTACTTCTACAAATAGGGATAGTTTTACCTTGTCCTTTCTTATTTTAACCTCCTTTATGCCTTTCTCCTGTCTGCTATAGTTAAGACTTCAAGAACCATATTAAGGTGTTCAACATCCCTAGTGATCAGGGGAATGAAAATTAAAACTACTCTGAGATACCACCTCACCTCAGTAAGAATAACTATCATCAAGAAATCCCACAATTGGAGAGGAGGTGGAGAAAGAGGAAGCCTTACTGTTGGTGAAAAATAAGTTTGGAGGTTCCTCAAAAAGTTAAAAATAGGATAATCATATGACCCAACTATCTCACTCCTGGGCATATGCCCAGAGAACGCCATACCTTACAATAGAGATATTTACACCCTGGGTTTTTCACTGCTCTGTTCGCTATACAAGGGAACTAAAACCATCAGTTGATGAACAGGCAATAAAAATCAGGTACATATATAAAATGGAGTATTATTCAGCTCTAAAGGAAAAATGAAATCACAAAATGCATGGAAAGATGGACGGACCTAGAAGGTGTACTATTAAGCAAATCTCATAAAGAAAAAAAAAAAAAAAAAACCACATGTTCTCCCTCATACGTGAATCCTAGCTCATAATATATGCCCATAATATATGCATGTATATATTTAAGCAAATGCATGACTGGGTATACAATAACATTTGTAAATAACTAGAAAAGGTAACTTTAAAAAGGTATGTTAATGAGTTCATATATATAGCATACATCATCTAAGTCCTTTGAATACCACCTCAAGATATATTTTTAAGAAATTTCATGAAAAAGAAGTACTTATTGGGAAGCGTCCAAATGTGATGTCATAAGATTTTCCTTACAGGGAAATCTGAATTTTCTTTTTTTCTTTTGTCTTTTTGAGACAGGGTCTCCCTGTAGTCCCAGCTGGCCTTGAACTCACAGAGATCCGCCTGCCTCTGCCTCCTGAGTGCTGGGATTAAAGGCATGCGCCACCACACCCTGCTTAAAGATGGTTCTTAGCCCCCATGTGGGTGTTGGGAATCGAACCCAGGTCCTCTGCAAGAGCAGTCGGTACTCTTAACTGCTGAGCCATCTCTCCAGCCCTGGAAATCTGAATTTTCAATTGTGTTTTTTCATTCTTTGAATACTTCTGTATGCTATAGTTTTTTGTAAGCATGAATAAACTTTAATAAAAAGTTTCAAAATAAAAAATTGGCAAGGTGTGGTAGCATAAGCCTTTATCTCCGCACGCAGGAGGCAGAGGCAGGCAGGTATCTGTGAGTTTCAGGCCAGTATAATGTATCTAGTGAGTTCCAGGCCAGGCAGGGCTATCTAATGAGACCCTGTCTCAAAAAACCAAAAATAAATAAATAGATATATAAATAAATAAAATAAAGTAGTGGGGGACTGGAGATGTAGCTCAGTGGGCAGAATGCTTTTCTGGAATGCATAAATCTCTGGGTTCAATCCCTAGTGCATGTAAAACTTGGCATGGTACCCAAAAGGCCTTGAATCACAGCACATGGAAAACTCAGGAAGGACAATCAGAAGGGCAAGGTCATCCTCAGCTATACAGTGAGTAGTAGTCCAGCCTAGAAGACATGAGACTCTGTTTCAAAAACAAAGAAAAATGAAAACGATATCCATAAAGAGATGGACAAAGAAGTAGCCAACGAGACCTACCCACAGAGAGGCAAAGGAGGTGGAGGAGACATTTATAATGATATCCAGTTAAAAAACTGAGTCTCTGGGGGCTGGAGAGATGGCCTAGTGGTTAAGAGCGCCGACTGCTCTTGAAGAGGACTGGGGTTCGATCCTCAGCACCCACATGGCAGCTGAGAACCATCTTTGACTCCAGTTCCAGGGGAATCTGACACCCTCTTCTGACCTCTGCGGCATTGCACGACATGGGTGCACAAACCTACATGCAGACAGTACATTCATACACATACGAAAATAAATAAAATTAAAAAAAATTTAAAAAACCCTGAGTCTCTGAATAAATACAGATAATAATCATCTCTATTTCCAATGATCTGAAGGACATAAAATGTCCTTTTGAAACAGGACTGATAGGAAGATGAAGCTTGTTTGAACAAGAAGCTATTGATAGACAGCAGTTCCTCCCTTCTCTCTCTCCCCCCCTCTTTCTACTTTTTATTGTTGTTTTATTGAAGATCAAACCTAGGCTTTCTGCTTAGTAAATAATCGTTCCATAATGAAGCCATACTATCAATCCTTTGGTTAGTTAAGAAAAGTCAGATTTATTTAACCTATATCATTACAGCTTAAGCAAAATTAATATTATATAAGACTATAATGAGTTAATATGAGTTCTAATCTCTCTTTATGTGGAACTGTCCAATAATAATTATAACATCTTGGGTGAGACCTGAAAACTTCACTTTCAACAGGTTCACTGGGCTATTTGATGCACACCAAAATCCAACAATCCCTTGCCCACTTTTTAATGGCTACTTACTATTATATAGACATGATACAACTCACTTAGTCAATAACTTTTTCTGGGACATTTAGATATAATTTACACAGTCACCATTATAAATCATGACGGCCCTCCATATAATAATAATTACCATTCCTTGTACGTTTCCCATATACTAGCTGTTAAGCTAAATGTTTATGTCTTTAGGATAAATTCTTTTTTTTTTTTTTTGGTCTTTTTGAGACAGGGTCTCCCTGTAGCCCCTGCTGTCCTGGAACTCACTCTGTAGACCAGGCTGGCCTTGAACTCACAAAGATCCGCCTGCCTCTGCCTCCCCCAAGTGCTAGGATTAAAGGCATGCGCCACCACGCCTGGCATTAGGACAAATTCTTATGAGGTATACTTATTGAGATAAATTTTCTATATTTTAAGCATTTTACTGCTGCCTGTTGTCAACTTGCCACTCCATAAAGTTAGCTCTGTGAACATTCCACACTTACAGGGTGGGAAAACACAGATGGCTATACTGCATCAAGGCTAGCACGTGGCTATCAGCTCTGTGAGCACCTCAAACAGTGGCTCATTCAAGAGCTAGAAGATACAGCCCAGTGTCCTGGCTCCCGCATCAGATCTGAGCTGCTATTGTTTCTAAAAGTAGCACTCCTGAGTGGTTGCTTCCAGGAATGTCTATCCAGACCCAGCCGGAAGACGGTTGTCTGTTTCTGGGAACTGACACGTTTCACATGCTGTCTCTTCCACAACCCATCAAGGCATAACTGTCTATGGTAGTCAAGGGAACACACGGGAGTGTGGAATTGCTGGGCCCATGATCATTTGTTATTAACTCTGAGGGCACATAGAAAAGTGTTCTGATGTCAGAAAAAAAGGTAATGATGTTAGTGTCCAGGTAATGAAGACATTAATGCAGGTCTAAAAAAAATATAATCAGGGGACTGGAGAGATGGCTCAGCCTTTAAGAGCACTGGCTGCTCTTGCAGAGGACCCAGCTTCAGTTCCTAGCACCCACACAGCAGCTATTGACCATTTGTAACTCCAGTTCCAGGGGAGTCAATGCCTTCTTTTCACCTCCGAGGGCATTGCACAATACCTGTACACTTACCAACATACATGCAGGCAATACACTCATAAAATAAAAAATAATAAAATATTTTAAAAATGTGATCATTCAGGCACGGGGAAGTTATCCAATAAGGAAAGACTATGTCCTTTCTTCACACCCCTCTTTTCCAAGATTTCCAGGGCATGCAGTGTTTGGAGAACTCAGGCTATTAAGTATCACATGTTCACAAAATCTTCACCATGAAGTAGAACAGAAGTCACTTGGAAAGATAGTATTTATCCTTGTAAAACCAATGACAGATGTGTTTGGGTCACCTAAAGAGACACATTGCTTATATGACAGCAACCCTTTACAGTGCTAATGGTTGGAGACCAAAACACTGTTTTGAAAGAAATTGTGGAGTGTCTGTGTAGAAAGCAAACCATGAACCACACTCACCTGTGACTGACACAGTGTGAAACTGCCTGCTACCACAGAAAAGGGTACATTTGAAACTGAGATGGATTTTCTATTTAAATGGCTTCTAAAATCCTTCTGAGAACATACAGAAGAGATTATATCCAGTCCAGATTAGCTACTTTCTTTTTTTTTATTATTTTATTTATTTATTTTTTATTAATTTTATTTCTTTCTGTATGTGTATGAATGTACTGTCTGCATGCAAGTTTGTGCAATGCCGCAGAGGTCAGAAGAGGGTGTCGGATTCCCCTGGAACTGGAGTTCTCCTGGAATTGGAGTTTCAGACGGTTCTTGGCCGCCATGTGGGTGCTGGGAATCAAACCCGGGTCCTCTGTAAGAGCGGTCAGCGCTCTTAACCGCTAGGCCATCTCTCCAGCCCAGATTAGCTACTTTCTACTATTACTTTATAAACTAGGAAACCCCAGCATCAAGAAGCTGAGTAAATTTCTGGAAGTCACCTAGCCAGAAAAAAAATGTTTAATTCTAAACCAAGACTTACTTTACTGTAAAGCCCTTAATTTTCTTTTCTCTTAGTTCTCCCAAACAACTCCCTAAAATTTTGCAGACTGTAAATATAAATGTTCTTTCTTTGAGGCAAACTACTACATGGGAAATTGTAACTATGAAGCTAAAGGTGAGTTTTCTCCACTTCTGCACCTCTCGAATGGTACAAATACCCTCATTCTTTGAAAAACCTGCTGTATGTGTTTACTGTGGGTCTAGACCTGTGACTATGTTTGCCAGAGTAGTCACTCTTAGCAGACATCAGAGTCGACTGGCATGTGGGAACACAATGAAGAGGCAGAGGGAACAGACACTTCCTGACGTTTTCAAAAAGGAAGGTCAGGGGCAATGATAGAGATAAAAACAGAAGCTGCCGGGAGGGACTAGCACATGCGAGGTGCTGGCTTGGATGCCTATCATGGGCAGAAGGAGGACAGAGCAGAAACTACTACAAATGGAGTTCAGAAGAGCACCTGTTTGATCTATGAAGCAGCGCAGCCAGGTACAAACCGCTGCTGCTGTTTATGGCTAGTCACTCTGCCTACCTGTAACCAGGTGTGGTTGACAGTGAATGTTCAATGATGTCTGTAAGTAAAAATACATTCACTTAGCCCTCAGGACACCTGGAAACCAGTTTTGGCTTTCTCACTGCCCTTGGGGAGCCTTTTTCAGCACCTGTTACATGAAAGGCAGAAGCTAAATTGTATCTTTGGCAAGTATGGACACTTTTGCCTACCTAGCTCTAGCTTAGCAGGGGACCTTCCCCCTTCCAACTCCATTGTCCACGTCACTACAGCAAGACTGTATAACTTACCACCACCTTGGTCAAGTCTGACCCTGCCCAAGGACACTGAGTCCAGGCAGAGGCGCTACTGAGGCGAGCCAATAGGAGGCTTTTCTAAGGAATTCTAGAACTGCAACCGAACAGGTGCTTTCTGGTGGCTGAAGCTGAAGCTAAAAAGACCTGCAACTAGTTGGTGGCCACCTTCAGCAATCTGATCTCAGTAGTAGACAACAGAGGAAGAGGAAGAGAAGGAGGGGGGGAGGGAGGGAGACACCCACACCCACCACACACACACACACACACACACACACACACACACACACACACACACACGTGCACACACGCGCACACACACACACACACAACAACAACTTTCAGATCCATGATCCCAGTTGGATCTGAGAAACAGTACATCCCTTTCCTTTCTGTAATAAGATCCTGCAGAATCCTGATGTTAATATTAAATTCCCAATTTAAGCGAGGCATGGTGGCACATGCCTTTAATCCCAGTGCTTGGGAGGCAGAGGCAGGTGGTTTGCTATGAGTTCAAGGCTAGCCTGGTCTACATAGTGAGTTCCAGGCCAGCTGGAGCTACAGGTCTCAAAAAGACCAAAAACAAAAAATTCCCAATTTAGAAAATTAAGTTATGGGCTGGAGAGATGGTTCAGCGGTTAAGAGTGCTGACTGCTCTTGCAGAAGTCCTGGGTTCGATTCCCAGCACCCATATGGCGGCTGAGAACCGTCTTTAACTCCAGTTCCAGGGGAATCCAACGCCCTCTTCTGACCTCGCAGCATTGCACCAACCTACATGCAGACAGTACATTCATACACATAAAAAATAATAAATAAAAACATTTAAGAAAGAAAATTAAGTTAGCCAATAAATTATCTTTAAATTGGAATGAAAATAGTTATAATCAATATATTCAAGTATTTCTTTCCTGCCTAAAAGTTGAATAGTTAAGGGTTTATGAAGGCTGATGGTGGAGCAGATAGGAACATTGCACACTGACAGGAAGCCATTTAACTGGAACAAACTTACAAAGAAATCTTTTGCGGAAATGAGTTCCTAGAGTGGGAACCACAGCCATAGTTTAAGTTAGGACATCAGGGAGTTTAAGAAAATACTATGTTACCTACATGAGATAGTGAGACATGGAGAGGCCGGACAGGGTGGCTGCCATTCCCACAGTCCCAGGAGAGCTGAGTCAGGCTCCCTGTCATTGAAAAGACTGATATTTTGCTTCATGAAATTTTTGCCCTTCTCTTGTTTTTGTTTGTTTGTTTGTTTGTTTTTTTAACCACATGGCAATTCGCATTATCCTGACTCCCTTCGATTTTGAGCTTGAGGCGAATCCTGTGCTCACCAAGTTTTGTCCCAGGGATGAAAAGGGCTGGATCTGTATTTTTACTCTGATGGACGATGAGGAGACAGAAGCTCAGCTCTTGGGTCTCACTGTTCTGTTCAGATGGATGAGGACCACAGTCTCCTGTTACTGGTTTATTTGTCTTTAAGTGTAGGTCTGCAGTGTCTTTAAGTGACTGGCATCTGTTACCGACTTGACAAGAAGACACTTTTGATGAAGCCCCTGGGGAAGCACAGATAGGCCACACCTCCTAATTTAACACAGTGAAGAACAAATAATCTATGATTCTGGTGGTCTCTGAAAAGGATGGAGGAATCTCAGGAGATACACAGGATGACACCGATTCAGATACAGGAGGAGATGTTAGAATTTGCTCTTCATTACATTCATTTTCAAAAAATTTAGATGCTTTTATAATTACTAGAACAATATGCCTATAGTACTTGCACCTTGATTTTATTTAGGGATGCATTTTAAGATGACCAGCAGGTATATAGTTGATTGTTTGAATGATATTGGAGCCGGGTGTGGTGCACGCCTTTAATCCTAGCACTTGGGAGGCAGAGGCAGGAGGATCTTTGTGAGTTCAAGGCCAGCCTGGTCTACAGAGTGAGTTCCAGGACAGCTGGGGCTACAGGGAGACCCTGTCTCGAAAAGACCAAAAAAAAAAAGAAAAAGAATGATATTAGGATGGGCAAAATCAGATGATTCTAATAGTTAATAATGTTAGATTTGGCAAGAGTCAGAAAACATGAATTCAAATTTCATTGTGCTTATTAGGCTTAGGAAAAACCTTCACCTTTCAGAATTTTAGTTTTCACATTTACTAAATAGGTATATGAGGCTTTGTGATCTGAGATACATAGGACTATGCAGATTATGCAGCACACAAAATTTTAATTAGTATATAAATTTCAGCCATGACCACTAAACACTTTGACTCTCTAAGAATCTATGTATAAATATTCCATGTTATCATTAACAGATCTGTAAGAGGCAGTATCAAATCTGTAAAGGAAGTTTTATAAAAGTATGAAATACTCTATTCTAATTTGGGTTAATAATTATTCCTCAGTTTCTGTAGAACAAATGTTCTGTCTTTTTCTCCATTATCTCAACAACATCTGCTCTATTTCACTTTAAAGCTTATAAAGAGACATCCAAATAATATCATTCACAAAAATCCTTATACAAAATATTCCATGGCCAGACAGGAAAACTCTGGCAAGAAATCGTACCCAAATACATTGGCTGAGACTTTTATATTACTTCTATTTTGCATGATTATTATTTTTTTGTAATGAATGGCTTGAATTTAGGCCAGACAGGAAGGAATTGGAAGGAAAAAGTAGAATTTGGATAGAAAGAAAAGTACTTCGTGTGCTTATATCTTTGTTAGGGGACAAATTCCTGTCCCAGTACAGAATAGTTTTAACTTGAGCTTAGGTACATACCACCGTTTCACAGAAGAGGGGTCTTTAACCTTGATACTACTGGCATAAGATAGTTTGCTGGTTTGAGGGGCTGTCCTTAGGAGAATCTATACTGTCCCCACTAGATGCCAGTCACATTCTCTCCCACCCATCCTGAGCTGTGACAACTAAAAATATTACCAGATGTCACTAAACGTCCCCTGCGTGAGTCAGGGGTTGGGGGTGGCAGGGAGGATTTTTTCCTAGCTGAGAACTACTTTAATGAAGTGAGTCTCTGTTTCTATTACATGTAAGAAAAAGTGGGTCTAATAAATTAGTGAGAGCCTGAAAATTCAAATCTGAATTTCATAATGATTCTAGGATTTTTTTTTTCCTCCAAGGGTACAACTTTCTGCAGCTGTTTTGTATGGTACCTAAAAGCATACATGGTACGGTGAGTATAGAGTTGATCCTATCTTTATTTTTTCTTAATTTTATTTTTATGTGTATGAGTGTTTCGTCTACATGTATGTAAGTGATGTACCACATGCATGCAATGCTCATTGTGACCAGAGGAGGGAGTCAGATCAAAGTTACAGGTGTTTGTTAGCTTCCATGTGGGTTCCTGGAACCGAACCCAGGTCCCCTGCAAGAGCAGCCAGTGCTCTTAACCCCTGAGCCGGCTCTCCAGCCCTGATTCCATCTTTCTTTGAAATAGGTCACATCCTTTAGAGTTCTTGTGAATTGTAGCACAGTGTGGTGAGAAGCCAGAATGGTGTTCTCAAGTTGGAAGAAGTATGAATGTACACAGGTGTGCCAGGGGCAAGCGAGGATGAGGAAGAGCAATTTAAGGATGCAGCACACTTCGTGAACTTCTGCCCAAAACAGTAAACTTCTGCATCGAAAATTTTAAGAGACTGAGAAAAAGATGAGAAACATGTATGGCAGAGTGCATGAGCTCTGGTGAGGGGTGGGAGGCAAGGAAGGGGGAACGGGTCTGGATTTGAGTGGGAAATGTATGAAATGCACAGAGCTTCAATAAAAAAATGGCTTTGAAAAAAAAAAAAAAAAGAATGCAGCACTTTTGATGAGACCTGCAATGAGCTCTGCTTGGTTAGCCGTGGATTTGCTTGGTAGCTGGAGAGGGAATTTTCACCACTTCCTTCTTTTTTCCCAACCTTTCTTTTTTCTTTCTTCTCCTTTTTTCTTCCTCTTTATCCCTCACTTCTCTTTCATTTCTCTATCTTTGGTATTATTATTATGTTTTGTTTTCCATCCATTCCTATATTAGTCACACCCTGGTCATGGAAACTGAGCATCCTGGTTAGCAGTGGGCAACCTGACTTTGAGTCAGAGCTCTGCTACTTTCTTGCTGTGAAACTTACTCAGGCAAATTATTTAACCTCCATCTTCTTTCATTTCCTTGCCCCTGAAATGGGGATGACACCAATGGAATCTCTCAGTGGTAAATTGACGTGAGCACAGAGATTGACACGAGCACAGATGAAGCCAGTGGAGCTGAGCCAGGGCAGGCAGTGAGCATCCAGCACTCATTAACTACTATGATATCTTTCCATCCTCCACCAGGGAAGAGGAGGAACCACATTTTCAAGTGTCTAGCAACATCTTCCTGTTTGTACCTCTCCAGAGTTACTCTCTACTACTACTTGGGGAGAGAAGAAAGCTAGGTATCTCTTTCCTAACACTTTTAGAAGCAATGCTGATTTAACAGTTTTGTGCTGGGGCAACGCTCTGACAAAGGTACTTATAATAACCCCACTGAATTGCTTCCTGAAGAATATGCATAGTTCTCGTAGTGTGAATACAATGGATAGCACGGCTCTGTGTGTCTGGGGGGGGGAATTAAAATTTTATAAATAAAAATAGAATATTAAGCATTGGAAAAAACTCAAAAAGCCCTTCTAAATGATATCATCCTTTTGTATATATTATTTTTCTCAGAAAAAAAAAAACACAAAACAATGGGCTACCAAGAATAATGTGTATCCAGGCGTGGTGGTGCACACCTTTAATCCTAGCACTTGGGAGGCAGATCTTTGAGTTCAAGGCCAGCCTGGTCTACAAAGTGAGTTCCAGGACAGCTGGAGCTATAGGGAGACCCTGTCTCAAAAAGACCAAAAAAAAGAAAAAAAAAAAGAAAAGAATAACATGTAATAAATGAGTATTTTTCAAGGTGTAGTTTGGTGGTAGAGCACTTGCCGAGCACTGATGAAGCCCTGGATTTGATCCCCAGCACCATAAAATCAGGACCACCACCATCATCATCATCATCATCATCATCATCAAAAAAATAAGTATTATCATTCACTTATTTCAGAACAGGAGCCAACAGTGCAATAAATAAACTATGGCAAGGAAATGAGTGGGAAGGAAGGAAATCAAAGGATTCACTGAAGAAATAGGAAGGGTGATTAGGGAAGTACACCCCTACCCCCACCCCCACCCCCACCCCCCAGTAAAAACCAGCAATAGGAACATATTTTGGCATGGTGTCACATTCATAAAAGTTAAGAGAGATTGATATTTGTGTGTGTGTGTGTGTGTGTGTGTGTGTGTGTGTGTGTGTATGTGAGGGTATAGCAGAATAGCTACTCTCATTTACTAATGGAGAGAAAATGCTTGGTTAAAATAAAAGACCCATGCTTTGGAGAGCTATTTGGCATACCATCTTTAATTAAAGTGTTAGAGAGTAAGGTAGAAGGACCTGAGAATTCAAAGCCAGCCTGAGCTACATAGCAAATGCCTGTCACAAAAACATAAAAATAAAATAAAATGCTCTTCCTCTTTAACTTAGTAATGTCACTTATGTAAATCTTTCTGAGGGAAGTCTTTCCCTTTTAAGCCCAAAGTTAAATGCACAGGATGTTCACTGAAGCATTGCTTCTGACAGGAAGCATAAAATTGACTAATAGGGACTGATTGGTGTCCATTTGTAGCTAGAAACCAATCATAAATAGAAGCAGTTAACTCTCTGTATAACCACCTCACAAACTACCATGTAGCTATTGAAAAGAATGAACAGTAATATAAAAGTGCATATGCCAAGTTGAAATGTAGAATAACAAAACTCACGTTGATGATGTGTACGTGTAAATACATAGGGAATGGTCTGAAGTTATATATTCTCAGCTATTAACACTGGTCCCTTGGAGACAGGTGGGTTTGAAGTCCTCTAATTCTGAAGTAATTTTTATAGAGTTCCAAGTTTTACAAGGAATACTTGATTTAATTTTAAAAGCAATTTGGTATTATTTTCTTTGCTCTTAGGGATTACTAGGCTGATGTATGTGTCTTAGTTATTTTCCTGTCCCCGTGATGAATTATACTGACAAAAGCAGCTTAAAGGACAAAGGGTTTATTTTGGCTCACAATTTCAAGATACAGTCTATCATGGCAGAAGTCCTAGTGGTAGGAGGCTGAGGTATCTGGTCACATTGCATCTGTAGGGAAGAAGCAGTTTTGTGCTTCCTGTCAGAAGCAATGCTTCAGTGAACATCCATGAATACCTGTGCTCAGCTCACTTTCCCCTTTTCACACATTCTAGGACCCCAGCCCAGGGAATGAGGGCAGGGCTTTGACTCACTTAATCTAATCAAGATCATTCTTCATAGCCGCTCCCAGAGGTTAGACTAACCTAGATAATACCTAGTAGGTGTGATCCTGAAGGCTTATCCCCTAGGCCATTCTAGATCTTATCAAGTAGACAACAGTAATATCACTACATGTATGGTTTTTTAGTATTATTGTTTAAAATTACTCATGAGCCAGATGTGCTGGCACATGCCTTTAAACCCAGTAGGGAGGCAGAGGCAGGCAGATCTCGGTGAGGTTGAAGCTAGCCTGGTCTACATGGAAAGTTCTAGTCCTGCTGGGGCTAAAGGAAGACCTTGTCTCAAAATGATCAAAATAAATGAATGAATGAATGAACAAAATTACACATGATGAGACAGGTACATATATCCTTTCTTCATATTTTTAGTGGACAATAAGCAATTTCCTTCTAACATTGACTGTTGACTGTACAGTGCTAGGCATTTGGGGAAGAGAAAATATATTTTAGGATATAAGTCCTCTAGCTTTATTTCAACTGCTTTTTTTTTTTTTAGGTGAGGAGTAGGGGCTGAGACAAGGTCTCAGGCTGGCCTTGAATGTGCTTTGCATGAGGCTGGACCAAGACCTTGCTATGTAGCCAAGGCTGGCCTCAAACTGTCACTCGCCTCCTGCCTCAGTCTCTAAGCACTGGGCCACTATATCCAACTGAAGCCTCCTGGCTTTTTAGTTTGATGTTGGGGACAAACACTAAAGAAAGATATAGGTAGCATAGAATTTTTACATGTAGTCAGAGGAGAAAAGAGAAACAGAAGGTGCAGTGGAAAGTGCACTGGGATTGGTGCATGAGAGAACAGGCAGGTGGCCGTGAGCATTCAGAAGCAATACAAAGGCAACTGCTGGCAGTTCCGGAGCTGGGAAGCAAAACACAGTGCATTATGTAAAAGGTTATTTTCTCTGAGTATTTAGGTACTAGATTAAGGGATTGCTGAGCTAAGCCAAAAAAGGATGTGTATAAAAAACAACTGCCAGAAAACAAGCTGGCTACATCAACATTCACTGGGCTACTGAGGCTGTCAGTGACTTTGCAATATTTTCATTTCCCCAGGACTGGCTAAGGGAGGGGCTGCTGTGATATTCTCAGTCCAATAGGGCATCACACTCAGTGTTCTGGGCTTGGTGTCTAGAAGTGCTTGAAAGGAGAACCACACAGTGGCCAGATCTCTTCGTACCCGTTGGCCCTTGGGAAGCTGAATTTACACAGTCATCAGCACTTTTCTGTTCATGGTCTCTCTGAACACATGGATGAAGTCAAGTTCAAGGATTTTTCTCACTTCCTTGTTCTTATTTATGTTTCACAACAACGCTTCATGGTAACTCACTGTTCTTTATTTTGTAAAACCACTTGCTCCTGTGGAGCCTCTCTCAGAGCGCTTACAGTGCTTACCAGTTTACACTTGCACTAGACTGTAAATTTCTTGAAGTCAAAAACCGCTTTCATTCTTTCTCTAGTTCAAAGCCTAGCACTTAAGATAAATATCTCAGGGCTGGAGAGATGGCTCAGTGGTTAAGAGAACAAGCTGTTCTTACAGAGGACTTGACTTGCACCCACATGGCAGTTAACTGTAACTCCAGTTCTAGGGGAGTTTGACACCCTCTTCTGACCTCTGCAGGCATTGCACGACATGGGTACACTTACACACATGCAGATAATATACTTGCACAATAAAATAAAAATAATAAATATAAACTAAATATCTCAAATTGATTTTCCTGATAAGGAGATCTTCTGTGAGTTTATAATGTTGAATCAATCCTTTGGGAGAGTTAAACCAAAATTCTACTTAATAACAAAGTCCAGATGGCTCTCATAGTTTTCAAAGGATTCTCTATATTCTTTTTTAAATTTTTAAATTTTATTTTATTTTTATTTTTTTGGTCTTTTTGAGACAGGGTCTCCCTGTAGCTCTTGCTGTCCTGGAACTCACTCTGTAGACCAGGCTGGCCTTGAACTCACAGAGACCCGCCTGCCTCTGCCTCCCGAGTGCTAGGATTAAAGGGGTACGCCACCGCGCCCGGCCTTTCTATATTCTTTAATGAGTAATTTGGTTTTAAAAGGTACGATACATATAAAAAACGAGGGTGCTAGAAATAATTTTAACAGAGTCAAAGTACAAGATGGTGGTTGTTACAATTAAATGGCCTACATTTCAACTAATTTTCAAGCAAATGTGATATTTTGGGGTTTTAAAATATTTTATTATTTTATGTGTATGAGTATTTTGCCTGCATCTATGTAAGTACACCATGTGTCTGCACTGCCCTGCAGGGTGTCAGATTCTGTGGAACTGAAGTTATGGACAATTGTTAGCCTCCATGTCAGTGCTGGGAATTGAACCTTGGGTCCTTTGCAAGAGCATCCAGTGCTCTTCACCACTGAGTGATCTCTCCAGCCCAAAATGTGATATTTTTGATATATGAAAAGTAAAAAAGAAAATAGGGGCCTGTCAAGATGGTTCATCAGGTAAAAGGACTCAGTGAGCAAGGCTGAGAGCTTCCATTAGATCTCTGGAACCCAGATATAGTTGTAAGGAGAGCACTGACTCCTCAGAGTTGTCTTCCAACCTCCACATGTGCTGTGGCACACACACCGCGTGCGCACAAACAAACACACACACACACACACACACACACACACAGGCTGAAGCTTTTTAAAGGGAGTCTATGAATTTGGATGCAGCCTATTAAACTTTCTTTCTTTCTTTTTTCTAGTCTTTTTGACAGGGTCTCCCTTTAGCCCCAGCTGGCCTAGAGCTCGCTCTGTAGACCAGGCTGGCTTTGAACTCAAAGAGATCCACTTGCCTCTGCCTCTGTCTCTGGAGCTCTAGGATTAAAGGCGTGTGCCACCATGCCCAGTGGCTATTAAACTTTCTAATGGCACTTTTATATTTAAATGGATAGGAACTCCCAAGATATAAAGTCAGTATAGAAAGTAAAAATTGTTGGGGCTGGAGAGATGGCTTAGCGGTTGAGAATGATGACTGCTCTTGCAGAGGACCCAGGTTGGATCCCCAGCACCCACATGGCGGCTGAGAACCATCTTTAATTCCAGTTCCAGGGGAATCCGACGCCCTCTTCTGACCTCCACGGCATTGCATGACACGGGTGCGCAGACCTGCATGCAGACAGTACATTCATACACATAAAGAATAAATAAAAGAATAAATAAATAAAAGAAAGTAAAAATTGTCCTATCAGAGTAGTAAATTACATCAATCACGGTAAAATGCCATTTGCTATGTATGTACTTATCAGATGCCTCACTTTATAAGTTGTTAGAAAAATGCATATGTATATTGAAATTTCATAAAAAATGGAAAGGACAGATAACCAAATATAGACACTAAGCAAATGTAGTTAAGAATAGTATCATGGACTATATCAAGAATAGCTCTACAATGTGGACTGGGCCAAACAATGTTTGCAGAAAGCAATTTTATTTTCCCAAATAAGCTCCACAATATTTTACAGAAAGTATGGGGAGATACATTTAAATAGGCAAGGGCAATGACTGAGGTAAAAAAAGACTGTTCAAAGGACACAGCATAACTTGGCAAGGAACCCAGAAGGAAGTTCTGAGACAATCCAACAAAGGAAGGAAACTTGAAATAAACAAAGATTGACCTAAACCCAGGAGGCAAATGGGGTGTGAAGTGTTTTAGGGCCTTTGATAAAGAGCTTTGGAGTTAAGGTGGCATGCTCTAATGTAAAGAATTGCCAGGCTAGTCAGTGTCTACATGGGACTGTCATGCAGAATAAAGACAGCACTTCAAGAAGTGATGACTGAAAATAAATAAATAAATAAATAAATAAATAAATAAATAAATAAATGAAGTGATGACTGGCCAGTTGTCACTAGAACCATAAGATTTAAATGTGAAATCTTTTTCTTTCCATTTTTTTGTATGAGTATTTTTATTATACAAAACTACAATATCATATGGTAATACCATACATCGCTAAAATGGAGACATTTGGGGATATCTATCAAAATAGTCTCATTAGAAGAAAGTATTCACCTTTAACATACTACTTGCTAGGCATTTAGTCATGGTACCTTTTATAAGTTACATATTCACCTTGACTTTGCACATGTCCTAACTAGGCTCCTTGGTGGATTTAAAGCAGCCCTATGGATTCTACCACATACCTGTACCTGCAGTTACCCCCTTCTCTCTAGCTTATAGGCCCATGAGCAATATTTCCATTTATATAGGCTTTTAGGGGTGTGAATGGGGAGAGGTCTTAATCTGAGACTAGGCTAGCCTCCGATAGGTGGTAATCCTCTGGCTTTCTAATGCTGAGTTTAGGTATGTACCACCATCCCTGGCTATCTCCTACAGTCCATTACTATAGCCTTTCTTTTCTTTTCTCTCTCTCTCTCTCTCTCTCTCTCTCTCTCTCTTTAACCAGTCTTCCATGTTACAGAATAGTTATAGAAACATAGAAAGTCGGGCTGGAGAGATGGCCTAGTGGTTAAGAGCGCCGACTGCTCTTGCAGAGGACCCGGGTTCGATCCCCAGCGCCCACATGGCGGCCGAGAGCCGTCTGAAACTCCAGTTGCAGGAGAACTCCAGTTCCAGGGGAGTCCAATACCCTCTTCTGACCTCCACGGCATTGCATGACACGGGTGCACAGACTTGCATGCAGACAGTACATTCATACACATACAGAATAAAATTAATAATAAAAAAAAATGAAACATAGAAAGTCAAAAGGAAGGGCAGGCAAAATGACTTAGTGGGTAAAGGAGCTTGCTGCCAAGCCTGATTACCTGAGTTTGATCCCTGGGATCCACATGGTAGGAGGGAACTCCTGCAAATTGTCTTTTGATCTCCACATGCGTGTCACCCCCTCCCCTGAAAACAACAAATTAAAAAAAACCTGTTTTTAAAGAAACACGAAAGGAAATATTTAGATATGAAATGTTATTTTAAATAATAATTTTTTCAAATACAAATATTTTCTTATAGCTCTTCTCTTTATCTCTGCCAACTAAATGTCTATATTCTGATTTTGAATTATAACTACTAAACTATACATATATACACGTATATATGTGTATATACATATACTACTAAACTATACATATAGTTTAGTATATATGTATGTATGTATATATGTATAGTTTAGTAGTATATAATTCAAGTAGAGACCTGTTACATATAATAATGTTGAATGTAAATGAAGGGTCTCTAAGTTTTTCTTTTAACTTTTGTAAACAAGTTGGAAATTACGACAAAATGCAGGATTTTAAGGACTTTTCTTTTTTTTTTATATTTGTATTTTTTTTAATTGATGCTTTGTGTATTTCATACATCATTTTCCAATTCAGTTCAGGCATATTTCCCTTTCCCTCCCCCCCCATCCCACCCCACCCCATCCCAGATCATGCATTCTGCCATAACTGGGTTTTAAGGACTTTTAAGAACTTCCAAATGAGTTGTGTTAGACGTACTGGACTTCCTAGAAGCCAAACAAGGTGTGATCAAGTTCTAAATTAATACTGTATGTAGATGGGGAAGAGGGAGAAAGAGTCAGATGAGCTACAAAGAGGGAGAGAAAAGAAGGAAAGAAAGGGACTATATTACTACCTTATACATTGCTACAAAAGAAACCCTGACAAAAGGAAGCAAGGGCTTTTCTCTCACAGTTCCGGGGTGCAGTCTATCATGCTGGGGAAGGCAAGGCAGCAGCGAGCAGAGGTCACGCTGCACCTTAGTGGATGATGAATGTAGAGCTCAGCTCCCTTTCTCCTTTTCCTGCATTCTCGAACTCCAGACTATGGAGTGGCACCATCGGCATCTAGGGTAGGACTTCCCACACAATTAACCCAATGTAGAAAATCCCTCGGATGTACCCAGAGACTCATCTTCTACATGGTTCCAGATCCTGTCAAGTTGGCAGTATTAATCATCAGGTGGAGGCACAGTTCCTTGACTGAGTCCTAGGACTTCTGGGAACTAGGGAAGCAGCAGTCTTGTCCTGGGATGAGCAGAGATGAGGTGCTGAGGTATTTAATTTACAGTTAAGAAAGAAGGGGACAAAAGAAAACAAGAACAAAAGTCCTATTTGTGGGCACCAAAAAAAAAAGGACTGGGACCCATGATGGAACTGCCTTCCTTTTGTATTCCTGAGCCTGAGAAACAATGTGCTCAGTCAGTGTCAGGAAATGGCACTATTATGGACATATAATTTATATCTGGGCTTCTTGAACATCAATGAGCAGAATAATTATCTAGGGACTATTGTTACAATGCAAATTCTAATTCAGCAAGGGTGGGCCAGGAGCCCACATTTCTAACAAGCTTCCAGTGATGTTTTGCAGTTTTGAGTAGCAAGGATGGGTACTTGAAGGACTTTTATAAAATAAATGAGTGAATTTTTGTTTCCTAAGATAGGTATCTCTTGTGGGTTCATCAAAAACCTTAATTATAAAATTATCCTCTCACCTTTAGTGGATGGGAATGAATAATCAGATATCAAAAGAGAAAATCTGGTGTCCCAATTCAAGTCAATAATAACATATCTAAAATGCATAACCATTGTTATATGTCCATACTAATAACAAGGTAACTACCTGTATTATTTATAGCAACACATCTGCACACTGAAGTATCCAAGGACTTCCTGTGATAATAGAAAAGCTCTATAGCTGAATGTCCCAGCTTAGCCACTAAGCACTTCTGTCTATCGAGTACTTGAAATATGTCTAGTACACCCAAGGCATAAATAACCACACATGGCTACCAGCTGCCATGGTCATTAATGGCCACTAGCATTACTGAAGACACCAGACACCTGGGTGATGCTTGCCTTCTGGTAGAAGTCTCCTTGCTACAGAGGCCTTGGTTTAGTTACTAATTACAAGAGAGACCTCAGCAGTCTCTGGTGCCCATAGTAAGAGCTGACAGCACAAGGAAACTTGAGGCCCATAGAAAGCAGCTGATACCAACCAAGGAATTTAATCCTCCTTTTATCTAAAAGTAGGATTCTCCTGCCAAACCGTTATCCAGAAGAGTAACTCAAAATATAAGCATATCCCGCCCCTAGGAGCCCACGTTATACTGAAACACATGGATGGACACACACTCACACACACACACATACACACACACACTGTTTAAAATTTATTTATTTATTTATTTATTTATTTATTTATTTATTTTGGTGTTTTTGAGACAGGGTCTCCCTGTAGGCCCAGCTGGCCTGGAACTCTCTTTGTAGACCAGGCTGACCTTGAACTCACAGAGATCCTCATCCGCCTGCCTCTGCCTCCCAAGTGCTGGGATTAAAGGCATGTGCCACTAGGCCCAGTTTATTTTTTTTTTAAGTGTATGTGTGTATTGCCTGCATGTATGTAAGTGTACCCGTGTTATTAAATGTCTGTGGAGTTCTGAAGATGGCATTACAAAACCCCCTGGAACTGGAGTTATAGACACTTGTTAGCCACTATTTGGGTATTGGGAATCAAACTCTGGTCCTCTGCAAGAGAAATCAGCTAAGCTATCCCTCTAGCCCCACATACATGCTTTTGAAGCACAATTTTCCTTTCAGGTCCAGCTACACCTTTACTAGTGTATAACCCACGGCAAGTAACCTGAGCTCCCTGGTCTCAGTTCCCAGCTCTCTTTGTAAACTGGAGTTTGTGATATTACTTACTGGACAAAGATGTGAGGAAGGGAGACTCCTGAAGGGCATTAAAATCCTACACAAAGGTTAATTATTACTCACTAAAAGGGAAGCTGACTCTACAAAACAAAATCTAAGAACTATCTAGATCTTTCCTTGTACTACTAATAAATTTGTATTGCATGCACAAAGTCTTTAAGAAATCATTTGTGATGTATATTCAGTCCTTTGTGTCTATTCTAAGGGAACATAAACCTCACAAAATGGCCATGCCAAAGTCATTTGGGAGAATGACTGTGGGGAAGAGTGCTTTATTTAGTAGCATGGGGTCTGGTAAGCATCCTCCCTGCTAAGATTACACCGAACATAAAGGAAATCACAGACTGCTCATTTCCCTTGTACTTGTCCTAATCTTGTGGAAACTTCCTGTAAAAGGCAGTTATAGCATTAAAAGTAAACTGATTTCACACTCACCGGATACCACGGACTAACAATTGCAGTCCTTAGGGAGAAAAAGAAAATAGCATACTTGTTTTTTATACTTTGTATTCATTTGGAAGAACAGGGAAACTCTAGTGATAAAGAAACAGACCCATGCCAGAGGGGTAGGGCTTATTAGCCAAGAGAATAGTTACACTATAGAAACAGAGAAAGAGATAGATAGATAGATAGATAGATAGATAGATAGATAGATAGACAGACAGACAAATAGACTCATTACATAAAATAAATTGTAGCATGAACATAAAGTCCTTTGACAACAGTTTTAAAGGGTGACCTCTGAACATTTACTAAGGAGCAATGCTAGGTAAGGAGAATTTTAGGAATGGAAAAGAACATGCTTTATATACTATGAGAACCTTACCTGTTGATATGGCTCTCTCCTTTTGGCTTGCTAAGTGTACAAATATCTGCTAAGGGTGAATAGTAACAGACAGCATGCATGAGATATTGACCTACTGTATAACAGAGTTGCATCAAAGTCCGAGGAACTCCTGGTTTCTAACCCTGTGTCAGGCAACACAGCTTCATTTTTTTTTTTTTGTATGTGGATAAGACTTTTGCATAATATTCTACCTCAAAAACTCCATGATTTAAAACCACTGTAAAAAGAACACTTGAAATAGGAAATGCAGCCTCTGCTTTCAAGTCCCTTAAATTTTAACCGGAGACACAAACCTGAATTCATAAATAGGTAGTTACCAAAAGTAAGTCACTATGATATGATGTAAATATAAATAGTAAAGGCAAAAATGAAAGAACCCGAGAAGATAAATCCAAGTTCATAGGAGAGATGGTTTCTATGGAGTAAACAGTCAGAAAAGAGAGAAGCTCTGGATTGTAATGTCTGGTGAGGACAGTGTGCCACGTGCCAGATGTGCCAACTCTATTAGTTTCTTTTCTCATTGCTGTGACGAAATACTCTGATAAAAGCAACATAAGGAAGGAAGGTGTGCAGTACTAGAGTACAGTCAATCTTGTGTGGAACACCACAGTGTCAGGAGCTCCAGCCAACTGGTCATGTTGCATCTACAGGCAAGAAGCACAAAGCAGTGGATGCATGTGCTTTGAGACCATACTATAAACCCTTAAGCTGTTCTAAGGCTTTATATATATTAATATCCCACTAACCAAGATAACAGCTCTATGAAATAGATATTATTATCCCCATCAGGCACAGGCAGAAAGGTTAAGTAACTTGCCTGAAAACAGAGTCTGTGGACCTACGGCCTCATGTACTAGCTAGGCAGTCACTCCACCACTGGGCTATAACTTCAGCCCTTTTTAAAGTTTATAAGAGGGAAATATGCTGGTTTAGAAGCCTACTGAAAATCACATACCACATATATATATATATATATATATATATATGGTATAATACTGGTAATATTATATATATATATATATATATATATATATATATATTTGTGAGTAGCAAAGGCTATACAATATCACCACCAACAAAAACACTGCCAGGCAGGAGAAACCTCCCTTGGAGTCAGGGTAGACCAAGAGACTCCCAAAATAATACACACTATTGCCACAACATGTGTTTGCCTCCTAGAACTTGAAGGTAAGACCCTATTGCTGAAAACAGTACATACTTTGGACACAGAACTTAGAGTAATTGAACTGGACCTGACCTGTAATCCTCTTCCCTGAAGACCAGCTCCCACAGTATCAGAAGATACTAGGCAATCTGACAAAGGAAAAAAAAAAATCAATCAATGATCTCATCTAGCTGTAAAGTCTATGAACCACAACAACAGGTCCAGCAAATAATCTCTACTGGAGCAGTAGTGGTGCTTTTATCTTGGGTTGGGGGATGGTGTAAACAATAGCTGTCTAAGCTGCCTTAAATTGACTAAATTAAGGCCTGCTTAATGGAGGAAACTCATGTGTGGTACTGTAAAACACAGCCAATACCCATAGCGGGAGAGTTCTAGAGAAAAACCTACTTTTGTCACCAACACAATTTCTTACTGTAGTCTAATATGTGTCTAAGGATACCTCTCACCATTCATCAAAGAAACTTTTTGCAACAGATGGAGCCTATCATGAAGTCCCACAACTGGTCAAATTTAGAGAATAAGTCCATAAGGACATCTACAATGGAACCTCTACACCTAAGGTTCAGGGAATCTAGCGGAACAAGGGGCAGAAAGAATAGCAGAGAACAGAGACTGCAGAGTGATTATCCCTGCACCGGACATCTATATCAAATCTCTGCCTCCCAAGGCTTAGGGGCCATTGCAGAAGAGAGGGCAGAAAAATTATAAGAGCCAGACATAGTTGATGGGCAAAAGGAAAGAGAGTTTTCCAGACACCTGGGAAGTTACTCATATAAAGGAACAGTAGTAAAAACAGCATGCACAAGACCCATGCAAGCTCAAGGCAGACAAAACCAGCACGGAAATGAGGAAATGGGGAAGAAGCCCCAACCAGAACTGAGCAATGACTGGAAACTGGTAACTACTGGGAGAGGGAATGTTGGTCTCTTTAAGTATGGGATGCTAGATAGGTTAACCAGGCTCCGTGGATGAATGCACACCAAAGGCCATTTGACTCAACAGGCCTTAATATATATGACAGAGTACATGAAATCTGGCTGGGGGGCTAGGAGAGGGGTGCAGAGGGGGAGAGGGGGTCTAAATAGGATCAAAATATATTGTATAAAATACACAAAAATGGAACGAAAAGAAACGACACTGCATTAAAGTTATTTTATGTCTATGAGTGTTTTCTCTGCATGTATGTATGTGCACCCAAGTCATTCAATGCCCCTGGATCTCAGGAGAGGGTGTCAGATCTCTTGGAACTGGAGTTAAGGATAGTTGGGAGTTCCCAGGTGGGTATTGGCAATCTAATCTGGTCTTACACAAGAACAGTCTGTGCTCTTAACCACTGAGCCATCTCTCTAGCCACTAAGTGTTTCTGAAACAGTGTCTAAATTAACCAGGCAGGTCTTGGCCTTGCAATCCTCCCACCTCAGCCTTCTCATTAGCTGGGATTAAAGGCCTGTGCCAACCAGGCCCAGCTTGATTTTAACTTGCATGACCAAAGCCTTTAGGGACAGTACTTGGAGATGAAGCTCAACTTCAAAACCTTAGGGTTACAGATTTCACGCACTCCTCCCCTTTCCCACCACCATCACTGCCCCTTCCTGGCTCAGGAGATGAACCACCCTGCTGAGGTGGCAGGAAGCCAGTTACATAAAGAAACCTCAGTAATTCACGGTATGGTTTTTTGGGTGCACAGGAGCTGCTTTGGGGCTTTCATTCCTTCCTCAAACATTTGTTAAGCAGTAGTATGTGCAGAGCACTGTTAACACCCTAATGTGTACGCATTCAGAGGACTGAATTCTGAAGCTTCCTGGAAACCCTTGGCAGAAAAGAAGTGCTGGCTTGTTTGGGAGGCCCTCTCGCTTTCTTCTTTCCTAGGGATGATTGTTCTACCCCTCAAGGCGGCTGGAGCAGCAACCTTGGTTTCCTAGAGGTCACATTAACCCCAGAACGAAGTGAGAAGCACTGCGCAGAACTACCTGGTGAGAAGGTCAAGAACTTGACAATGCTTGGGATTCAGTCCCCCAGGCCATCCTGTGTATAGGCTGACTTTGTAGATAGAGAAGAGATAATAGTATTTGTGGAGCCAGGGGTTCCTAGCTCCCAGGCCAGAAGAATCTAAGGCTCCAGTCCTCAACCCTACAAGGTTAGGGGGCAAAACTCTGTTGAGACTACGGTGCACATTGCCCTCTAACAAAGCAAACGTGACAGCTGCCTATCCAACAACCGTTCCGCCTCCGTTCGGCCGAGTTCGTGCCACACAGGCATCTCCTGCGCTATAGTTATGCAACCACACTCGCAGCGGGAGTTATTTCCTGTGCTGCTAGATGCGCCAGATTCATGTAACACGCCTACCCAGGGCTTCAATGGAAGTCCTTCTCCATTAACAAACACTCGGGCTTTCGGAGATGAATGCCCGGCACAGCATACCGTCTGCGCAGTTAAGAATCGCGTTGCGAGGTATTAAAAGCCAACTCTCTTCACTCACTCGCACACCACACACACACACACACACACACACACACACACACACGCACACGCACTCACACTCCCCTTGTGCAAGCAGCTAGGGGACTACAGCAATGCAGCCAAAGAATCAGCAGGAGGAGCTGTCCTGGCAGTCCCTGCGTAGAAACCCCCCCACCCCCAACTAAAGATGAACTCATGCCAGTTCCATTCTTTGCAAGGAAAACACAACATACACCCGAGCGCGCGCGCGCGCCGGACACAACAGAGCGGGCTCCAGATCTCCTCCCTGAGCACACGGTCTGTCGCCTGCTCGTCCAGGCAACCCGGATAGTCCATGCCGAGTAACGGGGAGTTTCGCGTCGCAACAATGCAAGCCCCGAAGCAGCTCGGCTTGCAGCTCGCACCCCCGCCCCCTTTCACGGCGTGCCAAGAGTTTGGAGCGCGCGCACGCACACGAGCGCGGTGCGCCGACGTATCCCTCCGCCTCGCTCCTCGCCCCGCTCCCGCGGCCCCACGATTTGGGAAACGAGGGGAAGAGGAGGACGAGAAGGAGGAGGAGGAGGGAACTACTTTCCTGAAACTTGCTATGCTGCCCACGATCGCCACTTGCAGTGATTCGTCCGGGGGCCACAGCTCGTAGGTCCCCTCCTCCCGGCGCCCCACGCCTCCACCTCCCCGCCCGGGTAGCAGGCTCGCAGCTACACCCCGGTGGCCCCGCGCCTCCCGCGGGAAGCCACCGGCCCGGAGAAGTCGCCAGGGACTACTTCGCCTCCCTCGCCCGCGGGCGCCCCCGCTTCGGGCGGCGGCGGCGGAAGGAGCGGGCGGCGTGAGCGCTTCCGCCGCCCCCCTGGCTCCCCTCTGGCGGGCGTGAGGAGCTGGCCCGCGGAGCTGCTGCTGCCACTGCTGCCGCCGCTCGGCTGCCCTCCTCCCGCCGCCGCTTCGGACCGTGCGCTCGCGCTCGGCCGGCCCTGCCCGGCTGCACCGCGTCCGGAGGAATCCGCCGCCTCGGGGGCCCCTGAGCCGCGGCCGAGGCGGGCGGGCCAGCGGCGGCCAGGCGGGAGATGGTGGGCTGCGCCTCGGCGGGACCGCGCCGCCACCCGCAGCCCGGGCTCGGCTGCCCCCCGGCTGGGCGCCCCTCCGCGTCCCCGGTGCCGCAGCCCTGAGCGCAGCGCCGCCCCGGCCACGCTCCGGCAGCCTCCGCAGCCCCCTTCGCCCAGCAGCCGCGTCCCCGCTCCCCTCCCGGCCTCGGCGCGCAGAGAGGCTGGGGTCGCCACGGCCGCGTTCGCTGCCGCCGCCCCCCTGCGGGGGTGGCCCGGCTGCCCGGCTCGCGGGGCGCCGCTCCGGGTGAGGCGTCCACCATGGTGAGGCCCCTGAGCCGCTGCCCGCGCGCCCCGCTGGCCGCCGCCCGCCGCCCCTCGGAGCCGCCGCTGCCGCTGCTTCCCCGCCTGCTGTTGCTCCTCCATCTCCAGACCGGATCACGGTGAGGGAAAGATGAGCGAGGAGACGGCGACTTCTGACAACGAGTAAGCGAGACCCCTCCCCCAGTCCTTCCCGGGCTCTCCCCAGACCCCGAGCTCTCCGGGGAGTCGGCTGCGTCCTGCCCGGGGGACGGATGCCGAGGTGTTGGGCCGTGTGATTTCATGCAGGCGCCCCTTCTCCATCCTCCCTTCAGCCCCGCACTGGGGAGGGGGGTTGAGTGCAGAAGTGGCATGCAGTCGGATCTCTCAGGGGCCGCGGGTGTGGGGGCCGGAGTGCAGTCCAGCCGGCCCCTCCTGCCTCCGGGCCCCGGCCTGCCCTGCGTTCTGGCACACCTGCCAACACCTGGACGGTCCAGCCTGCCTTCCTCCCAGCTAGTTCCCTCGGAAACTCGTGTGTGGGAGCATCCTTGCAGGAAAATGCTCTTGAATCTTAATTCTCGGATGACTCAGTGACTCTTAAATACCGATGAAATCCCCTCTTTAAACTTAGGGACCTATACGATTTTTGTAAAACAAACAAAAACAAACCAGGGCTAGGGACCATTTTAAGCATTTAATAGGATTAAGCCTAACTGGAGTGGGGGAGATGTTGAGCTGTTATGTTTACCTTTGTGAATGTTGCATTTGTCCCCATCAGAAATGCCGAACAGTTTAGAATTTGGAACTGTCTTGGCTTTCGGCTCTGTTAGCACCAGTTTCATTGCCGAACCTGTCGGTGACTTCATCAACATCATCTACAGCATTCCGGCTTTTAAGTTTTGCTTATTTGGCTGCCCTTAAAGCTTGCCAAACCGAACGCCGTGCCTTTTAAATATTTTGCTTTTACGCAGCAGCCGTTTGGAGGAGTAATGGTGCTCTAACAGTTTCCTATTGAGAAGAGTTCATTCGGGGCAGAATATTAGCATCCGTTTTCTTGTAATTAAGTTCGCTTTGTTTATCTTTGGAGGGTTGTAAAGAGTTAAAGTGAGTGTGGAGTCGTCCTTAGGATGCATTCCTTTAAATAAAGTGCATTCCTCAAGGCAGACCTTTTCGGGAAAGCTTTAAAGTCCAGGCCTGTTTAACATAAAATAGCGAGAAAAATGCCCAGCAGCGCTTCCCCCCACTGGGAAAAGCACGCACTGTGAGGAGCGGGTGTGGACGGAGGTGGATTGCTGCAGTCAGTGCAGTCTAGAAGCAGAAGTGGCCGCCATGTTCTCTCTTTTTGTGAATCGCCCTCATTTGCATAGCACACTCTTCATTCATAAAAAAAAATAATTAAACATCCATCACCTTTGGACATGTTGCAAGGATTTCCTTGGGAAAAAAATCGAGGCTTGTTTGTCTCTGTGTAGATCTTTGAGTTCAGGAAGTGAGGAGAATTTGAAGTTGTAGATTGAATTTTAGAACATAGGCACACACAAACAACTAGCCCAGTTCTCAGAATGTTGACACAGTTATGTGGGAAATATCAGTTCGGGGAGGTGCTGGGATCACGTGATCGCCTCCATTCATAAAATACCTGGCTGTCCATTCACAGTGCAGTACACTGTCACTGCCTTCCGCAGACTAGACCTACTTTGAAGGAGATCAAGAAGCCGGTGTCAGATGGTGCTGGGTTAGGAAAAAAACTGGCGAACTGCTGAAGGGGATGACGGGAACTTTTATTGGTATCTTGTAAGAAAGCCGTAGGGATCAAAATCTAAGATCTAATTTTAGAGACGGGAAAAGACATCTTAGCAGTTTAATATTTTTAAAAGTACTTGGTAGTGCCTTGCTGCCGCTGAGAAGCGGATGATGGGATTCGAATTAACGTTTCTAAGTGGGTCTTTATTGATACTATACATGAATAAATCGAAAATGCAAGTAAGTGTGTGTGTGTGAGAGAGATCAAGACAGGCAGAAGAAATATCTTAGTGGATGGGACTGTTTTTAAACACTAAAATGAAAAATAGTGCTGAGGTTTTAATCTTTAAGATACTGATACAACTGGGAGGGCTCATCCCCCACTCCTGAATGTAGTTAAGGGGAACTTGGAAATTAAATTTCTCATCCAGATGTTTAAAGTTCTGTTTTCACAGATATTTCCTGCTTAATTAATAAGTTGTTCCCTAGGAGTTGTGTAATACCATTAGTTTTGGTAGGAAAAGAATACTTAGCATATATTATAATTTGAGATTTTCTTCATAGGGCTAAAATCTGGGTGGTGGCATTTAAGAAAAACTATCAGTGTGTTGTCCTGCTGATCAGTTTTTAAAGAGCTGTTTACTTGGTCCCACCACAAAGTGAATTTCTTGGGTGTAGCTTTTAATCTGATCACCTTTAATAGTTAGATAATGTTTTGAAATGGAAATTAATTGTAGTCTGTACATTAGAAGAAGCAAAAGTGAGATCTCAAGGCCTAGTGTAGTTAAAAATGACCCTGTAAGAATTTTTTTCAAGCCATAGCTTTAATTACAGTAGAAATTGTTCTATTTTCAGCCTTTTAAAAATGCTTTGTGCAGTGGAGGGAGGAAGTAGCACAAATTGAGATTATATTTCATAGGTAATTTTTCATTTTGTTTTTTAATATTCCACATGTTTCCAGTAGAAATGTGGAATATTCCACTATACCATATTATACTGAATTAGCCTTGTAAAAAGAATTTTGAACACATACGGACCTATTAGATAATGCTAAGGCCTTTGTACTTTGCTGTTGGGTGACTATCAGTGTACATGTCTGTCCTCTGTCAAGTTGGCCAAAGCACTTGGAGAAGTGAAACAGCTGAAATATTAAGCATTTTACTTAACTGTGCTGACATCAGCCACAAACATCTGCCATGGCCATACCAGGCTTTTTAATAGCAAGTTAGGAATATGGTAGATTTTAGAACTAGGTTAATTGATAAGCTTGGTGTGGTATAATCTGGGTTAGAACCAGTTTCTTGCCTAAAGCAAATTTTTGTGGTTATTTAATGCTTCATTAAAAAAATACCTCATAGGTTATTCTAAGGGTATATGTGAATATATGCATTTTTCTTCCATCCCTCATAGGTATGTATATATGTGTATGTATACATTAAACATGTAATTGGAAAGTATTCTAGAACTGAACAGAAACATTGGGAAGCTGGGTAATAGTCAAGTAATATAAGTTTATATATAGATATTGTGTGCATAATGTAAAATTTGCATAGACTTCACTTGAGCTAAATGCCTTTTATTCCTTTTGGCTTAAAGCTCTCTGATCTTGAATTGTATTTAAAATTTTTTGTTTTATTATATGTTTTTCCTATATGTATGTAAATGCACCCATGACTTGCAATTTCCACAGAGGCCAGAAGAGGGCATCAGATCCCCTGAAACTGGAGTTCTGAATGGTTGTTAGCTGTCATGTGGGTGCTGTGAACCAAACCTGGTCCTCTGCAAGAGTAGCCAGTGCTCTCTTAACTTCTGAGCCATCTCTCCAGCCCTTTGAATTGTATTTCTTCAACACTGTATGCAAACATGCCTACAATAATCTTTCCCATATTGTTTTGAGATCATCTCTCCAGAGAAGACTTTCTCCTTTATGCCATGTTCACCATTCCCCCTCCTCCTGTATTGCTGTGTACTTGCTGCACATTTATAGATTTAGAAAAAAATCATAGGATTGTAGTCATTTACTCATTTCTATGCCCTTTATTATGGTCCCATATTTCATTTGGCCCAGCATAATGCTTGTTACAGCATGGGGGCGGGAGGAGGCAGGGAGTGATTTATGGGTATGGTCAATTATGTTGTCTTTTAAGGAAGATTTACCTTTTGATCTTTAAAAATATTTATTATATATGTGTGAGTGTATTCCCTGCGTGTATGTAAGTGCATCTGTGTCATGCAGTGGCCAAGGAGGTCAGAAGAGGACATTGGATCCCTTGGAACTGGAGTTGCAGATGATTGTTAGCTGCCATGTGGGTGTTGGGAATTGAAAGTGATCACATCCGACGAGCCATCTCTTCAGCCTCTACCTTTTCATCTTTTTTAAGGCCAAATTGTCCTCATTTTTGACATGTTCTATTCCCCCGAGTTAGAGAAGTAATAGTTAAGACTGAACACTTCCCTAGATGCTTTGAGTGTTTGGATATGCTTGGCCTCTGAGCTGTACAGTAACCACGCCATCAATGAGAACGTGGTCATTGTCTGTAAAACTTCAAAATGGTTAATGATTCCTCTCCTTTCATAGCCCCTCCATAGTGTGAAGTGTGAGGGACTGGCTAGAAATGAAGTTCGTTGATCAGGAAAGAGTAAAAGTTAAATTTCCCCAATTTCATGGTGCTGTGGATGCCTGAGAAGTGCGGAAGGGAAAGGTTAAAAACCTAGCTTTTACTAGGTTACCTTGAGGGACTAGTAGGTTTCACTAAAGGTGGGGAAGGGTTGATAGAGGTGTGCACTTCTGCGTTCTCTAGTAAGAGGTGGAATTGCATTCAAACCATGTAAGAAACAGTTCTAATGTTCTCTAGTAAGAGGTGGAATTGCATTCAAACCATGTAAGAAACAGTTCTAATAACGACAGATTGTTGTTGTTGTTTTGAGACAGGATCTCACTATGTCACCCTGACTGGCCTGGAATCTGCCTATATAGACCAGGCCGGCCTCAAACTTGCAGAGGCCCACCAGCTTCTACCTCCAGACTGCTAGAGATTAAAGGCATGCAAGGCCTATTAAATGGCTTTAGACATTCAAAATGTTTGTGAGCTTAAATAGGAAAAAGTGATATTTTTACTAATCTCTGCTAAAATTTATTTATAATTGAAGGAAGTGCTAATAGGCCATAGCAGTATTAGAGGTGCTTGGTCTGGAAGATGTGTTATTTCTTGGGGCTTCTCTGACTACATACTACAAACTGGGTATTTTTTAAGAACAGAAGTTTATTGTCCCACAGTTCTGGAGGCTGATAGTCCAAAATGGGTTTGGCAGGGCCCTGTTCTCCTCTTTGCTTCTTGCTGGCTTCTGTTTACTGCTGGGCATCTTAGGCAGTACTTGGCTTGCAGCTGTGAAACTACAGTCTGCCTTCATTATTGTATGGCATTCTGTGTCTCTGTCTCGTTGTTTGACCTCTTTTATAAGGACACCAGTCATTGCATTAGGAAACATCCTTATCTTGATTAATTGTATCTGCAAGGACTGCTTCTGATTAAATTCACATTCAAAGGTACTGGGGGTTAGGACCTCAACATAGATTTTTTTGTTTTTGAGGGACACAATTCATCTCATACTACTAGAAATTAAAGGTTTTTTTTTTTCCCCCTTACAGCAGAAGTGCTGGTCATTTGTAAAAGTAATCTTGAAATATTTATAGTCATCACTCCCTTGTTATAGTTATTAAGCCCATTGCTAGATCTTATGTATTATGTGTTACGGTGCTGGTGGTGGCCCATGCTTATGTACCCGTGCTTAGAAGGCTGTGGTAGAGGGATTGTGAGTTCAAGGTCAGGCCTTGATATACATCGCTTATCTTTTTTTTTTTTTTTTTTGTCTTTTCGAGACGGGTCTCCTTTGCCCCAACTGTCCTGGAACTCACGTCCGAGACCAGGCTGCCTGACTGAAACAGATCCACTGCCTCCTGCCTCCCAAGTTGCTAGGATTAAAGGCAAAACCGCCCCCCCCCCCTCCCCTCCCCCCTCTCCATAAAAAACAACGGAAGATAAGTAGCCAAGCCTGCACCACCAGGCCCGGCTAATTTTCTTTTTTTCTTTTTTTTTTTGGTCTTTACATAGCTTATCTTAAAAGAATCAAAACAACCCTAACCAAAGGACTTCAGCAAATCCTATAACCTATCTTTATGTTTAGTTCTCCATTTGTAAAATTAGGATATGTCTCTACTTCAGAGGGATATTAAAATAAATTTAATCTTCTTCCTTCCATAGTGTTTTTTGATTTTATATATAAGACAGTATTAAAAAGAAGGCTGGTGTGAAATTCATGAAGTAGATCAGTATCCATTTTTCACTCAGCCTGAAGTGGGGTTACTTGTCAAAGAAGATTATTAACCCGTTAGAAAAATTTATTTCAGCCTAAATGCTAGAAAGTAGCTCCTCAGTAAACCATAAAATCTAATTCTAACAAGTAGAACAATAATATGTATTTTGAATATTTTTTCCATGTTCTGCATGTGGCTACAGAACAAATAGCAAGTCAATGAGACGAGTTTGAGATCATTTTTTTTCCATATAATTTTGTTTTAAATTCTTTTAATTTCTGCTGGGCGTGGTAGTGCACGCCTTTAATCCCAGCACTTGGGAGGCAGAGGCAGGCGGATCTCTGTGAGTTCAAGGCCAGCCTGGTCTACAGAGTGAGTTCCAGGCCAGCTGAGACCCTGTCTCAGACACAGACACACGCACACACACACACAGAAATTTAATTTCTGTGTATATGGAGTGGGGGGAGACTTGTGCACATGAGTGACGAGTGCCATGCTGGAATAACTGGCTGCTGCAAGCTATGTGACATAGATGCTGGGACGTGAACTTGGGTCCTCTGAAGAACAGGATGTGCTCTTCAGCCACTCAGTCCTCTCTTCTGCTGCTTTCAGTTGCTGTCTTGCACTGCCTGCAAGCCCGATTCCAGGGGTTCCAACACCCTCTTCTGGCCTCAGCAGACTCCTGCATGGATGTAGTACACATAAGCTTAAGCAGGCAAATACAGGTACATATAGTGTAGGTAAATGAATCAATAAACTTTAGCAGAAATAAAAACAACTGTGAATAAAAAAGTAGTTTTATAGAACTTGTTAAAACTACTCCAAAGAGCATATTTGGGAAGTAGAGGCAGGCTTGATGCCACACCATTATTTCACATGGAAACGGCTGTCTTTGTTTACAGTTTAAATATAAGAGCTTTGAAATATCACGGTGTGGAAGGACAGCTGATGTATGCTTTAATGAGAGAAGAGATCTTTTTTTTTTTTTCAAATTCAATTATTTAGACATCTCTCTTTTTTTTTTTTTTTTTTAATTGTATCCAGCTTATAGACTCTCCTTAGATTGTTGGGCTAAAATTACTAGGTAGAATCTTGATTTAATCTGTTAAGTTAATTTGGCCAACAATGGTCTATTGGCTTATACCTATGTTGCCAATTTTAGTCATGAACACCTGAAGCAAAAATTCATAAATATTAATGCTTTGCTCTGTTACTTAGCCTTGAAATTCGGAGACAGTTATTTTGCTAATTAAAAAATAACTGCCTCGGATATTCAACTACGTACATGGATTCATTTATCAATGAATTAAGACCTTCATTAAGCATAAATCCATTATTTATAGTCATAGTGAGGAATCTGTATGCTTTTGAGAATTATTTGATTAAAAAAAAACAAAACAGGGCTGGAGGAGTGGCCTACTAGTGGTTAAGAGCGCCAACTGCTCTTGCAGAGGACTGGTTCGATCCCCAGCACCCACATGGCGGCTGAGAACCGTCTGAAACTCCAATTCCAGGAGAACTCCAGTTCCAGGGAATCCGACGGCCCTCTTCTGACCTCCGAGCAATTAGCAGTGACACGAGCCTACAGACATGCAGGCAATACAATACAAAATACAATAAAAAAAAAAAATAAAAAATTAAAAACAAAACAAAACTAGATGAAAATTTAGAACCAGATGATCCTAGTTTAATTCCCAGCAGAACCCATGTGGTGCCTACCATCCACAACTCCAGTTCCAGGGGATCTGACGCCCTCTTTTGGTATCCGTGGGCATTGCACATTGCACACATGCTTTCCTACATGCAGGCCAAACACTCATATACATAAAATTTAGAAATATAAAGTAATTTAACTGATGCTATACACTGTAATTGTTTTGAGTCTGAGCTTGTATAATATGTGCTGCTCTCCAGCACATACAGAACCAAAAGAATAGTCTGGTTTGTAATTACTGGCTAACTTTAGTTCTTCGCGTTATTGCCTTTACCCTGTCTTAAAATAAATTTAGGTAGTCGGGATGTATAAGGAAACAAGGAAACGAGTAAAAATTAGGTGGATCTTTTTAATTGACTTTGAGAAGGACAGAAGGCCAATTATTTATTGAAGAAGGTTTTTGAAAAGCAAGTCATGAGAGGGCTGGAGAGATGAGTGCCTAGCGGTTTTAAGAGCGCCAACCGCTCCTTGATAGAGGTACCTGGGTTCGTCCCCAGCACCCACACTGGCGGCCGGAATCCGCTGAAACTCCAAAAAAAAATTAGGAGAATACCAGTTCCAGGGGGAATCCGACACCCTTTTCTGACCTTTCGCGGCATTGTACTACCCGGGTGCACCAACCTAAAAAAAAAAAAAAAAAAAAAAAAAAAAAAAAAAAAAATAGTAAAAATAAAAAAAAAAAAAAAAAAGCAATCGTGAAAACTTCACATGCCTGTCATACATCGTGTGCTCTGGCTCCATACAATCTTGCTTTCTTAGCGTACATACAAATAATTGTTATATTAGATCTTAAACAGATGCCCCAATAGAAATACAGTCTTTACTTTTTATTTTAATAATCATTACTAACACCTGTACTATTACATCATATTGTGCTAAAAGTTAACCTAGTTTTTTTCCCCCTAATGAAAGCTAGTTTTCCAGCCCTTTACTTGTACAGAAATGTACGCCAGGCATGGGCATGGTGCACAACCGGAACCCCAGCATTCAGCAAGCTGTGGCAGAGGGATCACACTTTGATAGTTCATGTTTGATGGCAGCCTGGACTGCATAGTAAATTCCCGAACATCAGGTTTACCATAGTGAGACCCTCTCTTAAAAAAAAAAAAAAAATTGTAGGAAGAGCTGTTTTGGGTAGAGGCCAAAGGACGGTGTTTGGTGCCCGCTCTATCACCGTCTCAGTTTTCACAGAGTCTCTCACTAAACCTGGAGTTAACACGGGAGCCAGCAAGCTGGGAGAACCCTCCTATCCGAGCCTCCTCAGCATGGGCTCTGTGCAGCGTGGCCACACTCAGCTTTTTATGTGGTGCTAGGGATTTGAACTCAGGTCCTCAGGCATGCTCAGCAAGTACTATTAAACATTGCTCTATCTCCCTATTTTCTGTTCATTTAATTTCTTTTAAAAAATATTTATTTTTATTTTATGTGTATGAGTTTACTGCTTGCATGTGTGTAAGTACACCTGTGTCATGAAATGCCCAAAGAGGTAGGAAGAGTGTGTCAGATCCCTTGAACTGGAGTTAGGTTAAATCACAGCTGATGTTTGCGGGATTATCATCATTAGCTTAAAGTCATTTTATAGAACAGCTGGGGCTGTACCTCAGTTGGAGAACACTTGTCTCCTAAGCAGGATGCCTTAGGTCCAGTCTCTAGTAGGGCCTTCTTAAGAAAAGGCTTGTGGGGCTGGAGAGATGGCCTAGCGGTTGAGAACACCAACTGCTCTTGCAGAGGATCCGGGTTTGATACCCAGCACCCACATGGCGGCTGAGAACCGTCTGTAACTCCAATTCCAGGAGAACTCCAGTTCCGGGGGAATCCGAGACCCTCTTCTGACCGCAGCATTGCATGACACGGGTGCACAAACCTGCATGCAGACAGTACATTCATACACATACAAAAATAAATAAAATTAAAAGAAAAGGCTCGTAGATTTAGTCTTCATAGCAGCCACTTTCATGCTTTTAGTACCACCTTTTATGAAGGTGAGGAAACCAAGGCTTGAACGTTGAATAGCAGCAAAAATTTCCGTATCTGGTAAAGAAAGGTTTTTAGAGAGCAAAGCTTCTGGACTTAAAACAGAAGTATGAGACTTTGGAACGTACATTTCTTATTTCATAGTTACATTATTTATTTCATAGAGTTTAAGTAGCCATGTAGAGTTGCGGCTTCTCTATGCCCTCCACAGATCTGGAGCATTTCCAGTCTTTCATGCCAGCAAATTACTTAAGAACTGTGTCCTAGTCTCTTCAATTTATTGAAAAAGTGTACTTTTTTTTTTTTTTAAATAGGAAAATAGCTTGAGATCGTACAAGTTCAATTTTACTTTTTTTAAAATAGAAAGATAGCTAGAGGTAGTACTGCTTCTCTAAAATGCAGAAGTTGTCAGGCATGGTAGCATATACCTTTCTTTAATCCCAGCACACAGTTGGCAGAGGCAGGCAATCTCTGTGAGGTCAGGCCAGCCTGGGATGGTCTACACAGAGTGTTCCAGGCCAGCTGGGGCTACATACCGAAACCCTGTGTCAAAAAGAAAACAAAACAAAAACTAAAATGTAGAAATTGTCTCTCTAAGTAGGTGTTTTTCTGTTGTTTCACAGGGGTGGCATTAAATTAAACTGAGAAATTACTCCTTTTCAATTTGTTTCAATCTTAATATTTTTAGATGTGTTTATATTTGATCCTAGCCAAAGGTTAACAAGTGATTGAGTTTGGCATATGCTGGCTTGGGCATGTGTGCATATATACAAATGTTTAGTCTATGGTAGAGTGTCCAGTAGTTTGGCTCTCACTGTGGTAAATATTACCTATTTATGATTTCTGATACATACACTTATTTACCAGCTATGGAACTTTGTTTTTGAACTTCATGTTTTAGGTAATACTCTTGACATGTAAAGCAGAAAAACTGATGAAGGTCATAAATGCCTAAAACAAGTTTTCCAACTTACTGAGCCACAAGAAAGGGAGAGCCCTTCTATGTCACTGGTTTGCCTAGGGCAGTCACTATTTTTTTCATCTTTGGTTTCTGCTTTGGGAACCTGAAAAGGGGTTAATTTAACTTGAGAAGCTATTTCGTGTGCGTGCGTGCGTGCGCGTGTGTGTGTGTTTAATTTATTTAATCTCATCTTCTGTTATCCAGGCTGGCCTTGAAATCACTGAGTTGGCCACAAGAGAATGACCCTGAACCATTGATCTTCCTGCCTCTGCCTCCAGAGTGTTGAGCTTACAGTTGTGATAGCTCATACTCGCCAAGGTTTCAGGTTTTAAGAAGCATGTCATTTCTTTGAGAACCTCTGGGTGGATATTACCACTTTGCTTTGTGGCTAACAGGTCAAATGCTTTGCTTTGTGAGAAATGCTTTATTTCATTTAATTCTTCATTCCAAAGCAGGTTATACTTAACCCTCAATCCCTTTTAGCTGTATAAAATTGGATTAATAATTTCTTGATTAATACTGTCATCATTTTTTTTTTTTTTAAGATAGGTTCTCCGTATAGTCCCAGCTGGCCTGGAACTCACTTTGTAAACTAGACTAGCCCAAATTTCACAGAGATCCATCTGCCTCTGCCTCCCAAATGCTGGGATTGAAGGCATGCACAAATCCTTTTTTTTTAATCGGCTGGTTTTGTTCATTTGAATTGCTGTGTGATCCTCCTGCAAGCCACCGCTGTTTTCTTTCCTGAGATGGTTTGAGTTGATTCTGGGCGTTCACATTCATGACATTTTTGCTGTGTTCCTAGTATGTATGTGCTGAGTGTTCTCTCTGGAGTAGGAAGATCATTGGGTTGTTAAGATAGGGTGTGAATTTTGAAGTCTGTAAAATAGTGCCAAAAAACTCAAAAAGCCAAACATGCCAAACTGTCTCTGCATGTAGTTCCAATTTATACTCCTACTAGATAACATTAGGAAATTTAAAAAATTTAACGCTTAGTGTGGTCTTGACTGGTATCTTAAATATTGGATAATTGAATTTTGCTAAAATGTCTTTAAGTCCTTACCATGGGCCAGATACTAAGCTGATTCAGTGAATTAATTTACATAATTAATAAACTCATTCAATATAATACAGCAGCACTTGGGAGGCAGAGGCAAGTGGACTCTGTGAGTGCAAGGCCAGCTGGGACTAAAGGGAGAGAGACCCTGTCTCAAAAAGACCAAAAATCCCCCCAAACCAAAAAACGACACAACAGCCCTATGGGGTAAGTCCTCTGAAATCCATTTTCTAGATGAGGAATGGCTAATAGATGGTATTCGGGATGTAGACTTGGTCAGGTCAGGAGGTAGAACTTGGCCTGTGATACTTTTCCCGTCTCCAGGTCACTGGTATTTGTGCATTTGTGCAAGTCCTTGGCTTGCACTGGTCTCTTGGTCTGTGTTAGATTGTCAAGTAGTTTGGCTATTATTATGTTAAATATGACGTGTTCATGGTGGTGAGTGCTGGCCCTTCATTCTGTCCTGGTTGTCTTAGGCATTGTCTGATGCACAGTCTTTGGAAACACACTTCTTACAGAATCTTCCCTCAGTGATAGCCTAAGTAACATGGCTCAGATAATTTCTGGCACTTTGGTTCTAATTATTTTGTGATTTGACTTAATCTAATCATTCGACCTTAATTTCAAAAGTGTTATTTGTGTTACTTTACTTTTTTTTTTTTTTAATTTTATTTATTTCTGTATGTGTACGAATGTATTGTCTGCATGCAAGTCTGTGCACCCGTGTCGTGCAATGCCGCGGAGGTCAGAAGTGGGTGTCGGATTCCCCTGGAGCTGGAGTTCTCCTGGAGTTGGAGTTTCAGACGGTTCTCAGCCGCCATGTGGGTGCTGGGGATCGAACCCGGGTCCTCTGCAAGAGCGGTCGGCGCTCTTAACCGCTAGGCCATCTCTCCAGCCCCTGTGTTACTTTACTTTTTTTTTAAGTGTTAAAATGTGAGACAATCGAGTAAGGCTTATTATATAATTGTGTTTGAAGTTAATTACTTGTATAGACTAATCTATTAGGTAATTAGAAAATCTGAAGTTATTATACATACATGCATTTATTCTTTTTTATTTTTAATATGTGTCTTGTCTGCATGTATGTAAGTACACCACATGCATGCAGTGCCCAGGAAGGCCAGAAAAGGGCATTGAATCTCCTAGTACTGGAGTTACAAAGGCTGCTGGAAACTGAACTCGGATGCTTTGCAAGGGCAGCCAGCCAGCCAGCGTTCTTCACCACTGAGCCATCTCTCTAGCCCCACATGTGTGCTTTTTTTTTTTTTTTCTTTTTGTCACAGGGTCTCCCTTTATCCTTGGCTGCTTGATATAGGCATTATTCTTCTACATTAAAATTTTTTTAAAAAGAATGACAACTTCGCATGGACTTGAAATGCACTAATCTCCACAAAAGCTTTTCTCACCAGTAGCTGGGCTGTTTGTTATATCTTTGAGGTAGTTATTTATGGAGCTAGTTGCTCTGTTGGGTGCTTGGTTAATGGCTATCCCACCCCCCTGCCCCCCACATACCTCTCTCTTTTGAGACAGGGTCTTACTATGTTTGGCCTAGAACTTGATTTGTAAGCCAGAATGGCCTTGAACTCAGAGAGATCCACCACTTCCTGCCTTTCCAGTGCCCGAATTAAAGGTGGGCACCATCTCACCTGGCATTTTTGTTGTTTTGATTTTTTCCATCTCACCTGGCATTTTTGTTGTTTTGGTTTTTTTCCCAACTTATTTTTATTTGTGTGTCCATGTCTCTATGTCATTTTTTGTGGGTGCCTATGGAGGCTAGAAATAGGTGGATGACTTGGGTGCTGGGAACCAAACTCCAATCCTCTCCAAGAGCAGCAAGCTCTCTTTAACTGAGCCATCTCTCCAGCACTGGCTTCTTGGTGTTTTCTTTTTTTTTTAAAGTAATTTCAAAATGACTTTAATGATAAAATAATTTACTTTTAGTAAGTGGCAAAGTGTTTAGGTCTATTTCAGTAAGGAAAAACCCTTTAATTAAAAGTCATTACCTGTGTGCTGTCTATCTTAGAGGTCCCTAGATACTTGGGTGCAGTGGGCACTCAGGGAGCAGACATAATGGGTGTGGGAAGGCAGCTGGTACCAGCAGCCAGGAAGTGAGGATGCTGCAGCATTTCTTAATAGTCATGGAGTTCATCTCCACTTCACATTGCTTCTAGGGTTGACACAGTCATTAATGTTCTTAATGAAGTGGCTGTAGCTGACATCTATGAGATGAGAGGAAGGAAGGTGTACTGTGTTCCAAGTGTTAACCTGGTAAGCATTAGGCATGTAGATGAAGAGTCTCAACCAGTTCTCAGACTACTGGTCAAAATGATTGCTAGTTCTTTGTAATACAGGCCTTGGAAATAGAGACTCACTGCTGGGACAAGTACAGTTTACCCAAAGGATGAGGAAAAACTGTGGAAAGTAAAACTACTTTATCTTTTTTTTTTTTTTTGTTCGGCTCTTTTCGAGACAAGGTCTCCCTTGTAGTCCAGCTGTCCTGGAACCATTCTGTAGACGCAGCTGGCCTTGAACTCACAAAGATCCACCTGCCTTGCCTCATGAGTGCTAGGATTAAAGGCATGCAACCCACAACCCAGCCTTTTTTTTTTTTTTTTTTTTTAGCACAGCAAGGAAGGAAAGAACTACTCTCACTTTTAACAACATTTTTCATGTTGTTAGCCACTATGTGGGTCCTGGGAATTGAACCCAGTCCTCAGCAAGAGCTGCCGGTGCTTTTTAAGTACTAGACCATTTCTCTAGCCCTCTTAATCCTAATGGTTTAAGGATTTAGTGTCACAACTTAGAGGAAAGAGCAGTTTTAGATTAATTTATACTTTTGTGTTGTGAATGAAATTTCATATGAGTAATCCTCTAGGCATTACTTAGGTATATCTTTATATATTGTCTATATAATGCTTCTTCATTAGCAGGATTTTTGAAATGAATAGTATATAACATCATTGATGGTGGTTGGCCCAGTTGGATCAACATTTACTAGAAGAACATGCAGTGTGCCACGGCTCAACGTCACATATGCTCCAACAGCCTAGGTTTCTGATAGGAAGACAGAGGTGATATTTGAGGTAAAGAGCAGGGCTGGGGTTCCAAATTTCTCAACTCATTATCAGTGAACAGACTGAACTGTATTTATTTCTCCTCTTCCATTCAGTTCTTTATTCTGAAAATTGAAGATTTTGTGGGTAAAGGGTAGAAATGGAGAAGGATAAGACTTCTCTTGCCAACCTGGTTAATCTTGAAAGTTGTTTTCACTGTTACGTATGGACTAGAGTGATTTGACTGGTGGCAGTTGCTGGTAATTAGAAGCTACTCATCTCCATTTTTTTTTAATTATTTTATTTTTTATGTGTATGGGTGTACTGTCTGCATGTAGGTTTGTGCACTCGTGTTGTGCAATGCACGCATAGAGGTCAGAGAGGGCATCGGATTCCCCTGGAACTGAAATAAAGATGGTTCTCCGCCATGTGGGTGCTGGGGATCGAACCCGGGTCCTCTGCAGAGCAGTTGGCACTCTAACCGCTTGAGCCATCTCCAGCGTGGTGGCACCACACCTTTAATCTAAGCACTTGGGAGGCAGAGCAGGCGGATCTTTGTGAGTTAAAGCCAGCACTGGTCTACAGTGAGTTCACAGGACAGCTGGGGCCACAGGGAGACCCTATCCTCAAAAAGAACTAAAAAAAAAAAAAAAAAAACCAAAAAACAAAAAAACAAAAGAGGAAATAAAATCATCTCCATTTTGTATCTAATGTTAAGTGACAATTTTCTTTTTTGAAGTAAAACTATCTTTTGATGGGTCTTAGTTTTGGCCCAAGAATCCCAATGTATCCTCAGTTTACAGTTCAGGGTTTTTTTTGTTTTTTGTTTTTTGTTTTTTGTTTTCATATAGATTTGAAGGTGTGCCAGGCTTTTGCAGAATAAATGGGGTGAGAGGTGCTTAACTTGTTTAGAATTAAAAGAGCACTGCTAGCATGTGTCATCTGAGTGCAAGGCGCCCTGAGAGGTCAGATGAATACTACATCTCATTCTTCTCTTTTAAAGATATGTTAATCCTACTAAAAAGTAGGGGATAGTTTACAAGAATATATCAATAAATTCTAGGCAATTGTCTCCAAATGACTAACACGTGGAATGCTCAAATGGAGCCATTTGAATACCTAAGGAATGTCGTCTGCTGACAGCAGCAGTATCTACTGATTTTATCCAAGCATCACCAGTGTCCCAGTTGAAGATCTGTGATGATATGCTGCACGGAGTGCTGTGTCCGCTTGGTCTCCTTTAATCTTAAATGGCCCTTCAATCTTTTTATAACCCTCATGCTTCACTTGAAGAGTACTGGCCAGGTATTTTGTAGAATGTTTCTAAGTTCAAGGTACACATTTTGACAACAGTACAGTATAACAGAGTGGTGGCGGTATTTGCGTTCAGTCAGGAATGGTGATGTGATCATTTGGCCGAGATACTTGCTGGGTTCCTTAACTATTAATTTACTGTTGTAGTAAGCATCTTCTGAGGAGATATTTTGAGACTTTGAAAATACCCTATTTTCTATCATATTTTTCCCTACTTTTAGCAATTGTTGATAATAATTGTCTATAATTAACTGTGATGTTTGCCAAATGATTGCTCAGTGCCCATGATTTCTTCTGCTTTTATTAAGTAGAACATGGTAAAAGGGCTTTCTCTTCTTGTATTTATATAAGCATTTCTGTTAGTATGACTTTTCAGCTCATGTGAGCATTTTTATGGTCAGTTTGTCTCACAACTGGCTGATGGGTGGCTTGGGGTGCCTTAGGACTTATATATAGTGTTTAAATACAACACAAAAGTATAGCAGCAATTTATTTGCATTTACTAGTGTTGCTGTCATTTAATAATGTTAATAGTTGCAATAATTTACTCTTTTTTTTTTTTTTTTTTTGAGACAGGGTCTCCTGTAGTCCAACTGCTGGCCCTGGAACTCAGAGTGAGAACAGCCTGGCCTAGTGAACTCACAGAGATCGCCTGCTCTCTGCCTCAGCCTCTGCCTCCTGAGTGTAGGATTAAAGGCTGCACCACACCACCCAGCTTAAAGACGGTTTTTAGCCACATGTGGTGCTGGGAATGAACCCAGGTCTCTTGCAAGAGCAGTTGGTGCTTCTTAACTTCTTAACTGTGAGCCATCTCTCCAGCCCCAATATATCACCTTGTTTAATTGAGTTTTGCTGATTATTAGTAAGCATTTGTGTTTGTGCATTTAATCCTCATCTTTTCCCATATTTGTGTGAAAAACATTTCAGTTCAATGATTTGTCAGAGATTAGTTTAATAAGTGAAAGATATGTTCAAATCTAGTTTTCACGTGTTTCTTGTGTGAAGTGCAGTTGCTGTTGTAGCTTTCAGACTGTCCCTGAGTTCTAAGGTTGACTGTTTCCATTTATAATAATTTCTTTTTTGGCTTGCACCTTTTGATTTTGTCCCTTTCAGCTTTCACTTGATTCATAAAAGTATAGTTCATCCTTAAGTAATCTTATCTTAGACTAATTTTTTATTTAATTTTTATTGATTAATTTTTATCGCTTGTTGGTGTAGTGACCAGCCACCTAAAAAGTAAATATCCTGGTGCTACTTTCAGGTTACTGCTTGCTTGCTGAGCATTTCTTTCCGAGCATGGTTGCTGTGATTCTTTGTAGACTCATCTATACAAAACAATACACATATAGTACAGTTTTGTGCTTCTTTACCAAAAGATTACTCTAAAGATCTGGTGTCCTCAATGCAGAGTCTCAGTCTAGCAGGTTCGGTTCCTGAGTGGGTAGTCGAAAGGGGCAAAAAATAAATCAAATAGACAGGAAATAAATCTTCTTTTTCGTGACAGTAGGGAGCCTCTCTCTTCTCTGCTCCTGTGCAGAAGGGCCTTTCAGATTTTCTTAAAATATCAATGGTGAGCCGGGCGTGGTGTCGCACGCCTTTAATCCTAGCCACCTCAGGAGGCAGAGGCAGGCGGATCTTTGTGAGTTCAAGGCCAGCTTAGTCTACAGAGCAAGTTCAGGCAAAGCTGGGGCTACAGGAAACCCTATTTCGAAATAATCAAAAAGAAAAAAAAATCAATGGTGAACAATGTGGAATTAGATTTTAGATATTTCATAATAAATTTTAGAATAAAAGCAGTATGAAGTTTAATTACTTAATATATTTAAACAAAATCTGAAGACAAAAGCTTTCTTTGTTATTAGAGACTCTTAGAAAGTGTTTCTGTATACCTAGATTAGTTGTCAATGAGTGCACCTTCTATTTTCTTTCATTTCTTTAATATGTTTGATGATATGGGAATCGACCAACAGTGTGGCTACCACTATTAATTATTGTTGAACTTTAATAATAAAGGTTGATTTCTCTGTAGGGCAATTAACCCATGGAAAACTAAAGCCATAGTTTTTAATGTAGTTCATAGCTCTGCACAATAGGTTAATTTTAGTTTACTTTTTAGGTTGACTTTAGTAGAATTTAGTTGTAGATTAGATGCAGAATACTCCCGTTTACCCCTTCCTTCTCTAGCCCTCCTCCCTTTCTCTGCCCTACCTTATAAACTATGATCTTACTTCTTCTGCCTCTGCTGGAATTACAGGATGTGTTTTCCCACCCGGCTGGTGCCATCATACTTTAGTCAGTCCTTGAAGTAGTCCTCCATTGGAACATTGGTGTGCTTTCTCCCCCCCAGCCTCACCTGTGTTTTTGTGAGACAGAGTCTTCCTGTAACCTAGCTGCCTTGAACTCACCATGCGACCAGGCCTGCCTCAGTCTCAAGAGATTGCTGCCCTCTCCTCTCTAATGCTAGGATCTAAGGCATACTGTTGTCCTTCTGCCCAGTTTTCGGGCCAAATGGACGCATCGTAGATTGTGCTTGGTTTCCTCATTCGGCAAAATGAATTTAATAATCAGGTACTGTTTTTGGAAGATTTTATGAGGATTAGAATAGAAGATCCGTATAAAGCAGATGTTGAACTGTGTTGTTCATGACTTTGCTGGGAAGTATTTCTATTCACCTAGATAGAAAGCTTGACCTTCATGGCTGGCAGTTCAGTGTTGTCTCTAAAATGTCAATTCTGTTGGTTTTTCCTATGTCTGTCCCTGGCAACCCTAATGTCTATTCTGGGAATAATTTATTTGGGGGAAATCACCATTCTTCTTTGTTTTTAGGGATGTTGGTACACTAATCCAGCACTGACTTTTTTTTTTTCTGTTTAATAAGCAAATAAATACCTTTAGGCAAAGTTAAATATACATTCAAATATATTGGCTATACTTAAAAAAAAAAAAAAAAAACCAACAGAAGTGACATTTTAGAAGACAACCTGATACCAGCATGAAGCACGTTTTCACTGAGACAGACATAATACAACTTTATAAAGAGTTTTGTTATAGTATCTGTAATGTCCTGTGTTATGCCACATGTGTAGGTACCCACAGAGGCAATGTAAATTTGGAAGGTATATTAACTTTGCCTTAAAGGTATTTGGTATTTGGCTTTTAAACAGAATTTCTTTGCTAATCCCTGCAACCTTTTGTAAAAGCACTATTGAGATACTCCTGGTATCCAGATTATCTTTGGAGGAAGTATTTACACAGACTTTTTAAAGAAAAGAAAAAGATAAAAAGCATCTGTTTCCTTATTATCTGTCTTTGCTCTCTATCACTTTGATAAAGTGATGGAAATGATGTGATTTCAGCTTAGTCTTATTTAGGATTTAGGGGTTAACAATTCATCAAGTTAATAATGAGGTCTTTGTGTAGATAACAAAAACTACATTTTGCATAATCACAAACAAATTATTTGCAACAAACTGAATTTAGAATGAATCAGCACTCATTTTGTGACTTGATAAGTAAAGGGACTGCTTAGATTGTGAACTTGTAATAGAAGCAGAGTTTTCACTTTGTCCTGAATGCAGATCCTGAACCACCAGGAGAGGGGCTCCTGGTAGCAGCAAGTGAAGAGACCTCTGGGGTCCTCCCCAAAGCATTGTCTCCCTCGACATAGAAAACTTGAGGCCCTGTGACTCCTATAGGCTCTCACAGGACAGACTCATTGTCACATGGAAAAGCAGGCACATTCTTGAGAATCTTAGTTGGAGGTCATGCCTCCTTCATATGTTGCATGTTTAAAAATGGAAGATGAGAGCAATCTTGGGCAATTTTAAAAAAAAATTATAAACAAGCAAAATTCATCTTTTAAGTCAATGTGAAAGTATGAGGCAGGATGGCTTGCCCAGTGTGGCTGACAGTACCTCTAGGTCACCTTGAAAATTTCTCTGCCAGGGCCTTGTCTAGAAAGGAAAACTCCCCCTTTTTTATTGAGACAGTTCACATGTAGCCCTGGTTACTGGCAACATGTAACCAGGCGCTTGAACTCACAGAGATCACCTGCCTGCTCTGGACGTGCAACAGGACCAAGGGTGCACACTCGCATCCGGCAGAGAAAAATACTCCCCAATTTTTTTTTTTATTTTTTTTTATTTTATTTTTACGGTCTTTTTGAGACAGGGTCTCCTTGTAGCCCCAGCTGTCCTGGAACTAAACTCTGTAGACCAGTGTCGCTTGAATCACAAAGATCCGCCTGACTCTGCCTCCTGAGTGCTAGGATTAAAGGCGTGCGCCACACGCCCCGCAAAACTCCCCAACTTTATAAAGTGAGGTTCAGTCATTTAAAGGGCCACAGACAGCTCTTTTTCTTGCAAGCTTGTGTCTTTGGAAAATACTGGCTCAGACTCTGAACAAGCTGCTGCTGACATTCATTTATGGAGTATAGTAGTCACAGAACAGATAGTGTCCCAAAGAGAAGGTAGCAATTCACTTAGGTAGTGAGCCTAGCCCATTAACCTGACATCTGTGTCTCAGATCCAGTTGTTCTTCCCCTAAACACAGTAATTCAAAATCCACCAGTATGGTAAGATATCCTAGATGGAGGCAAGTTGTAGGCCCTGGTCAACTGGAGCTTGTTGATCAGTGACCTAGCTCCAGATAATTGGAACCTTGTGATTTCCTTCATATACTAGAAATAAATCCCGACTTTTCCTAAGGATAAAAGTAGAACCAGCAGGTGGAGTTACGGGAAGAGGGGAGATTTTCATTCTATATATAGCAGCAAGAACTTGTTAATGTGGCTTGTCTGCCAGTGGAATGGATTGACCTGGAAAGGCGGAACTCACGATAGTTAGAGTGAGAGAGACATTGATCATCCATGTGAGTCTTGGACATGGAGAGCTGGGCTTTGCGATGTTAGTCTGGATCTTCCAGGTTCTTCGTAATAGCTTAGTCCATTTTTTTTTAATTTTATTATTTCTATATTGTATATGTACTGTCTGCATGAGGTTTGTGCACCGTGTCGTGCATGCGCGGAGTTCAGAAGGGCGTGGATTCCCTGGAACTGGAGTTCTCCTGGAATTGGAGTTTGGAGTTTCAGACGGTTCTTGGCCGCCATGTGGGTGCTGGGGATCGAAACCCGGGTCCTCTGCAAGAGGGTTGGCGCTCTTAACCGCTAGGCCATCTCTCCGCCCTAGGTCCATTGTTTTTTAACTCTCATACATGTAATATGATGCTCTGTTTCTTTAGGTTTCCACTCTCTGAAAATGCATGTTTGCATAAAAGTGAAACAGAATGCCCAGCTTCAGAGAAATTCTCTACAGTTTGAGATTTATAGTTGGAGAAAAAGTACCTCCAGTAGTCTTCCTATAAGTAAGGAAAGCAGCAGCACGTTCGTTGATGTTCAGAGAAGTTCTCCGCAGTTCTTCTTGCTTTTTTCATGTACATGTGTATAATACACTGTGTGTGTATGCAATGTTCACATAAATGCGATTGCATGTGTGTGTGTATAGACTGGAGGTGGCTTTCCTGATCATCTCCATGTTATTTCTGAGACAGGGTCTTGCTGAACTCCAGGCTTGCCTATTCAGGCTAGTTAAGTATATGCCTACTTCGCCGGCTGGCTCCGGAATCCCCTCAGCCTTGAAGTGCTGGGATTACAGATGTGCGGCGCCGCATCCTGCTGGCATTTAATTTACATGGGTGCTGGGATCCAAATTCGGGTTTCCATCCTTTCATGGCAAACACCCACCGAATCAGGTCCCCAGTCCCAGTTGCTCGGAGTTCTGAATGCAAAGCCAGTGCTCATTTCAATGTGGTTTTGTTGCACAAAGCTGACCAATGCTACAGAAAGTATCAGTTGGGCTGTGTTGTTCAGTGCTAGGAAGGATAGAAACTGCTTAGCATACATGAGGCCCTTGGTTTAGTCTCTATTACAGCCCCCCCATCCCTAATAGAGAAAATCCCTTTTTTGTTATAGATATTTATTTGTTGATAGAAAAGCTTTCACGTCTTATTTTAAGAAATGAACTTCACATTTCTCAGTTATCGTAATGTGTGGGCACCAGCGTTACTGAGCTCGTCGTGTCCCACAGTACTGTATGTACATCCCGTAAATACAGCTCTCTATTTAGGGAACACTTAAAGTCTTCCTTAGTTCAGATGTAGAAGCTGTGGTATTATATTTGATTTACTCTGGTTTTGTTTGCTACAAAAGCTACTGACTTAGATGGATTAACAGTAATAGAATGCTTTGAGTTTGTGGGTGTTGGACACATTTGAAATTATGTTATCTAAGTCCATTTATGGTAGCAAAGTGAAAAATGTGTTCTGTATGCTTTAGTGGTAATCTCGACTCATTAGGACTTCAGAAATAAAAATTTATAGACTACATTTCTTTTCTGGCATGCTGTTTTTATTTTGTCCTTTTTCCCTTTAAGTAAGGATGGTGGTTTGTAGGTATGTGTTTTGCTGTCATGCTATTTTTGGTTTTAAGCCATATTTCTCTTGCTACTTTGTATGAGACTCATAAGGCTGATTTGAAAACAGTAGTATATTGTTTAAAAGTTCTTAATAGGGGCTGGAGAGATGGCTAGAGGTTAAAGAGCGCGACCGTCTTACAGAGGACCCAGGTCGATCCCACGCACGCCACATGGCGAGAGCCGTCTGAAACTCCAATTCCAGGAGAACTCCAGCTCCAGGGGAATCCGAAGACCCTCTTCTGACCTCCGCGGCATTGCACGACACGGGCGCAAAACCTGCATGCAGACAGTACATTCACACACATACAGACAAATTTAAAAAAAGCTTCTTGTAGTTTCTAGTGTAGTCCATGGGTTCAGGGTAGCTGACCATTTGGGGGATGAGAAGTGTGGCGACTGTGAGAGGTAATTATGCAGAGGTGAAACAGGCTTATGAAACAGGACTGCAAGTTCTGAGGTTTTTTGGTAGTTGGTAGCATGCTATGGAATTGTACTTTTTAGTAGGTGCTGCGAGCTTATACTGAGACTGTATAATTGTAATTGATAGAGAATATCCACCCCACTCATATTTCACACAGCTGAGGGCTCCTTTCTAGGTGCATCTGATTAAGTTGTGGAGCAGAACTAGAACTGCAGGGATTTAAATTCTTGCTCAGAGTGCTGAGAGATGGTCAGCAGTTAAAAAAAAAAGAGTGCTGTTGCTCCTGCAAAGAACTTGGGTTTGATACCCAAAAGGCAGCTATACTGTCCATAACTACCTGCAGGGGATCTGACACCTGGCCTCCATGGGACTGCACCTACAGGCACACTACATGCAGGCGAAACACTCATACATAAGAAATTAAATTAAAATGAATCCTTGTCTAAGCTTTCACATGATACGATCTTGCCAGTGATTATTCTCAGTAGTAAACATGTCTTTAGACAAATTTCCAAGACATAATGGACTAATGAAGTATTTGCTGCTGAATGATGACTAATTTTATTAGAGCTCAGGTTGTTTTTTTTTTTTGGGGGGGTGCAGGGGGGTCTTTTTGAGACAGGTCTCCCTGTTGCCCTACTTTAGTATGGGGCTGGCCTCCATCTCACAAGATTGCTTGCCTCTGCGTCCAAGTGCTGGACTAAAAGGTGTGCACCATTATGTCAGCAGTTGTTAAAGGTCTTTAAAATAATTTCGTTTTTTTTTTTTTAAATAAAAAAAAAAAAAAAAACCTGCATGCCTTTAATCCCAGCATCAAGGAGGCAGAGCAGGCAGATTCTCTGAGTTCAAGGCCAGCCTGCTGTACGAGAGAGAGCAATATCCGCCAGTGGGAATAAAGGGAGACCTGTCTCAAAAGGAAAAAACAGAAAAACTAACAAGAAAACTCCAATAAAACCAACATCCATGTCTCCTAACAAAGATGACATTATGTTGTAAATTGTCCTGAGGAATTAATCTACTTGTAAAAATTATTTCTCCAGAATGAGATCTTTGAGTTAACAAAAAGGGATCGATATGGGAGGTATAAGAAAGCATAGCAGTGAAGTACAGCAAATACATCACAGTGCTGTGGTAGAAGAGGCTGCACGGGATAGTGAATCGAGTGGCAGTGATTATCCCATCAGTTCTTTGTTTCGAATGTCTCAAAGCCTTCATTGCAGAAACTGGAATCGACTGGAAAGACCCGGAAGTACAACCTCTAGAGGTCAGTGGTTTAGAAGCACAGGGTGTGCCCTGTGAGTTGAGGTTCTTTTTTCCAGTTCTTGTATTATACTAATTATGCATTTCTCCACTGGATTTTATTCACCATTGGCTCCCTTCCCTGTTTTCTTTCTTTCTTTAGTCTGCAAGGCAGTGTGATTTTCTTTATACATAAAGAAAATCCATCCTCTATCTGCTAAAATGTTTTTGTGAAGAATGGTCGTTTTCACCACGTGTGAGTTAGTGTGACTGTGTCTTTAGTGTGTTAGTGCCTTGTTTACATCAAATCAGAAGTATTTTTTGCCTTTTCTAAGATTTCTGTCGAAATCTTACGTTAATAATTTATGTCTCTTCTTTGGCTCCCGGGATCAGAGTGCCTGAATCCTGGAAGTTCCAATGATCAGAGATAGTTTAATCTAAAGACATGAATTAGAAAAAGTTTATATTTGTACTGGCTTTTTGCCTGGATTTAAGAATGTACATACATGCTTGTAACTGTCTCTGTCAAAGTTCTTTCTGGAGTTTTAAGTTTCCTGCTCCTGGATCAAAGTTAACCTCACAGGCACAGAGTAAATGACAGCTTCTGGAGGAAGGTGACTCAGAAAGGAGTGGTAGAGGAGGCGTTGAGCTTCCAATTGCTTTACAAAGAAAGCAGATTTGAGTGATGGAAGTTCTGGCCATCTAAAGACGCACTCCACTCTGCCGGTTGTTTCGTGGAATGGGTCTTAATACTAAGAGTTGGTTTCTATTTTTATGAATAGTTGATTAGTATGGATTATTGAAATTATATCTTGTTTAGAATTAAACTTTCACAAAATATTTTGTCTTCATAGAGGTTGATCAGTATGAGATGTTAATAAATTGAGATGAAAGTTGGGAATTTGTCTATTTTCATTTGCTCTAAAATTGTGTATTAAACACCTGCTAAGCCAGATGACACTGTGTGTAGAGAGGGAAAGAAAGAAAGGCTCAGCTACAGAATATGACCATATTAACGAGATGGATAAAAAGAACATTTACAGTGAGGTAAATTGATCTTTGCTATTTAGACAATGTTAGGAGTGAAAAATGAACAGAAAAGAAATGCACGTAACAGTAGGGACAAGAGTCTTGGTACAGATACACTTTGGGAGGATTGATACATGAGCATCGATGAATTATTTTAATATGCAAGTCAGGCCTGGTAAAAGATTGCTAAGGATAGAGTTGCTGTTGTAGTTTGGACGTTCATGGTGGTGATGGTGGGTTAGACATGAATGCTCTTTATGAATAGGCTGACATTTCAAGTTAGGAATATTAATTTGAAAGACTAATCTATTACAGTGTGAAATAAAAAACTAATCATTGGGGCTGGAGATGGCTCAGTATGTAAGAGCACCTGCTTCTTACGAGGACTGGGTTCGATCCCAGACCCCAGGTTGGCTAAGAATTTCTCATCCAGTTCAGTTCAAGGGGAATAATGCCCTCTTCTGACCTCGAAGCATTGTAGAACACGGGTGCACAGACCATGCAGACAATACACCTCATACACATAAAAAGCTAAAAATACATAAAAAATTTTAAAAAGAAAAATAATATTAACATACATTATATGTAGTAAGTTATTAGGGATGAAAGTAATATATATCCCGAGCATGCTATGTTTAATGTTGAGGTGGGGGGATAGGATAGAGATAGGGTCTCCCTTTTGTTCTTGCTGTCCTGGAACTCACAGATTTTTGCCTTCCTCTGCCTCCTGGTGCTGCCTCTGCTTCCAGGTGCTGAGATTAAGACACGCGCCAGCACTCCTGGCTGTTGTTATGTAGTTTTTATTGTATAGTTTTCAATTTTTAGAAGGATATGATCTGGGCCTGGTGGTTCACGCTGTAAATCTCTGCATTTGGGAGGCTTGTGTGTCTGAGGCAGCCTGAACTACGTAGTGAATTCCAGACCAGCTAGAACTAAAAAAGGGAAACCCTGTATAAAAAAAAAAAAAAAAAAAAAAAAAGTGAAAATGATAAAAATGATATTCTACTTTGCTAAAGAATCATTACTAGTTACTTTAAGACAAATCTTGAAAAATGGAATGAAAACCGGCCACACTTAAGTGAGCCCCAGAGCTTCCACAGGCCGGAGGTCCAGCTTCTCTAATGCATGCAGTCTTCCAGTCCATCCTGGTGTCTAGAATTCTTTGGGTACGCACAGCTCCAGCACTGTCTTGGCTCTCATGTGCTCTCGGGCCCTGCTTTAAGACCTATGGCACAGGTGTGTAGACCACCGTGACTGTTCTGTGCAGTGAGAAGAGATAAAGGCCAAACATTCGTTTATAGCTACTCATTTCTTTCTAAAATGCAGACGTTCTAAAGTGATGTCTTAACAAAAGATACCAGAATCTGAATTTATAACTTTCTAGTTATACTCCATATTGGCCAAAGAAACAAATGGTCTTAAACGTCTCCACAGATTTACTTTTAACTGTTCAGATATGTTCTGATTGCTTCTGCATTTCGAGACAAAGCCCTTGTCTTTGCTTTTATTACCTTTCAGATTTTCCACCTGTGTTAATTATCCTCACTCCTGTCATTGCCTTTTTTATCTTTAAAAGGAGTATTTCTCCTAAAGTCTGTCTTATATTTTACACAGGCTTCTGATTTCTTTTCAGAGATTCTATTATATTAGAATAATCCTGTTAACATCTGTTCTCTGCACTCATGCTTTAGAAGCAATCATTCCCCCTTACATCTCAAGTTAGTTGTTCATGAACAACTTCTCAGGCAGGAATTACTTTATTTATTCTCTGGGTACTTGTTGTACCTACATGTAATTGTTTGTGTGTGTGCAGATTTGTGATTTGTGTGTCGCAGAGACTAAGGTGTGATCAGGTTTGTATTTCTGAACCAGTCTCATACAAGTTGGGTACTGACGAATAGTCTAGCTGGCAGGAGCCCCAGGGATCCCCTGTTTCTGCTTTCCAAGGGATGGTGCTGCAGTTGCACACTGCTGTGTTACATGTTGGATCTGAACCAGGGTCCTCATGCTTGTGTTGCAAGCACTGTACCATGAACTTATGTATTGTCTTTCTTTTAAAATTCAGTGAATTTGTCTACTATTAATCCAGTTTTCTTCCCCCTCCTCCCTCCCCCTTGTTTTTTTTTTTTTTTTTTTTTTTGGAGGAGGTTTTTTCCTTTTTTCCCTGTAGCCCAGCTGCGGAACTCCACTTCTGTAGACAGGCGGCTTTGAACTACAGAAATCATCTTGCTCTAGCTCCCGGAGCTGGATCAAAGGTGGTGCACCACACCGCTTTAATAGCCAGTTTTAAAAATCTTGTTATGAAGGTCTGTTATTCGGCTCTCTATATCATTAAAAAAATTTTTATTTTGGGGCCTGGAGAGATAACCTAGAGGTTAACGAGTGACTACTGTTGCAGAGGACGGGTTTGATCCCCAGCACCACAATTGCGGCCTAAACCGCTGAACAAATTCGAGAATTCAGTTCCAGGGATCTGAAGGCCTCTTCTGCACTCTGTAGACATTGCATGCCATGGGCAAACCTAAAGCAGACAGTACATTCATACACATAATAAATAATAATAATAAAAATTTTTTTATGTGTATATGTATTGCTGCATATATTTGTGCGCTGTTGTCATGCAATACTTGCAAGGTAGAAGAAAGCATCGTCCCACTAGGAACCGGAGGAAGGATGGGTGGTAGATACCATGTGGATGCTGGAATTGAATCCTGATCCTCTGCAAGAGCAGCCAGTTGCTTTTACTGTTTGCCATTCTAGCCTCCTAATATATCATTAGCTACTTTAGGGATGTACTTGAATATATGTCACTCTTCTGATTGCGTGCAGAATATGGTAAAACCGCTATAAATGAGGAAAGTGTGGGCCATGGTTTTCAGAAGGTTCAGTATGGTGGTCGGTTGGCTTGTTGCTTGGCTGTGGTGAGGAGATCTTATAGAAGGGTCCTGTCGGAGCATATCAAAGAGCAGAGCTCACCTCCTGTGGGCCAGGAACTGTGTGGGATGGGGGGAGGTGTAAACGTCCTTAGGGCATGCACCAATGACTAGGTAGCATTCCTATCACCCTAGGTTGGTGCAAGCCTTTAATACATGTGATTCAGACCTTGCCACCATACTTAACTGTTGCATACTTTGGGTTAGCAACTGTTCTGCATCCTGTAGCAACGCTGTGCTCAGTCTTCACAACCTTGTAGTCTTGGGGGTTATCTTTGACTCCTACAATTTTTAGATCACCTTTCCCCATAATATATATTCTTGTCGGAGTTTTCTTCAAAAGAATGGATGTAGGCTTCTGTCTTCTAGCTCTGTCTATAAAGACATTGCTGTGTCCTTAGGCTTCTGCTTTAAAATAGTATCTGGATTCAAATAGCATCTTCCTAGCAGCGGTTCTGACTTTGCTTTGTGGATATTCCAAGCTTTCCTGAAATGTTTTTTTATTTGTTTGTGTAAAGTATTTAGGTACTTTCAATCACTTTCCTCTAGTAGAAGCATAGAAGTTTCCTTTTAATATATAGGCCTTCTACAGTTAAATTCTAATTTGGTTGACCATTTTTTCTTATACTAATTTCAGCTAGTGCATGGATGATAGTGTAACATTTAATTTCGTTATCTTACCATCTTTCATGATGTGCCCATGTTAGAATGACTTTTGCTATTTTTTAGGTCTTGCTGTGTTTTGTCTGTATTTGTATGTGCAATTTTTTAGTTTAGTCAGACACACCTTTAGTCTACAGACACTCATCTGTAGAGTTCTACTTCTTTTAGGGAACCCCATCCCTTCACTTTCAGGCTTTTGTATTAATAGAGAGACATTCCAGATGTATTTGGTTCAGGAATTAGCAAACAAACCAATACAAATCAGACAGCAGGACCCAATCTCAGGAATCGGCTATGGTGTGTGAGGTTTCTCAGCCTTCTATGCTGTGTCGGCATGATGGCAGTGTGTGTTGTGTATTTGACATGTTCCCGCGAGTACAAGGGAGTCTTTGTAGCGTTCCACAGAGGAATCCCACGCTTGAACTGAGAATAAGAAGAGAGAGAGAGGAGGAGAGAGGAGAGAAGAGAGGAGAGAGAGAAATAGAATAGAAATTGTGCATGTAACCTGATGGGCTGGAACTTACTATGTGGCTAGACTAGCTCAATTTACTCCCACATGGGATACAGGTGTGCCACACACACAGGCTTATTATAATTTTTTTGGTTGTGAATACTGTTTTTTTGGTACAATTTTGAGTTGAGCATTTATTATTTTGTTGGATTTTTGTGGTGGTGGGGAATGAAAGTCAGGTCTGTTGGCTTGGTAGGCTTGTGCCTCAGACTTTTATTGAGTCTTTGTCTTTTGACTTGGAAGCTTCTGTGTGCTGTGGGGTATGGGGCAATTGAAGGTCCAAGATCTCTCACTGTAAGAAAAACTAGTTCTGAGAGTAAACTGTACTTCATTATTGTGGTCTAACTAGAGGATGTGACCAGGAGAGATTGTATTTGTGATCCCTAAAGGGATCTTTTGATTCACTAGGTGCTATCAGACTTTGTCCTTGGAAGATTTGATTCAGGGGAGTGTGTGTCCTGGCTTTAAGGAGCTGCCTCTCTTAAGTTGGCTCTCTGCTCTTTACACCAGTTTAATATACTATTTATTTCATATATACTTAACCACATTTGATAGTTTTTATAGATTTAAAAAATTTTTTTTTCTGTTTCTTGGCAGTATTTTGATGATGATGATGTTTGTTTGAGACAGGGTTTTTGTAAGCCAGGCTCGGCTGGCTTTGAACTTCTTAAGCACTAAGGCTGGCTATATACTCTGGCCCTTCCCTAGTTCCAAGGTAGGTGCGGTTTTTTTGGTTGCCACCCTCCACTTGCCTAGCTTCAGTAATGCTAATTGAGTGTGTTTTTGAAGAATATCTATTGACAATAAAGTATCAGAATTTTTGGATCATAGCATATTATTGAAAAAACATGGGCCGTGTGACTATGGCTCAGCTGCAGCTGATCCTCAGTTTGATCTTGACACGTGGTAAAGGAGCTGATCTGGCAGGGTCATGTGCCCCAAGATCTATAAATAGTTTTTAATCTGTGAGAAATATTATATTTCTACTGATGTTAAATTCATACCTAGTTAGAATATTTTAAATTAATTGTTGTATGTGTTCAGACATGTCGATATTCTGACAGCTGATATTAACACATGCAATGAGAAAGCCCTTTAAATAAGATATGTTTGTAAGGATGGTCCCTGTTTATCTAGTGGTTATTTTGTTTTAGATGGTGATAAACAGGCAGGTGCAGGTCCATTCTTTGTAGAAAATGACCGAGTTGACTTTTAATTCTGGTAAGTGGATCCAGAAGGTAGACTGTCAGCTTGTGGAAAGTGCATTTTGCTATTGACCTGGGAGATGAAGGAGCTGTTGGGAAACCGTTTGTGGTCTTTCCTTTTTATAACTGAGAAAGCTCTGACGGTGGGGGTTAGAGAGATGTTTTTGGTTCCCTCGGCAGTTTAGCTTTACTACTTATGGATCTCTTCTTCATATAGAAAGTGGAAGATAAACTGGATTTCTTTTTTTGTGAGGAATTCTGCCGAGCATCACCTGTATATATGTTCTCTAATTGGTGATTATGTTAGATATGTGTGCCCTTGGTGATGGGCTGGAAAGTCCATTTAGAGCAATACTGAAGGATGCAAAATGGTGGCTTGGTGAGATAATCATGGTAATATGTAGAGTCTATAATGAGAAACTATAGAGCAGCACTGAGGGAGAAAGTGGGTTTTATTAGGATGAAGACATCCTATGGAGAGATCAAGCAGAGGTACACATTTACTAGGCTGGGCGGGCTAGTTTCTAAAAAGCATTGTAAACTTTAGCACACCTTTCCTCTGAGTATTTCATTCAATAAAAAAAACTGTCAGTATATATGACTGTTTACCTGTAATTATGGCTTACTGGTCAGAATTGACACAGGAGAGAAACACACCATTGCTTCAAGCTTGAAGTCTTAGGTGTGAAAATTTTTCATTCTTAATTATTGCATGTTGGTTAATTAAAACATACAGTGAATACTTCATATGTTTCTGTTTACCTTTTTAAAAATTGAAGAGTATTCAAATAAATGATTTAGTACTTTAATTTGAAAAAATTCCCATTGTTTTGTAATTACACCTATATGTAAGATGACAATCTAGTTCAAGAAGTATTGTCATCCTAAAAAATAAGACATTCAGAAGTCCTTCATCCTCTCTAGTATTCCGTGTAACAGAGCCTGCTTTCTGTTTTAATTTGGCTATTTGATATCTCTTGTGAAATAATATCATATGTCAGGTTTTATAGATGGATTCTTTTATTTAGTTATTTGCCAGGTTTGCTGCCTCATTCTTTTTTATAGCTGTTCAATATGTGTGTGTATTGTGTGTGGTGTGTGTGCTGTGTGTTTGTGTGTTGTTANAAAAAAAAAAAAAAAAAAAAAAAAAAACCAAAAAACAAAAAAACAAAAGAGGAAATAGCAAATCATCTCCATTTTTGTATCTAATGTGTACAGTGACAATTTTTCTTTTTTGAAGTAAAACTAAATACTTTTGATGGTCTTAGTTTTGGCCCAGAATCCCACATGTATCCTCAGTTTACAGTTCAGGGGTTTTTTTGTTTTTTGTTTTTTGTTTTTTGTTTTCATATAGACTTGAAGGTGTGCCAGGCTTTTGCAGAATAAATGGGGTGAGAGCTGCTTAAACTTGTTTAGAATTAACAGAGCACTCTAGCATGTGTCATCTGATTGCAAGGCAGCCCTGAGAGGTCAAGAAATACATACACATTCATTCTTTCTTTTAAAATATGTTAGATCTACTAAAAGTAGGGGATAGTTTACAAAGAATATACATAAATTCTCAGGCAATGTCTCCAAATGATAACACGTGACATTGCCAAATGGAGCCATTTATACCTAAGGAATGTCGTCTGCTGACAGCAGCAGTATCTACTGATTTTATCCAAGCATCACCAGTGTCCCAGTTGAAGATCTGTGATGATATGCTGCACGGAGTGCTGTGTCCGCTTGGTCTCCTTTAATCTTAAATGGCCCTTCAATCTTTTTATAACCCTCATGCTTCACTTGAAGAGTACTGGCCAGGTATTTTGTAGAATGTTTCTAAGTTCAAGGTACACATTTTGACAACAGTACAGTGTAACAGAGTGGTGGCGGTATTTGCGTTCAGTCAGGAACTTGGTGATGTGATCATTTGGCCGAGATACTTGCTGGGTTCCTTAACTATTAATTTACTGTTGTAGTAAGCATCTTCTGAGGAGATATTTTGAGACTTTGAAAATACCCTATTTTCTATCATATTTTTCCCTACTTTTAGCAATTGTTGATAATAATTGTCTATAATTAACTGTGATGTTTGCCAAATGATTGCTCAGTGCCCGTGATTTCTTCTGCTTTTATTAAGTAGAACATGGTAAAAGGGCTTTCTCTTCTTGTATTTATATAAGCATTTCTGTTAGTATGACTTTTCAGCTCATGTGAGCATTTTTATGGTCAGTTTGTCTCACAACTGGCTGATGGGTGGCTTGGGGTGCCTTAGGACTTATATATAGTGTTTAAATACAACACAAAAGTATTTAGTCAATTTATTTGCATTTACTAGTGTTCTGTCATTTAATAATTTAATAGTTGCAATAATATAACCTCTTTTTTTTTTTTTTTTTTTGAGACAGGGTCTCCCTGTAGTCCCAGCTGCTGGCCTGGAACTCAGAGTGAGACCAGCCTGGCCTAGAACTCACAGAGATCGCCTGCCTCTGCCTCAGCCTCTGCCTCCTGAGTGCTAGGATTAAAGGCGTGCACCACCACACCCAGCTTAAAGACGGTTTTTAGCCACCATGTGGGTGCTGGGAATCGAACCCAGGTTCTCTGCAAGAGCAGTTGGTGCTCTTAACTCTTAACTGCTGAGCCATCTCTCCAGCCCCAATATAACCTTGTTAATTGAGTTTTGCTGATCATTAGTAAGCATTTGTGTTTGCATTTAATCCTCATCTTTCCCATATTCTGTGTGAAAAACATTTCAGTTCAATGATTTGTCAGAGATTAGTTTAATAAGTGAAAGATATGTTCAAATCTAGTTTTCACGTGTTCTACTGTGTGAAGTGCAGTTGCTGTTGTAGCTTTCAGACTGTCCCTGAGTTCTAAGGTTGACTGTTTCCATTTAAATAATTTCTTTTTTGGCTTGCACCTTTTGATTTTGTCCCTTTTCAGCTTTCACTTGATTCATAAAAGTATAGTTCATCCTTAAGTAATCTTATCTTAGACTAATTTTATTAATTTTTATTGATTAATTTTTATCGCTTTGTTGGTGTAGTGACCAGCACCTACAAAAAGATGTATATCCTGGTGCTACTTTCAGGTTACTGCTTGCTTGCTGAGCATTTCTTTCCGAGCATGGTTGCTGTGATTCTTTGTAGACTCATCTATACAAAACAATACACATATAGTACACGTTTGTGCTTCTTTACCAAAAGATTACTTAAAGATCTGGTGTCTCAATGCCAGAGTCCAGCTCCAGCAGGTTCAGGTCCTGAAGTGGGTAGTCGCAAAGGTGGCAAAAAATCAATCAAATAAGACACAAAAATCTCTTCCTTTTCGTGACATGGGGAGCCTCTCTCTTCTCTGCTCCTGTGCAGAGGGCCTTTCAGATTTTCTTAAAATATCAATGGTGAGCCGGGCGTGGTGTCGCACGCCTTTAATCCTAGCACTCAGGAGGCAGAGGCAGGCGGATCTTTGTGAGTTCAAGGCCAGCCTAGTCTACAGAGCAAGTTCCAGGACAGCTGGGGCTACAGGGAAACCCTATCTCGAAAATATCAAAAAGAAAAAAAAAAATCAATGGTGAACAATGTGGAATTAGATTTTAGATATTTCATAATAAATTTTAGAATAAAAAGCAGTATGAAGTTTAATCACTAGTAATAATTTAAACAAATCTGAAGACAAAAGCTTCTCTTTGTTATTAGAGACCTCTTAGAAAGTGTTCTTGTATACTAGATTAGTTTGTCAATGAGTGCACCTTCTATTTTCTTCTCACTTTCTTAGTATAGTTTGATGATATGGGTGAACGACCAACAAGTTGGCTACCACTATTTTAATTGTTGTACTTTAATAATAAAGGTTGATTTCTCTGTAGGGCAGTTAACCCATGGAAAACTAAAGCCATAGTTTTTAATGTAGTTCATAGCTCTGCACAATAGGTTAATTTTAGTTTACTTTTTAGGTTGACTTTAGTAGAATTTAGTTGTAGATTAGATGCAGAATACTCCCGTTTACCCCTTCCTTCTCTAGCCCTCCTCCCTTTCTCTGCCCTACCTTATAAACTATGATCTTACTTCTTCTGCCTCTGCTGGAATTACAGGTGTGTTTCCCCTCACCCGGCTGGTGCCATCATACTTTAGTCAGTCCTTGAAGTAGTCCTCCATTGGAACATTGGTGTGCTTTCTCCCCCCCAGCCTCACCTGTGTTTTTGTGAGACCAGGTCTTCCTGTAACCCTAGCTGCCTTGGAACTCACCATGCAGACCAGGCCTGCCTCAGTCTTACAGAGATCTGGCTGCCTCTGCCTCTCTAATGCTAGGATCTAAAGGCATACTGTCTGTCCTTCTGCCCAGTTTTCGGGCCCAAATGGACCATGTACTAGTTGTGCTTGGTTTCCTCATTCGCAAAATGAATTTAATAATCAGAACTGTTTTTGGAAGATTTTATGAGGATTAAATAGAATCCGTATAAAGCAGAGTGTTGAACTGTGTTGTTCATGACTTTCCTGGGAAGTATTTCTATTCACCCTAGATAGAAAGCTTGACTTCATGGCTGGCAGTTCAGTGTTGTCTCTAAAATGTCAATTCTGTTGGTTTTTCCTATGTCTGTCCCTGGCAACCCTAATGTCTATTCTGGGAATAATTTATTTGGGGGAAATCACCATCTTCTTTGTTTTTAGGGATTGTTGGTAAACACTAATCAGCACTGACTTTTTTTTTCTGTTTAAAAGCCAAATAAATACCTTTAAGGCAAAGTTAATATACCTTCCAAATTATATTGCCTATACTTAAAAAAAAAAAAAAAAACCAACAGAAGTGACATTTTAGAGACAACACTGAACTACCAGCCATGAAGCCAAGCTTTCCACTGAGACAGACATAATACAACTTTTAAAGATTTGTTTATATGTATCTGTATGTCTGTGTTTATGCCACATGTGTAGGTACCCACGGAGGCAATGTAATTTGGAAGGTATATCAACTTTGCCTTAAAGGTATTTGGTATTTGGCTTTTAAACAGAATTTCTTTGCTAATCCCTGCAACCTTTTGTAAAAGCACTATTGAGATACTCCTGGTATCCAGATTATCTTTGGAGGAAGTATTTACAGAACTTTTAAAGAAAAGAACAAAGATAAAAAAGCATCTGTTTCCTTATTATCTGTCTTTGCTCTCTATCACTTTGATAAAGTGATGGAAATGATGTGATTTCAGCTTAGTCTTATTTAGGATTTAGGGGTTAACAATTCATCAAGTTAATAATGAGTCTTTGTGTAGATAACAAAAACTACATTTTTGCATAATCACAAACAATTATTTGCAAAACCAAATGATTTAGAATGAATCAGCACTCATTTTTGTGACTTGTAAGTAAAGGGACTGCTTAGATTGTGAACTTGTAATAGAAGCAGAGTTTTCACTTTGTCCTGAATGCAGAGCTCCTGACACCACCAGGAGAGGGGCTCCTGGTAGCAGCAAGTGAAGAGACCTCTGGGGTCCTCCCCAAAGCATTGTCTCCCTCGACATAGAAAACTTGAGGCCCTGTGACTCCTATAGGCTCTCACAGGACAGACTCATTGTCACATGGAAAAGCAGGCACATTCTTGAGAATCTTAGTTGGAGGTCATGCCTCCTTCATATGTTGCATGTTTAAAAATGGAAGATGAGAGCAATCTTGGGCAATTTTAAAAAAAAATTATAACAAGCAAAATTCACTTTTAAGTCAATTGAAAGTATGAGGCAGGATGGCTTGGCCAGTGTGGCTGCACAGTTACCTCTAGGTCACCTTGAAAATTTCTCTGCCAGGGCCTTGTCTAGAAAGGAAAACCTCCCCCCTTTTTTATTTGAGACAGGGTCTCCCTGTAGCTGCAGTTGGCCTGGAACTCACTCTGTAGACCAAGCCGGCCTTGAACTCACAGAGATCCACCTGCCTCTGCCTCTGGAGTGCTAGGATCAAAGGCGTGCACCACTGCATCCGGCAGAAAAAACTCCCCAACTTTTTTTTTTATTTTTTTATTTTTATTTTTCGGTCTTTTTGAGACAGGGTCTCCTTGTAGCCCCAGCTGTCCTGGAACTAACTCTGTAGACCAGGCTGGCCTTGAACTCACAAAGATCCGCCTGACTCTGCCTCCTGAGTGCTAGGATTAAAGGCGTGCGCCACCACGCCCCGCAAAACTCCCCAACTTTTAAAGTGAGGTTACAGTCATTTAAAGGGCCCACAGACAGCTCTTTTTCTTGCAAGCTTGTGTCTTTGGAAAATACTGGCTCAGACTCTGAACAAGCTGCTGCTGACTTTCATTTATGGAGTATAGTAGTCACAGAACAGATAGTGTCCCAAAGAGAAGGTAGCAATTCACTTAGGTAGTGAGCCTAGCCCATTAACCTGACATCTGTGTCTCAGATCCAGTTGTTCTTCCCCTAAACACAGTAATTCAAAATCCACCAGTATGGTAAGATATCCTAGATGGAGGCAAGTTGTAGGCCCTGGTCAACTGGAGCTTGTTGATCAGTGACCTAGCTCCAGATAATTGGAACCTTGTGATTTCCTTCATATACTAGAAATAAATCCTGACTTTTCCTAAGGGTAAAAGTAGAACCAGCAGGTGGAGTTACGGGAAGAGGGGAGATTTTCATTCTATATATAGCAGCAAGAGCTTGTTAATGTGGCTTGTCTGCCAGTGGAATGGATTGACCTGGAAAGGCGGAACTCACGATAGTTAGAGTGAGAGAGACATTGATCATCCATGTGAGTCTTGGACATGGAGAGCTGGGCTTTGCGATGTTAGTCTGGATCTTCCAGGTTCTTCGTAATTGCTTAGGTCCATTTTTTTTTTTAATTTTATTTATTTCTATATGTGTATGAATGTACTGTCTGCATGCAGGTTTGTGCACCCGTGTCGTGCAATGCCGCGGAAGTCAGAAGAGGGCGTCGGATTCCCCTGGAACTGGAGTTCTCCTGGAATTGGAGTTTCGGACGGTTCTTGGCCGCCATGTGGGTGCTGGGGATCGAACCCGGGTCCTCTGCAAGAGTGGTTGGCGCTCTTAACCGCTAGGCCATCTCTCCAGCCCCCTAGGTCCATGTTTTTTAACTCTCATACATGTAATATGATGCTCTGTTTCTTTAGGTTTCCACTCTCTGAAAATGCATGTTTGCATAAAAGTGAAACAGAATGCCCAGCTTCAGAGAAATTCTCTACAGTTTGAGATTTATAGTTGGAGAAAAAGTACCTCCAGTAGTCTTCCTATAAGTAAGGAAAGCAGCAGCACGTTCGTTGATGTTCAGAGAAGTTCTCCGCAGTTCTTCTTGCTTTTTTCATGTACATGTGTATAATACACTTGTGTGTGTATGCATGTTCACATAAATGCGATTGCATGTGTGTGTGTATAGACTGGAGGTGGCTTCCTCGATCACTCTCCATGTTAGTTTCTGAGACAGGGTCTCTTGCTGAACTCCAGGCCTGCCTATTCAGCTAGTTAAGTAAGCTAGCCTACTTCGCCGGCTGGCTCCAGGAATCCCCTGCCTCCAGCTTGAAGTGCTGGGATTACAGATGTGCGGCGCCGCATCCTGCTGGCATTTAATTTACATGGGTGCTGGGAATCCAAATTCGGGTTTCCATCCTTTCATGGCAAACACCCACCGAATCAGGTCCCCAGTCCCAGTTGCTCAGAGTTCTGAATGCAAAGCCAGTGCTCATTTCAATGTGGTTTTGTTGCACAAAGCTGACCAATGCTACAGAAAGTATCAGTTGGGCTGTGTTGTTCAGTGCTAGGAAGGATAGAAACTGCTTAGCATACATGAGGCCCTTGGTTTAGTCTCTATTACAGCCCCCCCATCCCTAATAGAGAAAATCCCTTTTTTGTTATAGATATTTATTTGTTGATAGAAAAGCTTTCACGTCTTATTTTAAGAAATGAACTTCACATTTCTCAGTTATCGTAATGTGTGGGCACCAGCGTTACTGAGCTCGTCGTGTCCCACAGTACTGTATGTACATCCCGTAAATACAGCTCTCTATTTAGGGAACACTTAAAGTCTTCCTTAGTTCAGATGTAGAAGCTGTGGTATTATATTTGATTTACTCTGGTTTTGTTTGCTACAAAAGCTACTGACTTAGATGGATTAACAGTAATAGAATGCTTTGAGTTTGTGGGTGTTGGAAACATTTGAAATTTGTTATCTAAGTCCATTTACTGTAGCAGTGAAAAATGTGTTCTGTATGCCTTTAGTGTAATCTCTGACTCATTAGGACTTCAGAAATAAAAATTTATAGACTAATTTCTTTTCTGGCAATAGCTGTTTTTATTTTGTCCTTTTTCCCTTTAAGTAAGGATGGTGGTTTGTAGGTATGTGTTTTGCTGTCATGCTATTTTTGGTTTTAAGCCATATTTCTCTTGCTACTTTGTATGAGACTCATAAGGCTGATTTGAAAACAGTAGTACTCCTAGTTTAAAAGCTTCTTATAGGGGCTGGAGAGATGGCGTAGTAGTTAAGAGCACCGACCGCTCTTACAGAGGACCCGGGTTCGATCCCCAGCACCCACATGGCGGCCGAGAGCCGTCTGAAACTCCAATTCCAGGAGAACTCCAGCTCCAGGGGAATCCAAGACCCTCTTCTGACCTCCGCGGCATTGCACGACACGGGCGCACAAACCTGCATGCAGACAGTACATTCATACACATACAGAAATAAAATTTAAAAAAAAGCTTCTTGTAGTTTCTAGTGTAGTCCATGAGGTTCAGGGTAGCTGACCATTTGGGGGGATGAGAAGTGTGGCGACTGTGAGAGGTAATTATGCAGAGGTGAAACAGGCTTATGAAACAGGACTGCAAGTTCTGAGGTTTTTTGGTAGTTGGTAGCATGCTATGGAATTGTACTTTTTAGTAGGTGCTGCGAGCTTATACTGAGACTGTATAATTGTAATTGATAGAGAATATCCACCCCACTCATATTTCACACAGCTGAGGGCTCCTTTCTAGGTGCATCTGATTAAGTTGTGGAGCAGAACTAGAACTGCAGGGATTTAAATTCTTGCTCAGAGTGCTGGAGAGATGGCTCAGCAGTTAAAAAAAAAAGAGTGCTGCTTGCTCCTGCAAAGAACTTGGGTTTGATACCCAAAAGGCAGCTATACTGTCCATAACTACCTGCAGGGGATCTCGACACCTGGCCTCCATGGGCACTGCACCTACATGGCACACTTACATGCAGGTGAAACACTCATACATATAAAAATAAAAAATTAAAATGAATCCTTGTCTAAGCACTTACACATGATACGATCTTGCCAGTGATTATTCTCAGTAGTAAACATGTCTTTAGACAAATTTCCAAGACATAATGGACTAATGAAGTATTTGCTGCTGAATGATGACTAATATTTATTAGAGCTCAGGTTGTTTTTTTGGGGGGGGGTGCAGGGGGTCTTTTTGAGACAGGGTCTCCCTGTTGCCCTAGCTTGCTAGTATGGGGCTGGCCTCCATCTCACAGAGATCTGCTTGCCTCTGCCTCCCAAGTGCTGGGACTAAAGGTGTGCACCATTATGTCCAGCTCAGGTTGTTAAAGTCTTTAAGATAATTTCGTTGTTTTTTTTCCTCTTTTTCTTAGTGCTCATAAAAACAAAAACAAAAACAAAACTGCATGTCTTTAATCCCAGCACTCAGGAGGCAGAGGCAGGCAGATCTCTGAGTTCAAGGCCAGCCTGCTGTACAGAGAGAGCACATCCAGCCCAGCTGGGACTAAAGGGAGACCCTGTCTCAAAAGGACAAAAACAAAACAAACAAACAAAAGAAAACTCCCAATAAAACCAACATCCATGTCTCCTAACAAAGATGACATTATGTTGTAAATTGTCCTGAGGAATTAATCTACTTGTAAAAATTATTTCTCCAGAATGAGATCTTTGAGTTAACAAAAAGGGATCGATATGGGAGGTATAAGAAAGCATAGCAGTGAAGTACAGCAAATACATCACAGTGCTGTGGTAGAAGAGGCTGCACGGGATAGTGAATCGAGTGGCAGTGATTATCCCATCAGTTCTTTGTTTCGAATGTCTCAAAGCCTTCATTGCAGAAACTGGAATCGACTGGAAAGACCCGGAAGTACAACCTCTAGAGGTCAGTGGTTTAGAAGCACAGGGTGTGCCCTGTGAGTTGAGGTTCTTTTTTCCAGTTCTTGTATTATACTAATTATGCATTTCTCCACTGGATTCTATTCACCATTGGCTCCCTTCCCTGTTTTCTCTTCTTTCAGTCTGCAAGGCAGTGTGATTTTCTTTATACATAAAGAAAATCCATCCTCTATCTGCTCAAAATGTTTTTAGTGAAGAATGAAGTCGTTTTCACCACGTGTGAGTTAGTGTGACTGTGTCTTTAGTGTGTTAGTGCCTTGTTTACATCAAATGCAAAGTTTTCTTGCCTTTTCTAAGATTTCTGTCGAAAATCCTTCTGTTAATAATTTACTTCTCTTCTTTGGCTCCCCGGGGATACAGAGTGCACCTGATCCTGGAAAGTCTCTCCAAGATCAGAGATAGTTTTATCTGAAAGACATGAATTGAGAAAAGTTCTATATTGTATGGCTTTTGCCTGGATTTAAGAATGTACATACATGCTTGTAACTGTCTCTGTCAAAGTTCTTTCTGGAGTTTTAAGTTTCCTGCTCCTGGATCAAAGTTAACCTCACAGGCACAGAGTAAATGACAGCTTCTGGAGGAAGGTGACTCAGAAAGGAGTGGTAGAGGAGGCGTTGAGCTTCCAATTGCTTTACAAAGAAAGCAGATTTGAGTGATGGAAGTTCTGGCCATCTAAAGACGCACTCCACTCTGCCGGTTGTTTCGTAGGAATGGAGTCTTAATACTAGAGGCTGTTTCTATCTTTGAATATTGATTAGTACTGGATATTGAAATTATATCCTTGTTTAGAATTAAACTTTCACAAAATATTTTGTCTTCATAGAGGTTGATCAGTATGAGATGTTAATAAATTGAGATGAAAGTTGGGAATTTGTCTATTTTCATTTGCTCTAAAATTGTGTATTAAACACCTGCTAAGCCAGATGACACTGTGTGTAGAGAGGAAAGAAAAGAAAGGCTCAGCTCACAGAAATCATTGACCATATTAACAGGAGATGGATAAAAAAACATTTACATGAGTAAATTAGATCATTTCAGCTATTTACAAGTGTTAGGAGGAAAATGAACCCAGGAAAAGAAATGCACAGTAACAGTAGGGACAAGGAAGTTGGTACCAGCATAACTTTGGGAGGATTTGATACTGAAGAAGCATGATTGATTATTTTAAATGTCAAGTCAGGCCCTGGGTAAAAGATTGCTAAGGACTAGAGTGCTGTTGTAGTTGGAGTTCAGTGGTAGAGTGATGGAGGTGGTTAGAACATGAATGCTCTTAATGAAGTAGCTGACATTTTCAAGTTAGGAATTTAATTTGAAGGACTAAATATATTCAACAGTGTGAAATAAAAAAAAATCATTGGGGGCTGGAGACATGGCTCAGTAGTTAAGAGCACCAACTGCTCTTACAGAGGACCTGGGTTCGATCCCCAGCACCCACATGGTGGCTAAGAACTTTCTAACTCCAGTTCCAGGGGAATCCAATGCCCTCTTCTGACCTCCGCAAGCATTGTACAACACGGGTGCACCAACCTACATGCAGACAATACACTCATACACATAAAAGCTAATAACTAAATAAAAAAATTTTAAAAAGAAAAAAATCATTAACACTACATTCATGTAGCTTAAGTTATTAGGGATGAAGTAATAATATCCCAGAGCATGCTATGTTTATTTGTTGAGGTGGGGGATAGGATAGAGATAGGGTCTCCCTGTTGGCTACAACTGTGTAGACCAGGCTGGTCTCATCTCACAGAGATCCATCTGCTTTTGCTTCCCAGGTGCTGAGATTAAAGACACGCGCCAGCACTCCTGGCTGTTGTTATGTAGTTTTTATTGTATAGTTCTTCAATTTTAGAAAGGATAATGATCTGGGCCTGGTGGTTCACGCCTGTAATCTCTGCATTTGGGAGGCTTGTGTGTCTGAGGCAGCCTGAACTACGTAGTGAATTCCAGACCAGACTAGTCTACATCATGAGACCTGGTCTCAAAAACAATCATATATTTGCAAAAGTGAAAATGACTAAAAAATCATATTCCTACTTTGCTAAAGAATCATTACTAGTTACTTTAAGACAAATCTTGAAAAATGGAATGAAAACCGGCCACACTTAAGTGAGCCCCAGAGCTTCCACAGGCCGGAGGTCCAGCTTCTCTAATGCATGCAGTCTTCCAGTCCATCCTGGTGTCTAGAATTCTTTGGGTACGCACAGCTCCAGCACTGTCTTGGCTCTCATGTGCTCTCGGGCCCTGCTTTAAGACCTATGGCACAGGTGTGTAGACCACCGTGACTGTTCTGTGCAGTGAGAAGAGATAAAGGCCAAACATTCGTTTATAGCTACTCATTTCTTTCTAAAATGCAGACGTTCTAAAGTGATGTCTTAACAAAAGATACCAGAATCTGAATTTATAACTTTACTAGTTATCCCATATTGCCAAAGAAACAAATGTTCTATACTTACTCCACAGATTTATTTTTACCCCTGTTCAGATTATGCTCTGATTTGCTTCTGCATTTCGAGACAAAGCCCTTGTCTTTGCTTTTATTACCTTTCAGATTTTCCACCTGTGTTAATTATCCTCACTCCTGTCATTGCCTTTTTTATCTTTAAAAGGAGTATTTCTCCTAAAGTCTGTCTTATATTTTACACAGGCTTCTGATTTCTTTTCAGAGATTCTATTATATTAGAATAATCCTGTTAAAGCATCTGTTCTCTGCACCTCCATGGCATTTAGAAGCATCATTCCCCCTTACATTCTTCAAGTTTAGTTGTATCATGAACACTTCTCTAGGACAGGAACTACATTTTATTTATCTCTGGGTACTTTGTACCTAATGTATTGTTTGTGTGTGTGAAGATTTGTGGATGTGTGTGTGCGCAGAGACTAGAGGTTGTGATCAGGTGTCTTACTTTCTGAGACCAGGTCTCATACAAGTTGGAGCTCACTGACTGAGATAGTCTAGCTGGCCAGGAGGCCCCAGGGATCCTCCTGTTTCTGCCTTTCCAGGGCTGGTGCTGCAGTTGCACACTGCTGTGTTACATGTTGGATCTGAACCAGGGTCCTCATGCTTGTGTGCCAAGCACTTTACCAACTGAACCTTAATGTATTGTCTTATTTTAAAATTCCAGTGAATTTGTCTACTCATTATCCAGTTTTTCTTCCCTCCCCCCTCCCCGCCCTCCTCGTTTTTTTTTTTTTTTTTGGGGGGGTCTTTCTCCTATAGCCCCAGCTGGCCTGGAACTCCACTCTGTAGACCAGGCTGGCTTTGAACTCACAGAAATCCACCTGCCTCTGCCTCCCGAGAGCTGGGATCAAAGGTGAGTGCCACCACACCCAGCCTTCATTAATCCAGTTTTTAAAAATCTGTTATGTCACAGGTGCTGTTACTTCGGCTCTCTATATCATTTAAAAATATTTTTATTTTGGGGCTGGAGGGATAACTTAGTGGTTAAGAGCTCCGACTGGTCTTGCAGAGGACCCGGGTTTGATCCCCAGCACCCACATTGCGGCTAAGAACCGTCTGTAACCCCAATTCCAGGAGAACTCCAGTTCCAGGGGAATCTGAGGACCCTCTTCTGACCACCTCCGCAGCATTGCATGACATGGGTGCACAAACCTACATGCAGACAGTACATTCATACACATAAAATAAATAATAAATAAATAAAATATTTTTATTTTATGTGTATCATGTATTGCCTGCATATATGTTAGTGCGCCTGTGTCATGCAATACCTGCAGAGGTCAGAAGAAAGCATCGCATCCCCTAGGAACCGGAGTGAAGGATGGTGGTTAACTACCATGTGGATGCTGGGAATTGAATCCCTGATCCTCTGCAAGAGCAGCCAGTGCTTTTAACTGCTGAGCCATCTCTCCAGCCCCTCTCTATATATATCATTTTAGCTACTTTAGATGTACTTAGCATATATGTTACCCATCTTTCTGTTGCTGTGACAGAATACCTGGTATAAAAACAGCTTACAATGAGGAAAGTGTTATTTGGGCCATGGTTTCAGAGGTTCAGTATGTGGTGGCTTGGCCTTGTTGCCTTGGGCCTGTGGTGAGGGAGCATCTTATACCAAGGAGCCTGTCAGGGAGCATATCAAAGAGCAGAGCTCACCTCCTGTGGGCCAGGAACTGTGTGGGATGGGGGGAGGGGTGTCAACGTCCCCTTTAGGGGCATGCCACCAATGACTAGGTAGCACTTCCTAGCACCCTAGGCTGGTGACCAAGCCTTTAATACATGTGATTCAGACCTTGCCACCATACTTAACTGTTGCATACTTTGGGTTAGCAACTGTTCTGCATCCTGTAGCAACGCTGTGCTCAGTCTTCACAACCTTGTAGTCTTGGGGGTTATCTTTGACTCCTACAATTTTTAGATCACCTTTCCCCATAATATATATTCTTGTCGGAGTTTTCTTCAAAAGAATGGATGTAGGCTTCTGTCTTCTAGCTCTGTCTATAAAGACATTGCTGTGTCCTTAGGCTTCTGCTTTAAAATAGTATCTGGATTCAAATAGCATCTTCCTAGCAGCGGTTCTGACTTTGCTTTGTGGATATTCCAAGCTTTCCTGATAATATGTTTTTTTATTTGTTTTAGTGTAAGTATTCTTAGGTACCATTTTAATCATTTCCCCTAGCATAGAAGCATAGACTAGTTTCCCCTTTTAATATATAAGGCCTTCTACCAGTACAATTCCTATTTGGTTGAACTCATTTTTCTTATCACTCAAATTTTCAGCTCATGCATGGATAGATAGTGTACATTTAATTTACGTATCTTACACCATCTTTCATGATGTGCCACCCATGTTAAATGACTTTTGCTTTTTCTTAAGTCTCTGCCTGTGTTGTGTCTGTCTTAGTATAGTGGCCATCTGTAGTTTAGTCAGACACACCTTTAGTCTACAGACACTCATCTGTAGAGTTCTACTTCTTTTAGGGAACCCCATCCCTTCACTTTCAGGCTTTTGTATTAATAGAGAGACATTCCAGATGTATTTGGTTCAGGAATTAGCAAACAAACCAATACAAATCAGACAGCAGGACCCAATCTCAGGAATCGGCTATGGTGTGTGAGGTTTCTCAGCCTTCTATGCTGGGTCTGCATGTGGCAGGTGTGTGTTTGTGTATTTGCACATGTATCAGCGAGTACAAGGGAGTCCTTTGTAGCTTCCACCAGAGGAATCCAACAGCTTGAAACTGAAAAATAGAGAGAGAGAGAGAGAGAGAGAGAGAGAGAGAGAGAGAGAGAGAGAGAATATGAATGAGAATTTGTGTGTAACTCTGACTGGCCTGAAACTTACTATGTGGACTAGACTAGCCTCAAATTACCTCCCCAGCACTGGGATTAAAGGTGTGCACCACCACCACCACCATGGCTTATTATAATTTATTTCTGGTTGGTGTAAAATACTTTTTTTTGGTACAAAATTTTGAGTTGAGCCTTTTTATTTTGTTTGGATTTTTGTGGTGGTGGGGAATGAAAGTCAGGTCTGTTGGCTTGGTAGGCTTGTGCCTCAGACTTTTATTGAGTCTTTGTCTTTTGACTTGGAAGCTTCTGTGTGCTGTGGGGTATGGGGCAATTGAAGGTCCAAGATCTCTCACTGTAAGAAAAACTAGTTCTGAGAGTAAACTGTACTTCATTATTGTGGTCTAACTAGAGGATGTGACCAGGAGAGATTGTATTTGTGATCCCTAAAGGGATCTTTTGATTCACTAGGTGCTATCAGACTTTGTCCTTGGAAGATTTGATTCAGGGGAGTGTGTGTCCTGGCTTTAAGGAGCTGCCTCTCTTAAGTTGGCTCTCTGCTCTTACACCCAGTATTAATATTTACTATTATTTCATAGTACTCTCCTAACCACTATTCTTTGATAGTTTACTACTAGATTTAAAAATTTTTTTTTTCTGTTCTTGCAGTATTTTGATGATGATGATGTTGTTTGAGACAGGGTCTTTTGTAGCCCAGGCTCTGGCCTGGGCTTGAACTTCTTAAGCAGCCAAGGCTGGCTATAAACTCCTGAGCCACCTTCCCTAGCTTCCAAGGCTAGGTTGCAGGTGTGTGCCACCATGCCTAGCTTTCAGTGACATGCCTAATGATGTGTTTTTGAAGAATATCTTATTTGCTAAAAGTATCCATGATTTTTAGGATCATAGCACATTATTGAAAAAACCTGGGCCTGTGAGATGGCTCAGCTGCCAAGTCTGAAGTCCTCAGTTTGATCCTTGGAACCCACGTGGTAAAAGGAGCTGACTCTGGCAGGGCGGCCTCTGTGCCCCCCCCCAATGCATCCTAATAAATATTTTTAATCTGTGAGAAATTAATAATTATTTCCTACTGATGTTTATTCATACCTAGTTAGAATCTCATTAAAATTAATGTTGTATGTGTTCAGACAATGTCCGAATTCTGACAGCTGATATTAACACATGCAATGAGAAAGCCCTTTAAATAAGATATGTTTGTAAGGATGGTCCCTGTTTATCTAGTGGTTATTTTGTTTTAGATGGTGATAAACAGGCAGGTGCAGGTCCATTCTTTGTAGAAAATGACCGAGTTGACTTTAATTCTGGTAATGTGGAATCCTGATGAAGGTAGACTGTCGGCTGTGGAATCACGCTGCATTTTGCCTATTGACCTGGGAGGACTGAAGGAGCTGTGGAAACCAGTTGTGGTCTTTCCTTGTTATGACTTGAAGAAGCTCTGACGGTGGGAGTATAGAGAGATGTTTTGGTTCCCCTCTGCAGTTTAGCTTTTACCTACTTATGGATCTACTTCTTCATAACTTAAGCAAAAGTGGCAAAAAATAACACCTGATTTCTTTTTTTGTGAGGACTTCTGCCGAGCCATCACCTGTACTACTATGTCTCCTAATTGGTGTTATTTAAGAATACTGTGTGCCCTGTGCAGGGTGATGGGCTGGAAACAGTCCATTAAGAGCACATACTGAAGGAACTGCAAAAATGGTGCCTGCCTGGTGAGGATATCGATGGTAAATATGTAGAGTCTATAAATGAGAGAAACCTGTATAGAAGCCAGCACTGAGGGAGAGAATGTGGGTTTCTATATAGGAGTGAAGAGCATCCTATGGAGAGAATCCTAAGGCAGAGGTACACATTTACTACGGCTGGGCGAAGGCTTCAGTTTCTAAAAAAAGCATTGTAAACTTTAAGCACACCTTCTCTCTGAGTATTTCATTACAATTAAAAAAAAACTGTCCAGTATATCATACCTGTTTACCTGTAATTATGGCTTACTGGTCAGAATTGACACAGGAGAGAAACACACACACATATGCATATCAAGCTTTGAAGTCTTAGGTGTGAAAATTTTTCATTCTTAATTATTGCATGTTGGTTAATTAAAACATACAGTGAATACTTCATATGTTTCTGTTTACCTTTTTAAAATATTGAAGAGTAATTCAAATAAAATTGATTTAGTCACTTTAAATTTGAAAAAAATTCATTGTATTTAGTATATTCACACCCCTATGACTGTACAGGCATCATGACCATCTAGTTCAAAGAAGTATTGTCATCACCCTAAAAAAAAATCATAGACATTCAGAAGTCCTTTCCATCCTCTCTAGCCCTGTTCCGTGTCAACCAGCAGCCTGCTTTCTGATTTTAATTTGCCTATTCTGATATCTCTTGTGAAATAATATCATATGTCAGGTTTTATAGATGGATTCTTTTATTTAGTTATTTGCCAGGTTATTTGCTGGCCCTCATTCCTTTTTTATAGCTGGTTCATATCCCGTGTGTGGTGTGTGTGTGTGTGTGTGTGTGTGTGTGTGTGTGTGCTTAATCCATTCAAGTCTTTGATCTACCTCAGATTAATTTTTAAATACAGTGAGAAGCAGAGGTCCAAGGTCTTTCTGCATAGGGATATTCGGTTCTGGTACCAGTTGTTCAAGAGGTCTTGTCCATTGAAAGGTGCTGCCACCTGCCAAAAAATCAGTTGTAGATAAGTGCCTTTGTTTTGGAATAGTTTGCCTAAGAAGTTCTGGGGCTGGCCTCTCGCTTACTATTCCGGGCCAGTGTCAAACTATCAATCCTCCAGATTTCGCCTCCATGAGCTAGGGCTGCAGACATGACCCATACCTGCACGGGCTTTATCTTTGAAGGCTTGCTCTCATGAGCTAGGACTGCAGACGTGACCCATACCTGCACCGGCTTTATCTTTGAAGGCTTGCTCTCATGAGCTAGGACCGCAGACGTGACCCATACCTGCACCGGCTTTATCTTTGAAGGCTTGCTCTCATGAGCTAGGACCGCAGACATGACCCATACCTGCACTGGCTTTATCTTTGAAGGCTTGCTCTCATGAGCTAGGACCGCAGACGTGACCCATACCTGCACTGGCTTTATCTTTGAAGGCTTGCTCTCATGAGCTAGGACTGCAGACATGACCCATACCTGCATGGGCATTATCTTTGAAAGCTGGCCCTTACTTACACAGGGCAAGTAGCCACAGTACCACTTCATAGTTTTGAAGTTCAGAAGTGTCCATCCTCAACTCTGCTCCTTTAGCATGTGATCACACCATGACTTAAGACGATGTGCTTTTTTAAAGCTTTTTGTGCGTCTATACAAAAAGCTTTAAAAAAAAAAAAAAGACGGAACAAGTGTTAGAGTCTGTGTGGCTTGTCTGTGCTGGCGCTGCAGCTCTTACTGAGACCATTTACTTGGTCCTGGTACTCTTTATCTTGAGCTTGTGTTGAAACCCAGAGGTCACTTAGAAGCCTTCGTAGGTCTTTTCTGAGCAGTCATTGGGTTCACACATGTGGCTTTCTAAACTTTTCTCAGAATGTGAAGTTGATTTTGAGTATCCTTACTCCTTGGGGAAACCTTTTTTCTTGACCTTGTGGTCAGCCTTAGCTGTAGTACCTTGCATAGTACCCCAGTCCCTGCACAACAGCCGGTTTATTTGCTTTATAGTGTATTTGAGAAGTGTAAGTACATCCTATCACCCTAACATTTCTCCAAGCAAGTTAGGATAGACCAGACATGGTTTTTGAGAATTTAAGGTCTGTTCTGTCCTTTCTGAAGTGGAAACAGGATCTCATATTGGATATGTGGTTGCTGTCTTAAAGTCCAACACCAATACTTAGGGGCGCGTGCCGATTTCCTCTCTGTCTCCGTCTCCCTGTCTCCTGTCCTCCTGCCGGCCTTTCTCTTTTCCCTTTGTTCTTTTGTATAGCCATGATTGGCATGGAGCACACGACGTAGACCAGGCTAGGCCTGAAGGTTGCTTTTGATTCAATATTTGCTTGGTCACCACATGCCTTTGCCTGTTTTCTAGAGTTCTGACAAAGTTGATTCATGGTATATTTTAAATCTTTGGTGTTTTTGTCAAGCTATGGGACCCTGGAGCAATATATTCACCATTTTTACTGCTGCTGTCTTTTTAAATTTTTTGGCTTTCATTCTTTTTCATTGGACAGTGCTACTGTAGGACATTAAAGTCCAGTGAAAATTAAACCAATTTATATTGCATTTAGGAGGAAGGAATGTCTAAAATTTTCAAAAGGCCCAGAGTAGCAGTTTCTAGTTCCAGATTAGTGTGGGTCTTAACAGGAAGTTTCAAAACTGCCTCCTGTGGATGAAATGTTATGCGCATTATGTAACTTTGTATGTACATCCCTGAAGAGTGCTAGATTTCGGCTGAATTCTCCTATGATTGTACTGTCTACTCTTCAAAGCCACCATTGAAAGATACTTATAAGAAGAGCTTCGGTTGGTTTTATCTTGGTATTCTTGGACATACCGTGATGTACTGTTTCCTCTGCACTGTCGTTTCGAGTGCACTCCTGCCTTTGGCTCTTGTAGCCCCAGTTTCCAGCTGGCAGCTTATCGATAACTCTGTACCTGCCATTAAATGCCAAACTCTTAGTGGACTCTCAGCATGCGTATAGCTGAGTGCTTTTCACCTCTGCTAATTGAAGAATCTTAGAGGAGTTGACGTAGTCCCAGGATGCAGCTACTAAACTGAAGAGACTCTGCTGGCTTCCTTAGCCAGAAGCCAGCTTGCAGTATTGAATGGACTTCCCTTCTCAGGGGGTCCCTGAACCTCTCACCAGGTGCTATTGCTACTGCACAGTGCATCCAGGAGAGTGTTACTGACCACCCAAAAACCCACAGTTGTCATAAAATCTCTGGTAACACAGGCAAGACGAAGCAATATACTTTTACTAAAGTTAGAGAAGAATAGAGTCTCATATCTTCTTCCTAGCTGGCAGAAAGGAATTTCACATGTAATTGTATTAACCTAACTTAGAAAAACAGAACAGTCTTTACTTTTTCCTTAAAATAAGAATTATTAACCAAGTTAGCCCTCAAGTATCAGTTATCTGAATCTTCCCACTCCCCACATAGTAGAAGCATTTACAAAAGAACTCTCTCTTCAGTGAGTTCCAGGACATCTGGAGCCTACTGAGAGCCTCTGGCTCAAAAAGACCAAAATAACAACAACAACAACAACAACAATAACACACACACACACACACACCAAAAAAAATAAAACGGCTTGTCTCCCCTTCTAGCTTCTCTCTTAGGATGTGTCTACCTTTAAACACCCAGCATGAGAGCATCAGCCTTTCCTCAGGCAAGACTTTGCTGCTCTGTACCCTCTAATTCCTAGAGTCACTACTTCATGAATTTCATGGCACAAGCCCAGTGTCTGTAGGAGACATGCACATGGGGTATTCTATAGAGTACAGAAAGGACCAATTCTATAAGTAGTAAGTAGGTGAGAACACATTGATGGAAGGTAATCATTCTGTGTAGAGTATGTTAGGTTTTGACATGAGGGAAGGGAATACCACTGAAAATTCTTTTCTACTACTATAGAAGAAATGCATACAAAAGTATTAGCTCCTATTAATAAAATACTATTTTGAACTTTTCTTTCAGACCGTACCCTGTGTATATGTGTAGACAGAGCTTAATGCATAGATTTTGGGGGTTTTGTGTGCTTTTGTTGTTTGTGGTTTTTTTTTTTTTTTTGAGATAGTATCTCCCAGGAGCCTTGGATGACCTGGAACTCAAAATGTAGACCAGGCTGGCCTTGATCTCACAGAGGCCTGGCTGTCTCTGTCTCCCAAGTGCTGGGATAAAGACGTATGCCACAATGTCCAGTTTAATGAGTAGAGTTTTGATCTGGTAATACATATATAATATTCAGAGCTTAAAAATATAAAAGAACATTTCATGGAAATCATTTTTGTATGTCTGTTTCATTTTCTCTCATTAGAGTCATGCTTAGCAGCATGTGTGCACACTGGCCCCGTCCTCCCAGGAGGGCATAGTAGAGCTATTACTGTACCCTTTTGGGGGGGGCAGGGAGGGCAAAACAACTAAATAGAGTTTAGAAATAGAAATAAAAGTATCTTTTGCTTATTCATTTTTATCATGACTGCATATAGTACCCCACTGAGTAAGTGTTTCATAATGGAGTTCACTGTTGATTCCTAGTTAGGATGTTTCATTCCTTTTTACTGGGTAAAATACTACCTTTCTTTGTGCTTGCTGATGTACGGTTTCATATACGTAACAGAAAATGAGTACAAGCCGAATGCCGAGTCAGAATGTGTGCTTCTCAAATGTTGATGGATTATTTATTTATTTATTTATTTATTTTTTTTTTTGTCTTTTCGAGATAGGGTCTCCCTGTAGCCCCAGCTGGCCTGGAACTCGCTCTGTAGACCAGGCTGGCCTTGAACTCACAAAGATCCTCCTGCCTCTGCCTCTCCCGAGTGCTAGGATTAAAGGCGAACGCCACCATACCCGGCATTGATGGATATTTTTAAATGGCCTTTAAAATGTATCACACTATATTTTCTTCGGGGGGGTGTTTTTTGAGACAGGGTCTCCTTGTAGCCCCAGCTGGCTTGGAACTCACTAGGTAGACCAGGCTGGCCTTAAAAGACATCAGCCTGCCTCTGCCTCCTGAATTTTGAGATTAAAGGCTTGTGTCACCATGCCTGGCTAAAACCTATCACACTAATTTATATTTTCATATCCTTAAGTTAATATTATTTGTAGCAAACAGGTTAATGTTTTCCCAGTTTCTCCCCTCCTGCGTTTGCCCTAAACCCCAGAGCCTGTAAACACTCTTTGCACAGTGATTAAAGTCAGTAGTCTGCTCTGGTCGTCCAGGATTCCCTGCATGGCCAGTGTAATCTTGTGAATCTGCAAGTGGCAAACCTTTCCTGTCCATGACTGTGTTTAGAGAGAAGTAATTTCAGGAAGATCATGCAGGTCTCCTGGCTATGAAGGGGCTCCAAGCTGAAGAATGGGAATGTCTCCTAGGAGCTGTTTTCTCTTTGGGAGATTCTGGAAGGAATGTAGCATCTCCATCACCTTGCTTTGTGCTCGTTGAAATTGTGCTTCCAGTCCAGAGCTGTATAAATTGCTGCTGTTTTAAACCATCAAGTTGGTGACAACTTTTTAATGTTAATAATAGCAATAGAAAAGGTGTGCACGTGCGTGTGTGTTTTAATTTTGCCACTAGATTGCTGTCTACCTTTTTTGTCTTTGTTTATGGTGGTTTGCTGTGTAGGAATGTATTTAATATAGTTGAATTTATCTTATATTTTACTGGTCTGTAGATCTAAGGACCTGCCTTCTGTAAGGTTATTTTTAAGTTACTCATACTGTATTCTAGTGTTTTTATTTACCCTGAACCCTAGTGATAGCATTGTTTCTTTTTTTTTTTTTTTTTTTTGTCTTTTCGAGACAGGGTCTCCCTGTAGCCCCAGCTGTCCTGGAACTCACTCTGTAGACCAGGCTGGCCTTGAACTCACAAAGATCCGCCTGCCTCTGCCTCCTGAGTGCTAGGATTAAAGGCATGCGCCACCATGCCCGGCTTGGCTGCTTTTATCCCTCTCTCCCTTTCTTCTTTCTTCCCTTCTCTCTCCTCATCTCTTTTCCCTCCCTCCTCTGTGGGGTGGGGCGGTGGGGGTGTGGGGATGAACCCAGGGTCTTGAGAATGCTTGGGTTATAAACCAGATATCAGCGTTGGCTGTCTTTCCCTCTCCACATTTTTTGAGACAGGGTCTCTTGCTGAGCCTAGAGCTTACTGATCCAGTTATTGGTCGGCTAGTCAGCCCTAAGGGTCCTGCTGTTTCAGCTTCCACAGCGCTGGATTACAGGTGTTCTGTGGTGCTGGGGAAGTGAACCCAGGTTCTTGTCCTTGTATGACAAACACTGTATTGACTGAGCTGGCTCCTCTAGGTTCTTGTTCTGGTTTTTGTTTTGTTATTGTTGGGGTTTTTTTGTTTTGTTTTGTTTTTGTAAAGATGGAGTCTTATGTAGCCCAGGCTGGCCCGTTAGGTTTTTGGAATTTCAGGCATACCATGCTTGGTGTCATGGTTTCTATTTTTTTTTATTTATTTATTTTTTGGTCTTTCTGAGACAGGGTCTCCCTGTAGCCCCAGCTGTCCTGAAACTCGATATGTAGACCAGGCTGGCCTTGAACTCACAGATCAGCCTGCCTCTGCCTCCCAAGTGCTGGGATTACAGGTGTGAGCCATCATGCCCAGCCTGGTGTCATAGTTTTTAAACTACCGACTTTGGCAAGTTGATACTAATCAGAACCTTGAATGAGTCATACTAAAAATATAATTTAATACCTCTCCATCATTTTAAAAATGTCCCTTCCTTTTTGAAGATTCTGCAAATGTTAGTGACTTGGTTAGATGTCAGTGTTTCTGCTGTACAAAGTGTTCGTAGAAGACTTAGAAAATTGGACTATAGGATTCTTAGCTATGGTTAATAATTTTTAAGAGTTCTAAGAAGGGGGACACTTCCTTCGTTACATGAAACCATAGTAAATGCAAAGTGAGACAGATTTAGACATTTTGGAATCTATATACCGTTATCAGTTAATTGGAGCAGGCAGGTCATCATGAGACCGTGAGCATGGCAGGGGCAGAGTAAGTACTTCCATGCTTGTCGTAAATTGTGAAGTGTTGGTATCGCCCTACTTAGATAGATACAGGCCAGGAAAATGGGGTAGGGAACACTTAGGTGATTTACCCAAGGCTGTGATTTTTAATTGGTGGCACTGGATTTGGAAGCTAGGAAGCCTGGCTTACTAAACAGAATGCCATTTGGTGCTTTGGATTGGAGGTTACAATGTGGGAAATAGTTCTTTGACTTTAAAGTTACTAATGCAAAAGAGTAATTTGTACTTTCATCTCCAGTCCTTAATTTTCTTGTCATGAAAGTAGGAAAATACTTCATTGGGATTTGTAGAGCAAAGTTCTATGGAAAGACCTTCTAAAGCACAAGTTACTACTCCAGTGCCCATTGTGTCCTGCATCCTGTCAGTGAAGAGTAACCTTGAGCATAGCGCGAATGCCTGGCTGCGCTTGTCTCCTTGGGTTTGCCATCACCCTTTGAACACGGCGTTGGACTTTATGGCAGGCTTGGGCTTTTTAAAATCTGTCTGTTATACTAAGCCAAGTAAGCCAAGACCCCAGAAAGTATGGAGTGTGAGGACAGCCTAGGCTACATGGTGTGATCTTGTCCACAAAACAAAGCACCAGGGAAGGGAATGTTAGTGATCATCTATCTTTCTTAGGTTAAATCTTTGGCCTGAGACATAATGAGCTAGCTACAGGAAAGGGGGATCATGGGTTTTCCATTTTGTTTCTAAATCACGCCCACTGGTTATGTGAAGAGATGAATGAGTAGGAGCTTTTCTTCTTTCAGAATATCTGCCTTAATATTTGAATGGTAATATGTGCTTGAAATGTACAGAATATTGTAGAAAACAAAGAATACTTTGCCATTGTAAGCACCCATCAGGGAAAAAAATAGCTAGTTCTTTTCGTTCTCAACACACGTTAGAGGGTTTCTAGGAGGGAGAAAGGCAGTTCATTATTTTTTGTAGTTAGAAAATGGTTGTTTTTCTCCGATATATGTAGATTGTTTTTATGTCCTCAAGATTTTCCCTCGTGCTTTCTGTTGCTAGTGGAATAAATTACCACAAACCTAGTGGCTTAAGACTATAGACATGTGTTGTATAATTTGGTGACCAGAAATCTAAATGAGCCTCAGGGAATGTTAACTCCAAAGATGTGTGTCAGGTGTGTTACATGAGAGAGACAGAGGACAGACAGACTAGGGAGGAACTTAACTTTACAGTTTTTAAGCACAGTTGGCTGGCCAAAACATCAATAGCCAGCAAGCGGCCAATTAGGAGCTCTTAGGAGCAGGTGGACTTGGTAGCACAAGCCTTTAATCTCGGCATTTGGAAGGCAGAGGCAAGTGGATCTCTGTTTGAGCTCAGCCTGGTCTACATAGCAAGTTCAGGCCAGCCAGGGCTACATAGACCTGTCTCAAAGAGGGGAGAGGAAATGCTTAGGAATTAATGTAAGAAATCTTGGTTCTGCATCCGTGGTTCATACATTGAGAGGGATTGTGGTTAAAGCTCCATAACAGAAGAAATATGTATATGCATTTTACTTTGGGGTGGGTGAGAGATGGAATACCTACTGCTCTTGCCTAGTACCCAAGTACCTGTGTTGGATGGTTTTCATTTTTGAGCCTGTACCTCGAGAGAATCTGATTCCCTCTTGCCTCTGGGCACAACCCTCTCCCCAAACACACAGATGTAAACACATAATTTTTTAAAAAATAAAATACAATTTGTATAACCCTTCCATGAGTTATACAAATGTGATGTTAAGAGTTTTTGTCCTAAACGGTAAAATGCTTGATAATTTTCAGTTTCAATAGGATAACAGTTCCTTGCTAATCAACTAGGTATAGCACATGCTCTGTTTAAAAAAAAAAAAGATACTTTAATTACATTTTATTTCTGTTTGGTGGGAAGGGCATGTGCCATACCATGGGGGGTGGGAGTGGTCACAGGACAGTGTGGGGAGTTGGTTCTCATCCTTTACCACACGAGGGGATCAAACTCAGGTCATCAGACTTAGTGGCCAGTGGCTTCACCTGCCGATCCATCTTACTGGCCCCAAGGTTTATTTTAATCACGTGTATATCTGTGTGTGTGGATGGATGGATGGATGGATGGATGGATGGATGGATGGATGGGATGGATGGATGGATGGATGGATAATGGATGGGTGGATGGATAGATAGATAGATAGATAGATAGATAGATAGGCAGATTGGCAATTGGATGGATGGACAGGTGTATGTATAAATGGATGGATGGACAGATAGACAGATGAATGGATGTATGGATAGATGGGCAGATGGAAAGATGGATAGATGATGGATGGGTGGACAGATGAATGGATGGATGATGGATGGATGTATAGGTGGACAAATGAATTGATGGATAAACAGATGAATTGATGCATGAATGATAGATGGGTAGACAGACGGATGGATGATGGATGGGTGGACAGACAGATGGATGGATAGATGTGTATTTACTATGTGGGCATGTAATAGTTTAGTGAACCGGATGTTAATTAAACCTTTTTTTCCCCATGGGTCTCGGCCCTAGTCATGTAAATTTCCTCCTAATTTTCATGTTTTTATTTTCATCTCTTAGTTCATTCCTATAGAAATTATTCACATGCTAAATATNGGGTGGGTGGGATGGATGGATGGATGGATGGATGGATGGATGGATGGATGGGTGGATGGGTGGGTAGATGGGTGGGTGGATGGATGGATGGATGGGTATGTGCACATGAATATAGGTACCCACAGAAGCCAAAATAAAAGCATCAAAATCCTCCTGGAGCTGGAGTTTTAAGGTGGTTGCGAGCCAGCTGGTATGAGTCCTGGCCATTGAGTCCTGTAAGAGCAGTGTCAGTATGTCCTCCTAACCACTGAACCATCTCTCCAGCACTCTACAGCATTTTCTTAAACCATAAACTTACTATAATTGCAAGGGAGTATAAATCCAGTATTACTTGAGAAATGGAAATGAAAGAAATGTAAGTCCAGCTACAGTTCTGTGTTGAGTCAGTGTTGTTACCCTGGTGTTTGGTAACTTTTTCCACTTGGCTTGCATAGACAGAATAAATACTAGTGGATAACAGCATGGAAGTTGGAATATAGGATTTTAATTCAACATGAGCAATTATTTTTTTACTTGCCTGTTATCTTTCCATCTCTGAAAATCCATGAGATAAGCAGCTTGGAAGGAAGAGCATTTCCTTCGGTTTAGGGCGTCAGGGTCAGTTAGTGCTCATCACCCCAGTGATGTAGACCATGAGGGTTTGTCTTCGTGACCTAATCATCTCTCAAACACCCAATTCCTAATACCCTCACCTTTGGGTTTAAGGCTTCAACAAATTTTGAGGGGACACTAACATCTGGATCAAGTGGCACATGTGTGCACTTGTTAGATTGGTGAGATCTGGATATTTTAAATTGATATGTGCAACTATGCATAAGGACACCAATAACAACCAGAAAAGATATTTTTTAAAAAGCAAGAAAGAGCTTTCAGACAATCACAGTGATAACAGAAATGGCATGAAGTAACTTGGAACATGCAGAGACACACTAAGCACAGGACTGTTAACCTAGAACTTCAGTGGATATTCATAGTAGCCATATGTTTAAGTTGTGTTCTGTGAGCATGTGCGGGCTTGCATGTGCTCAGTGCCCTGCGCCCTTTCATGGGCAACCCCATGGGCTCTAGCAGCATGTGGTGGACAAAGTCTGGGATTGGCTGTTGGGAAGACACAATACCTATATAAATGGCCTTATCTTGTGGGGCTGGAGAGATAGCCTAGCGGTTAAGAGCACCGACTGCTCTTGCAGAGGACCTGGGTTCGATCCCCAGCACCCACATGGCGGCTAAGAACCGTCTGTAACTCCAATTCCAGGAGAACTCCAGTTCCAGGGAATCCGAGACCCTCTTCTGACCTCCACAGCATTGCACGACATGGGTGTACAGACCTACATGCAGACAGTACACTCATACACATACAAAAATAAATAAAATTAAAAAAAAATTTTTTTAAAAGGCCTTATCTTGTGTCCCTGAGATGAATTTGGGCAGACGTGTATCCTCCTCACAACCTGTTTCTATGTGAGATTATCAACTCCCACAGTGTTCAGTATAGTTTTCTAAGAAGTCAGCATGATATACTAATCTTTGAAAGGATTTTACTAGTTGTCATTAAAAATTTTAAAACTAGCCGGGCGTGGTGGTGCATGCCTTTAATCCTAGCACTTGGGAGGCAGAGGCAGGCGGATCTTTGTGAGTTCAAGGCCAGCCTGGTCTACAGAGTGAGTTCCAGGACAGTTGGGGCTACAGGGAGACCCTGTCTCAAAAAGACAAAAAAAAAAAAAAAATTTAAAACTAAAGGCTTACATTCAGTTGTATAGGACATTTAGTGCATTGAACACATTTCCTAGATTTTTCTGTAAAGAATCATTGTTAATATTGGGAAAGTGTTAGGAAATGGAACCAGTCTCATCAAAGAGAGTAGACTCTGCCAAAATGAAGGTCTGAAAGGTTTCCATAGACGAATTTGATTGATGAATAGTTTAGGCAACATTTGTTAATGATTTATGTAGATGAATTTGGTTTCTCATTGTTAGAAACTTTTAGAAACTGGCATCTAAGCATGATTATTTCAACGTTTGTTTATAATATATTCCAAAACTGTTGAGAACTTAGAAACAATTAAATGTGATGAAATAAACACAACAGTAAATTTTTCCTGGTTGTAATGTTAGGAGAAATGGAACACACATAGGCAAGTTGATATCGCCATGTAGCTGGGATCTATCATCACTTGTAGAGTGATCAGATGTACTTTACCTCCCAAAATGACTAATTGAAATAAGAGTCCTATAGTCATTTTTTTTTTTTTTTGACACAGGGTCTCCCTGCATCTCTGCCTGTCCTGGAACTCACTCTGTAGACCAGGCTGGCCTCAAACTCACAGAGATCCGAGTGCCTCTGCCTCCCAAGTGCTAGGATTAAAGGCGTGCACCACCACGCCCGACAAGAGTCCTATAGTCTTTTATCATGAGCTTAGTCTCCAAAATAAAGAATAACCCTTAGTTTGTGTTCTCTTCTTTCACATAGGTTATTTTCCATAGACTATCAGGGGAGTGGTAATGAACACATTAGCTACAACATTAATTAATGTGATCTTTGACTTCTCAGTAATAGGACTGACAGATTGGCTTTTGTCACTGTTTACAGAGAAACTAATTCCTGATCTTTGCCTCTGTTTCAGTAATAGTTATGCACGAGTGCGAGCTGTGGTGATGACCAGAGATGACTCAAGTGGTGGATGGTTGCCACTTGGAGGGAGCGGGCTAAGCAGCGTCACTGTCTTCAGAGTCCCTCATCAGGAAGAGGATGGCTGTGCTGACTTTTTTATTCGTGGAGAGCGACTCAGGGACAAAATGGTAACAAATAATTATCTATTGCTGCAATGTTAGGGTACTTTGTATAAAATGAATTATCTGTTTAAAATTATGACTAGTACATTATTTATAAGAGAACTGTTTTTGCTCATGACTCAATGGTTATGTTTTGGGAGCTGTTTTTATATGTTGAAGACAGTGATACATGGACTCTTTCTAGCTGGTCTGACAGCGGTGTACACATACTGCACCCGGGGTTTAGGCTTAATGCTGGAACGTTCACAAACAGTCCTCCACTCTGCCTCACGTTCCCCCTCTATTCACTAGACTAGAGATTGGCAAACTGTTGTCTATAGACCAGATTCAGGTGTGTCACCTGTCTTTTGTTTTTTGTTTTGTTTTGGTATGGACCAGGGAAGGGGAGATTGTTTTAAACATTCTTAATTGGGTAATAAAATCAGGACATGTTGGCTCATGCCTGTAGTCCCAGCATTTGGGAGACTGAGGATTATCATGACTTTGAGGACAATTTAGAATACACAGGGAGTTTTAGGTTAGCCTGAAGTACAGTAAAACCCTGTTTCAAAGTACAAATGGTTGGTAAAGCTCAAAGAATCCCTAATTTTGTGACTCATAAAATTGCTTGAAATTCAAATTATAGTGTCTGTGAATAAAGTTTGTTTTAACTTAGTGGAAGCCATTCGCTTTTGTTTATCTGTAATTGCTTTCAAACTCTAAAGACTGTTGGTAGTCCTAAATAGAGGCCACAAGTGGATGGCCCCTTGCAGAAAAAACTGCTTATTCTTCTGCAGACTTTTGGATTCTCAGGTTCTTTCTCTTTCATTCCCCATAAATCTGCTTAGTTTAGGCATGTAAACCTAGATGACAGTCTTTTTTTTCCCCACTTAATCTTTTTTAATTAAAATTTTATTTTTTTTAAGAATTCCATACATGACTATTATATTTAACTCACCCTCTTCTTTTAGTGTCTACCACGCTCTTGTTTGAAATTCATCACTTGCTTCTTCAGTTACTATTCTCACACACATACACACACACACACACACACACCACACACACACACCCTACCAGTCTAATTCTTAACACTATCTTCTACCTGTACGAGTGTTTTCTTATATTAAAATATTTTACAATTTTAGTCTGGCTCTTAATGTTAGCTTTTTACTTGTTTTTATTTATTTCATCTATGAGCCTAAAGTTATTAATAATTTTGAGAAGTTGAGTCATCAGTGTCATTTCTGAATTAAGGAAAAGCAAGCATATACTTAACTAAAGGAAATAAAATGTTAAATTTCTAAGACCTTTGAAATATATATTTATAGATAAGTTTGTAAGTGCATTTAGCTTGTTTGTGTCAAGAATTGCTTTAAGATCCAAATAATTAACTCTTTTGTGCATGAGCATTTTTAATATAACCAAGTTATAGTTTGGGATTTTGCTTTCGCGTTATTTTTTACCTTATCCATATCAAGTTTTTCCACAGTTAAAGAATTCTATTGAATGATCTTGAAATCCTCCCAACTGTAGTATTTCATGAGTTTATAATTTATTTCTAATGCACATGGCACAGTATATCTGTATCTTAACTAGATTATGTTCACTACTGTCTGAAACTCAAGTTGAAATCAAAGGTGGATATATATATTAATGTCATCATATAAAGTTTAAAAGAGTGGGGCGTGGTGGCACACGCCTTTAATACCAACACTTGGGAAGCAGAGACAGGCAGATCTCTGTGAGTTCAAGGCCAGCCTGTATACATAGCGAGCTCCAGGCCAGTTGGACTAAAGGGAGACCCACCCTGTCTCAAAAAAGACCTAAAAGGTCATTCTTTCCCCAGAGAACATGCCATCTCACATATGCTAATGCTTTTTTATGGTTGGGAACTTCTCAGCACGTTAAGTGCCTACATAAGTTTTTGTCCTAGAGTATAATGTTTCTAATGTGATAACTGAGTATGTTGTTGCAAAAGATACTCAATAAAGAGAAACAAAGAGGAAAGATCTAAGATGGTTCTTCTGAAACCATTGATAGTAAAGAGTTTTTTTTACACATAGAAGTCAAATACAGAATAAGAGGGAAAGAAGTTTGTTAGAAAAAAGCATATCAGTAGGAAAAGATGACTGAAATATAAAATAAATTAAAATATTGAGAAAATGAATGGAGATAGATTTTTGATTAATTTAATTAATTTATTTATTAAGATACCAAAGCAGTCTAATTTGAAGTGAGGTGATCTGATTACTCAGACTGATAAATTCAGTGAGTGTTTAGGATGTGGATTACTTGTACAACTGCTGAAAGGAGTCTGGGATTCAAAAAGAATAGTCTTATTTTCTGTGATGGGGGAGGGAGGTGGGAGAGAGTTGGGGAGAGAAAATGTAGAAATTTGCAAAGAAGCTGTCCTGAGACAGAGGACCTGAGAGCCTAGTGAATAAAGAGCTTCTGCTAGAAGTCCTGACCAGGAATCAAGCATCTGTTTTTTACCTAACCATTTGCTGCTTGTGAAACAAACAGGGTGTAAACAGATCCAACATAGACATCAAGGAATTGCTCTCAGTGGGAGGTTGCTGTGTCTCTTAGAGGGATTAGCTATGGTAGAGGACCTTAGGTATAGAGGTAAAAAAGGCAGTGATTGGTGAGTATAACTTGAAAGTAGAAAAATGTTGTGCAGTCTCAAACAAGACAGTGACATTGAAATAAGCAGATAATTAGCCTTCCGGGATCATAGTGTCCATTTCTATAGGTTATTTTATTTATTTTTTTATCCTATTCTGATCTTTTTTCTGGGTTCTAGTTTTTTTTTTTTTTTTTTTAATTTAAGTACTCTTGACTTCCAAATCTGGAAATCCATAATGTCCTTTCCAAATTAATAATATCTTTCTCTTAAAGGCTTTTCTCAAACCTCATTTTAATCATTCCCCTATGTGATAAGTAAAAAATAGTTGCTAGAAACTATTCTACATAGCCATGTGTCTGGGCCTTGGCTTCAAGTCCTCTGTCTTAGATTAATTATAGAAGTAAAGTTCTTGCTCTTCGGAATCCCTGAATGAACTTAGGCTCTTTAAGAGAAAAGTAAATAGTAGAAGCGGTGCACATGGCCACTGACCAAGGACAGCATCCTGGATGAAAATTTTAAAGATTTCTTTTTTCTTTTCAATGATGAGCAAAGCAGTGCTTTGACAGAAGACTTTCCCAACCTTTGACTTATAATTCCTTGTTACACTTCCCAAAAGTTATACAATAGGCAGAGAATGATACTGAAAAGACTGTCTTAAATGGTTGAGTTACTTAAGGTGCTCTGTGTAAATAATAATAAGAAGGAAGGTTAAAAAACAGCTAGTGATATAAACCGAGACTGACAAAGGTAATTTTGAAATGGAAAACGGAAAAACACATTTCCAATTTAGGAAGTTGCTGAGAAGATTAAAGAATTATTTTTAGAATTTGTAAGTAAGGTTGTGGATGAACAAGGTTTATATAAACTAAAGTACTTTTAAAGTAATTGTTCTGTTTAAAAGAAATGCTTTTTTAAAAAGTGCCACTTCTTGCCAGGTATTGGAACCTTAAGACAAAGTTAGCATGTTTACTTCCTAAGAAGGTAAAGTAGTTACAGTCTACCAGTGGCACTCATCCCTTTCTGCTGTGGGGAAGTAGTAAAGGGCCAGAGGAAGGTTTTTCTGCTGTGGTTTGCACTTTGTAAAAGTACAGAACAGAATTTCTTGCTAAGCTTTCCCACAGGACCTCTGAATTCTTCCATTGCCAAATGGCAGTTCATCTATGTAAGCATTCCTGCACTAAAAAAAAAAAAAAAAATCTGTCCTTTCACTTGCTTTTACTTAGGATTCAGCCTTAGCACATGCTATTCATTTAACTGGACTATCACAGGAAGAGGGGAGGGGAGGGGAAGGAGTAAAGGTGGTGTGCAGTTGGCCGTCGCTGATGCTATACCTCCAGGATCCCCTTCCTCTGGCTTTTGCTTTCCTCTGACCTTCACAGTTGCTTCCCCCAGCTAGCTGGTCCATCTCTGAGCCTTCCCATTCTTCTTGACTGCTTTTCTTTCATAATCTTGACCTTCTGGTCTTCTTTCCAGCAGGCCCCCTTCCTGGATGATCTGGTTGTCAGGCAGAACTGTTATATTTGGATTCTACAATTTCCTGTTCTTCTTGTTTTTGTTTTTGGGGTTTTTTTTTGGTATCTGGGTTTTTTTTTTTTTTTCCTTTTCTAATGTTCTTCTCCTAAGTTCACCAGAATCCTCTAGCTTCAGTATATTTTTAATATTTACTAGCATTAGGTTCCATGAATTTTCCCTATTGTATAAATTACCCTTTCATCCATATGTCATTAGGCAATAAGTTACTGTAGAGAGGAACATCATTGAATCATATATCACGGCTTTTTAAGACTTTGAAGGCTGGTCTTCCTTTCAACTGTGTAACTCATTTGTTCAGCAGCTTCTTGTGAGATACTGTTCTAGGAACTAGGATTATGTAAATGAACTAAGAAATCTCAGTCTCCCAGGGATACACATTCTAGCGAAGGAGAAGTAAACATTAAAATTAGTAGCATGCTAAACAGTGCCAGGGAAAAATCAGAAAAGGGGGGAAGTAGTGTAGGGAGTTTTTGTGAGGAGGTTAGTTAATAATCAGAGTACCAAGCACAGCTAGGCTCAGGACTCGGCGACATTTGTGTGAAGATGATTCATATTTCAGTTTGTTATGTTCAGGTTTGCATAGCTTGAGTATTCTTAAAATAGAATGCATTTATACTCTTAGGTTCTATGGTGTACTGTGTATAATACATAAAGTACTACTTTTGGATTTGGTTTATGGTATCAAAATGTATGTCACCATGACCATAAGGCTAGGGATTGCCAGTGATTTCTGTAGTTGTTCTAATAAGGCCTTTATTTTCATTTTGTTTATCATCTTTTCCTTCTGACTTACATTGCCACAGATAAGCCTCCTAAGTTTTTTCATCACCTAGTTTTGTTTAGCTTCTGTGCTTGCCATTGTGAACTTTCTAAAGTTGAGGTCTGATAATCCCTTAGTCTTCTCTGATAATTTCCTTCAGAGAATCCTATTTCCTTATGTCAACACAAAAACCCTGGCCCTCGCTCGCTGCCTTTGTCTTTATCTAAGGGCCCCTTTCTCAAGGAAAGGCCATCAGTCACCTAAAGCACTATATGGTAAACCTCAGAGAACACCCATTCTCTTGTATGAAACTGTAAAGACAGTTTGTTAAACATTCTGTGGAGAGGAGAGTGTAATTCTCTTTTGTTGTCACAGGCCAAAAATACAATTGGGTGAGATAAAGTTTTTGAAAAATTGGTTTTGCATGAATAGTTGAATTGGGACAAACGCTAACAGTGTTCAACCAGCCTAAAATTACCTGTTCATTGCAGGGTGAGTCCACTGAAGTGGAAGTAAAGAGTTCCTTTAGTATATCTTTTTTTTTTTAATTTATCTATTTTTTTATGTGTATGAATGTACTGTCTGCATTAGGTTTGTGCAATGCCTCAGAGGTCAGAAGAGGGCGTTGGATTCCCCTGGAACTGGAGTTAAAGACAGTTTTCAGCTGCCATGTGGGTGCTGGGGATCGAACCTGGGTCCTCTGCAAGAGCAGTCGGCGCTCTTAACCACTAGGCCATCTCTCCAGCCCCTCCTTTAGTATATCTTTCTGAACAACCCCTCAAGGGTTATGACTTTCTTCTGGCAGTAGTTTTATAACAGTTAATTTTTTTTTCAGTTTTTTTTTTTTTAATTTTATGTCTCAGAGTTTCGCCTACATGTATTTAAGTGCACCATGAACATGTCTGCTGCCTGCAGAGGCCAGAGGCCATTGGATCACCTGGAACTGGAGTTACAGACAGTTGTTAGCTGCCATTTGAGTGCCAGGAACTGAGCTCAGTTCCTCTGGAAGAGCTGAACGCACTCTTAACCTCTGAGCCTAAGAGCTATCTCTCAGCTCCCACAGTAGTTAATTCTGTGGAAGAGCTGAACGCACTCTTAACCTCTGAGCCTAAGAGCTATCTCTCAGCTCCCACAGTAGTTAATTCTGTAACATTGCATGTATTTCCTAAAGAGGAAAAACCCTGTCTATTGGTAGCATTTCTTTTTTATTTCTTTTACAGCCATTCGAAAACTGGTTCCTGAAAATTAAGATTGGGAATTACCAGTTAGCCTTCAGGCTGCCTCTGTTTCCTCTTTCAGACAGTTTCACCTTAACATTTTGACCTTTCTTCAGCCCACACTTTATAATGCAGTTGTGTGTTTTGAATGATCATCATGTTCTTTGATTATGTCTGTTCTCTGGATTACACTGGTTTGTATTGATTTGGTCTGACAGACTCCTCTGAGTTACCTGGCTTCATTCTTCTCTTTTCTGCCTAATAGGGATAGTTCATAATGCATCGCACATTCTGTTACATTCCGATTGCCTTTAAACTGTAGGGTGTCTTTTTGCTGGGAATTGAACCTGAGACCTCATATTTATTAGACAAACACTATACCTCCACAGTATACCTCTGTCGGAATTATTCAGCTGCTGTAGCCTCCCTAATTGCTAAACTAAAGTCTGAGCTGAGCTTTTGACTTCAAATTATCAATGCTACTTATGAGTTTTCTCCACTACTTTTGTTAGAATCTGAATTATAACTTGACTATCCATGCATGTTTATTGGTTAGTTGATAATATTTCTGTCTTTATTTAGTAAATTGCTGTTAGAGAGCCGTTTTTGTATGTGCTTACTTCCTGTGGTAGCCTCCTTGGGCTCCTGTAACACAGTACTGATTGGATGGGTGAAACAACAAAAAGTCTTTGCAATTGTGGATGCAGCAGAGTTGAAGATCAAGGGTGCTGCCTGCTTCTGCTGCTGCTTCCTTCTCTCATTACAAAAGCACTAGCCACATAGGGCTTAGGCTCTGCCTTTGTGATCTTATTTGACACCAGTCACCTCCTCAACTGGCCCTTTCCCCAAAGAAAGCCATGTTGAAGGTTAGAGTGCAGCCTACAGATCTACAGAGGTTCAGTTCAATCCCACACAGTTTCTTTCTTAACTCTTTTGGTTTCTTGACTCTTAGGTAAATATACTTTTTAAAATTATCATAACTTTGTGTAGAGAGTTCAGCATCTACTGTGCTAGTTGTCCTTTCATTAGTTGTCAATTTGTGTGTGCGTGTGTTTGTGTATTTTTGCTCACTCAGAACTGTTGTAAGTATTTGTGGTTTTTGTTCTTGTTGTTAACCTTAGAATTACACACATTCACGGTTGGATTTTTGTTGTTTTTTTTGTAGTAGTATAGTATTTAGTAGGTAGTATATAAAACTTAGGATCTCTTTTTTTCTACTTCTGCTATCTTTTAAAGTTCTTCCTATAATTTTTCTTTCTCATGTGCTAGCTAGAACTTTCAGATAGTGTTAGGCAATGTTGATGATGGAAGATCTTGTGATGTTCTTGGTGAATTTAAAGGTTCTAGTGTTAAACATCTAAGTATGCTGTTGGCTGTTACTTGGAGATAATCATTCTCAGGCATGTAAAGACCTTTTTATTTCTCACCTGCCACCAGATTTGGTAGTAAATTTTATGAAATTTGCTTAGGACATGTGTCCATTTTTTTTTATTGAAACAATTTTAGATGATTAATAGGTTTTACAAAAACAACATAAAGAGATCCTGTGTAGCCCTTACCCAGCCTCCCAGTGATGCATTATTATATAATGATAGGGTGTTTATACAGATACAGACTACCATTTTCAGATTTCTTGCTTTACCTTAGTCATTTGGGGGCATATTTAGATCTACACAGTTTATTTTATTTTATTTATTTTTTGTCTTTTCGCGACAGGGTCTCCCTGTAGCTCCAGCTGTCCTGGAACTCACTCCGTAGACCAGGCTGGCCTTGAACTCACAAAGATCTGCCTGCCTCTGCCTCCCATGTGCTAGGATTAAAGGCGTGTGCCACCATGCCTGGCTTTTTAGATCTACATAGTTTAATAACATTAACTCTCATAGGCAAGATTCAGAGCAGTCCAGTGTCCCCTCTCCTGTGGGTACTTTATAACATATACTTACCTTTTAGTCTGGCAACCACTAATCTGTTCTGGATTATTTCTGTCATTTCCAGTGTGTTAACAAAAGTGGACTTGTGGGGCTGGAGAGATGGCCTAGCGGTTAAGAGCACTGATTGCTCTTGCAGAGGACCCGGGTTCGATCCCCAGCACCCACATGGTGGCTGAGAACCGTCTTTAACTCCGATTCCAGGAGAACTCTAGTTCCAGGGGAATCTGACACCCTCTTCTGACCTCTGCGGCATTGCACGACGTGGGTGCACAGACCTATGAATGAATAAATAAAAATAAAAATAAAAAAAGTGGACTTGTAACCTTTGGGGATTGTCTTTTTTTTTTTTTCCTCATCTAGCATAATTCACTGAGTGTTCACCTGGGCACCTAAGTTGCTAAGTGTCTTCAGAATTTACTGTTTTTGTTTTGTTTTGTTTTGTTTTGTTTTGTTTTGTTTTGTTTTGTTTTGTTGTCTTTTTGAGACAGGGTCTCCCTGTAGCTCCAGCTGTCCTGGAACTGACTGTGTAGACCAGGTTGCCCTTGAACTCACAAAGATCCCACTGCCTCTGCCTCTGCCTCTGCCTCTGCCTCTGCCTCCCAAGTGCTGGAATTAAAGGCGTGCACCACCATGCTTGGCATAAGAGTTTACTCTTTTCATAGTATATTGTAATCTGTTAAGTACCAATTAAAAAAATTTGACTGATGAGAGACTATAGGCTGTTTCTAGTTTGGCCTTTTACACAGACAAGACTACAGTGAATATTGATACACACGTTTTATTTTATGCTTACTTGTTCATTTATTGATGAACATTAATTTTTTTGGGTAAATGATTGAAAATGTACTTGCTAAATTATAGGAAGTCCCTTGGTTAGTAGTGTAACAAGCTGCCACACTTGTGTTCATGGTGGCTGCGCATGTTATATTTGCACAAGTGACATATAAATGTTCAGGTTTCTCAGCATCCTCACCAACATTTCATGGACTCACTTTTATTTCAGTATTTAGCTATCTAGTGAGAATTCATTGTTGTTTTTCATTTCCTTAGTAGCCACTAATCATCTGTATCCATTTTTGTTGAGATGGCGTAGTCTTTTGCCGTTTCTCTTACTGAACTCCCGACGTTTATTCTGTTTTCTCCTTGCTAGTCCCTTGCTGGGAAGATGTATTTTCTCCCACCCTGAAGCTTGTCTTTCATTCTTTTAACATCATCTTATAGAGCTTTAAATTTCGACAAGGTCCACTTTATCTGTTCTTTTAATGGACTATGCTTATAGTGTCAAATCCAAGAATTCTTGACTAGCAGTTTCTGAAGATAAATCCTATAATTTCCCCCAAAGTGTTACAATTTTATATTTAAGTTTGTGATTCATTTAAAATTAGTTTCAATTAGCGTGTGGTACTTAAATCGAGATTCTGTCTTTGGGAGGGGGGAGGAAGACTGGAAATGTTCGATTTTCACTGAACCATTAGTAGAGAGGTCCTTCCTCCACTCAGTCACCTTTGTTCCTTTGTCTAACCCCGGCTAAGCTTGTTTGTATGGGTTTTCTCTTGTCCGCTTACGCTATCAGCCATTTTCCCAGTATAATACTATATCACTGCACTGTATATGCGCCTTGAGTTTTTAGTAGAGTAAGTAGTCCCATTTTCTTAGTTCCTCTTTCAAGACCTTTGTGGTCTCCTAGGGCCTTTCCTTTCCATAAAAATTCTAAATACTAATCTTCTCTCCATGGGCAAGAAACTTTACTGGGATCTTGATAGGAATTGTACTGTGGTGAATCTTCTAATCTCCAATTAGGACTCTAAATTCTGAATTTAAAAAAAGACATTATTTTTTCCCTTTGTTAGTGTGGAAACATCCATACCACACTGACGTGTGTAGAGATTAGAGAACAACTTGGAGTTCTGTCCCTCTTCCACCAGGTGGGTTCAGGTATAAAACTTAGGTCATCAGATTTTTGTGGCTAGTGCCATCTCATTTCACTGGCCCTTGTCTCTGAATTCTTTCAGTAACATTTTGTCACACAGAACTGGCTATGTTTTGTTACTGTAAGTAGTTGGTATATATATGTTATATTTCATTTTAGGTAAGTGTTAATAACATGATTTAAAATTTGGCTATTGTGTGTATATTGTATACAAAGGGAATGTGGGTTTCTCATTTCTTTTCCTCTTCTTTCCCTTTCTCTCCTCCCTTTTGTTTTTGTAAGTTTGGTGGGATTTTATTTATTTATGTATGTATTTATCTTTTTGACCTGGAGCTCACTATGTACATCTGGCTGGCCTCTATCTTACAGAGATCCGCCTGCTTGTTTGTGCCTCCTGAGTGCTGGGATTAAAGGCCTGCACTACCATTCCTGGCTAAAATGATTTTTAATGGTTTTATTTATTTTATGTGTATGGTGTATTGCCACATGTGTATAAGTGTACCCATGTCTTGCAGTGCCAACGGAATCAGAAGAAGGCATCAGATTCCCCTGGAACTGGAGTTCTGGAGGGTTGTTAGCAGCTGTGTGGATGCTGGGAATTGAACCTGGGTCTTCTGAAAGAGCAGCCAGGGCTCTTAACCCCTGAACCGTCTCCCTTAAGGTTTTGAAAGAGGCCATGAACATGTTCTTTCCTCTTTAATATGATGTTAGCTAGAAGTTTTCTTTTTCTTTTTTTTTTTTTCTTTTTAGACATTATCAGATTTAGATAATTTCTATTATTAATTTATTGGTAATTTTGATCATGAATAGGGTTGAAATTTTAAAAATATTTTTGTGCTGTTTGATACAGTCAGGCCTTCAGCTTGTTGATAGTTTGCATTGATTGGGTTTTAAGTGTCGGACCAGCCTTGTGTATCTGAAAGTCCTACTGGGTCATGACTATCTTCTTATATGTTGTTATATTTGTTAATTCTTTTGAGGAGTTTTACAGTTAGGTTGATGAGAAATATTAGCCTGTACTTTTCTGTGTTATCTTTGTCTAGTTTATGTAGCTGTGGTTTTCTGGCTGAGATTGGATGAAGTTGATGTTAGCTCTTCTTACAATGGTAGAACTCTCCAGTGAAGCAGAATCATTATGGATATTTCAGTTTTGAAAATTGTAAATCACAAATTCAAATTTTAAGTTATTGCAGGACTATTTGGAATATCTGTTTAACCTTGGCTGAGTTTTGGTCATGATTGTGAAGTTGATCTTAGTGTAATTCAAGTTATTCTTTGTAGGGATATGGGAATCTGCATTTGTTCTGTTCCTACAATTGCTTACATCGCTCTTATAATTTGTTAATCTTGTTCGAAATGTCTCAATTTCTTTGCTTTTTTTTTTTTTTTTTAGCTGTTTGTTTCATTGAGTTTTTTTCTGTTACTTTTGTCTACTTCTAAAAATTAATTTTGTTCTTTGCCTTTTCTTGGCTTTTCCCTCCAGTTTTTTTAGATAGAAACTTTTTAGATAGAGGTATTATTAAAATATCTCTAATATTCATAGATGTTTATATCACTCTCAGTTCATAGTGGTATAAAGCTTTTGGTTTATGAAATTTAACTGTATTTTTAAATTGATAAAGTGCCTTGTAGTGTGTTTTTTAGTCTTCAGCTCTCAGACACTGGAAATCTACAGTTACCTGTATTTTTGGATATTCTTTTCTTTCTGAAGGGGTGTGTGTGTGTGTGTGTGTGTGTGTGTACACATATTGCTGTGTAAGTTGGTGTATAAAATGTCATGGCTCGGGCTGGACCGATGGCTCAACAGTTAAGAGCACTGACTGCTCTTTCAGAGGACCTGGGTTCAATTTCCAGCACCCACATGGTGGCTAACAACCATCTGTAACTTCAGTTTCAGGGGATCTGATGCCTTTCTTCTGACCTCCGCAGGCACTGCACAACATGGGTGCACTTACATGCAGGCAATACACTCATACACATAAAAAAATAAAAATAATTTTTTAAAAAGGAAAACATCATGGCTATTAAATTCTAAGGTCATTGAGACGTGAGTCCATCAGAATTTCATGAATACCTCTCTATGGAGACTGTTTAGAGAAGAGAAAATTATTTAAACTTACTGTTTGTTCTGATCATTTAAAGCCAATGCCTCCTGTGAGAACAGAATCAAGGAAGTGTTCTCAAGCCCAAGAACATCAGAGCAGTGTCCTACTATAAGTCTGTTTTGACAGCCTGTAGTCTGAGAGGGTGGCCTGTAGTGCCTGATGCATTGTCCAGAGGAACACTGGAATCCCAGTGCATTGCTGTTGACTTGCCTGCATTAGTGCTTGCAGTCCGTAATGATATACTACTTCTTTTCAGTCAGTTTTGATATATTATACTTTCCCAGAAAATAGGATTCTCCGCTTATGTTTTCAGGTTTAGAGTCGTAAACCTTGTCATTGTTTTCTTCATTGTTTACAATGTTTTTGCAGTCTTTCAGTTTTGTCACTCTTTGTTCCTAACACATAATGGGCTGCTCACTCTTTGCCCATTTCACACACTACCTTTGCATAGTTGGCATGAATACTATCAAGAACACTTATCTCATTTTTTTCCAAATTCATCAATTTTTAACTTTTGCTACATCGATTTCCCCCAGACTTTCTTCCTGATCTGCATGTAGCCTGCCTTACACTCTCAGATTGAGACTAAGTGTATTCTCTTATGAAAGCAGTTATATTTAGAGAATTTAACATAAATGTAGTACTTTAATTTATAGTTCTAATTTCGGCCACTATCCTAATAGTTTCTTACAGTTTTATTTCTGCAAGTTGGCTGTTCATTTCACTGTTAGGTCCCTTAAGTCTTTATAGTGAAGCAATTCTTGGTGTTTCTTTCATGACTAGGGCACATTTAGAGAACACGGCTGCTTGTTTCATAGTCTCTCAATTTGGAGTTCTCTGATTCTATATCCTAGTACGCATCCTTGCCCAGGACGTCCATTGACATCTCAAACTTTGTAGGAAGTAGAGAAACACCAGACAGAAAGATGGGATTGCATGGAAAAGCCACAAGATAAGTAAGCATGAAGCAGTTAGTTGTCTTTGGCCAGTCGAACTGGAATAGATAATTGTGCACTGACTAAAGTAGGAATGCATTTTGCTCCTAACTTGACAAGCAGAGAAGTGGATGACAGGAGTTCTTCCTCTCTTTGGCTTCCTATTGTTCATTTCTAACACTGTAAATTTCAAGTTGAGTTCTGTTTTTTTTTAAGCTTTTTTACTTATTTTTAAATTTTATTTATTTATTTTTATGTGTATGAATGTACTGTCTGCATGTAGGTTTGTGCACCCGTGTCATACAATGCCGTGGAGGTCAGAAGAAGGTGTCGGATTCCCCTGGAACTGGAGTTTAAAGATGATTCTCAGCTGCCATGTGGGTGCTGGGGATCGAACCCCGGTCCTCTGCAAGAGCAGTCAGAGCTCTTAACCGCTAGGCCATCTCTCCAGCCCCAATTTCTTCTGTTTTCTGATTTTCTCTTCTAATAAGGTTTTTGTGTTACATTTACATTTTTGAATTCTGGCTTAGTTCCCCTACATAGGGTTTCTTTTCCTTTCCTTTCTTTTGGCCTCCTCCCCACTCTTCTGTACCCCTCAGACCTAGCCCTAATTTGTGGTAAACATGTATTGCCTGCCACTCAACACCCTGCATGCCAGGTCCATATTTATATTTAGAGTTATTTGTTGATTCTCATGCTGATTTCCTTGATTCATTAGGCACTTCGAATACCTTTGAATTGGCCGACTGAAGAATTGTTTTTTTTTTTTTAATTTTTTTTTTTTTATTTATGTGTATGAACGTACTGTCTGCATGCAAGTTTGTGCACCCGTGTCGTGCAATGCCGCGGAGATCAGAAGAGGGTGTCGGATTCCCCTGGAACTGGAGTTCTCCTGGAATTGGAGTTTCAGATGGTTCTCGGCCGCCATGTGGGTGCTGGGGATGGAACCCGGGTCCTCTGTAAGAGCAGTTGGCGCTCTTAACCGCTAGGCCATCTCTCCAGCCCAAGAATTGTTATTTTTACATTGTGTTTAAGTGGTATAGGCTATAATTCTTGTCAACATAGGTTTTATATTGTGAGCAGATTATTAATTAAAATGTTCCTCGTGTCTTAAAGGCTGTTTCTGCAGTTTGTGGCTGATAGATTAAACATCTTAATGGTAGTATCTGAGTCTTAATCCTTCCTAAATCTGATTTTATTTTCATCACATTTCAAAAGCAAAGAGCAGTGAATGCTTCCTAGTCCTTAGCTCTTTCTCCATTTTATCTACAGTACAGGATCTTTGCCGTCCTGTCCCATCCTCCCCCCCCCCGCCCCCACCCCCAATAAGGCTGGATCTTCTCACCTCAGTTAATGTAATCAAGACATTCCCCACAGACATGCTCAGGGACCGATGTCCCGTGGGATTCTAGATTCTTTCAAGTTAACAGTACTAGCCATTACAGTACTTTACTTTGTGCTCTGTGTGTTCCCTCAGTTAATTCCTAAAAGTGAGCTGGACAGTAAGAGGTGCAGAGATAGGAGGGGATCCAAGGCCGTGGGTGCAAAGCCCACAGAACTTAACAAATTACTACATCAGATTTCTCTTACAGCATTTTTCTTTGTCCTTGAGAAATATAGATGCTATGTTTCTTCTTGTTCTGCTTCTCATAGCTTAATACTTCTCTTGTGAACACTTTATTCAGAAATATTCATGCTTACTACCTGTGATGGTTGATCTTTGTCAGCTTGATTGGATTTGGAATGACCTCCAGAGAGGTTTAACGGAGGAGGGAAGACACCTGGAATGTGGGTGGCACACACGGTCTGGGGGCCTGGATTAAACAAAGAGGAAGAAATGGCACCAGTTTGCTCTGATTTCCTCCTGACGTAGACTCTGTGTGCCCGCTGCCTCACAGTTCTGCCTCTGTGCCTCGCCCCCCACAGCAGATCAGACTGAGTCCAGAATGAACCCTGCCTTCCCGAAGTTACCTTTACCAAGAATTCTGTCACAGCAACAAGGAAAGCAACTCATTTAGACCCTTCCTCACCACTCTCCTTTAACTCTTAGCTTGGTGGAATGAGAGAGACCACTTGTTGTAATAAATTTATGGTAATAGATTTCATTAAGTCCCAGAATTCATCTGTTTTATCTGTACTTTTTTATAATGGGCATCTATTTAACCTTACCTGAAGAATAAGAGTGAAACCAGAGTTTTTATCTATCTATCTATCTATCTGTCTGTCTGTCTGTCTGTCTGTCTGTCTGTCTCTATCTATCTATCTATCTATCTATCTATCTATCTATCTATCTATTATTTTTTTCAGACAGGATCTTCCTGTAGCCATAGCAGGCCTAGAACTCCCTGTGTAGACTAGACTGGACTCAATCTCATAGAAGTCCAGCTGCCTCAGGCTCCCAGTACTGGGATTATTAAAAGCATGCACTACCACACACAGCTGATGAAAGCAGATTTCTGTTACTACTAGATTGAAAGACCTTTGAGGTGATCTTAAAATGCTCATGATTCCAAAATCTAGACAATAATTTAAACGTTATGGCTTTGTAAACTTAGATCTGTTTAGGTGTCTGCTGGACCATATAGCTGTTTATCCCATACAACTCAAGTATCCATTTCCCTCCATCTTAGTCACCTTCTGAAATCTGGCTCTAGTTAGTCCGTTTGTGATATTTACTCAAACTTGATAAGAGATGCTTCTATGTAAAAGTCTGGTTTCTTTTCTCTCTTTTTGTTTTTATGTAGTCAGTGTTAAAATTTGGCTACTTTTGAATTTGTTTTGAAGTAAAATTTCATGTCTTGTCATGATTTTTAAAAAATCTTTGAAAGTGCGTACACATATATACATATGTACACACATCATACATAGAGAAATAATGAATTTTTATTTTTCTACCTCAGGATGATCAAAAGTTTTAAAAAGTGGTACTGTAATTAAAAAAAAAAAATACAGCTCTTTAATTTGTCCTTTGTTACTGAGCCACATTCTCAATGGGATTAGTTAGATATTACCTCGGGGTTATTCTTGCCATATTAGTTTGGCAAAATATTATTTATAGTCATTCTTACTCAGTTTTACAGTAATATTTATAGTTTTTATGCTTTGTTAATTTAACATAAACTTTTCTTTTGGTAGAAGAGACAGTGAGGCTATCGATGTTTTTCCTTTGATAATCTATGAATGTCCTTCAGGGACCTGAAGAAATTCACACATTTGCAAACTACTTAATCCTGGAAAATATTTGTCTAGTAATTACTTAAAATTAGCCAGGGGTACATTTGGAGGGTTTTTTTTTGGGGGGGGGGATCCCATAGCATAGACATGGAGGTCAGAGGACAGCGTTAGGTGTGAGGCCTTCTGTCCCTGCTTGTTTGAGGCAGGTTCTCTTGATGGTTTCATCTCCACATCAGGCTGGAGTGCTTGCAGGGTTTCTCCATCTCACAGTAGGGGCCTGGAGCTTGCGGATGCGTTCCCTGTGCCCAGCTTTCCACAGGATTCAGAGATGAGCTCTGGTCCTCATGCTTGGGCAGCACTTGCTTTTACTCACTGAGCCATCTCATTTTAAGACACAACTGCACTTATAATGGCAAAATAACAAAACCGGTTTTTATGTTTTTAATTACTTTAGGCAGTTGTGTTGAGGGTAGTTTTAACAGGATGTGGAATTACTCATTTCTTTATGTACAGGGTCTTTACTCAGGAAGAATGAGGATGAGATATCTCTCTCTCTCTCCTTCCTTAAACTCAGATATGCAACAATTTTCTAATGTATTGTGTGGCTTAAATAGGTAAGGAATCATTATAATTCAGACATGGAATCTGTGAGAATTATGTAACTGTTGCTGAAAAATGTTACAAAGGTTTTTAGTAGTGGCACTAAGTGGGCACTTGCCCTTTTCTATCCAATAGATCAATATTGATCCACAGTAGCTACCATCCTAGTAACCCTTTCTTTCCTAAAGGACTATATTAAAATGTTGTATGCTCTCAATAGTGAGATGTTTTTATTTCGTAACATACGGGTAACAATAAATAGCAAAAATTCAGATCTCATTCATAATTGGTTGGCAAGCTGTTTTTGTACCACTTGCTATATTGTATAATCTCAATATTTAAATGATTTTGGTGAAATAATAAATCATTCTTGTATAGTGTTTGTGTGAGTTCAAAAGTTAATTCATTATCCTTTTCCATTTATTCAGTACATTTTATTTATTTTTGTATGTGTATGAATGTATATCTGCATGTGGGTCTGTGCATCCGTGTCGTGCAATGCCGTGGAGGTCAGAAGAGGGTCTTGGATTCCCCTGGAACTGGAGTTCTCCTGGAATTGGAGTTACAGACGGTTCTCAGCCGCCATGTGGGTGCTGGGGATCNGCTCAATTTGGCTAAAGATTTGTCCATCTTGTCATTTTTTTCAAAGAAAAATTTCTTCCTTTCATTATTTCTTTGTATCACTTAATTCATCCTTTTTCATTAATTTTAGCCTTGACTTTATCTCTTCTCATAGAATCTGTTTAGTGTTGTTGATTCTTTGTTGTATAAGGCCTTCAGGTGCATCCTTAGGTTATTTATATAAGAGGTCTCTAATTAGTTAGTCCTAAACTTTCCTCTTAGGGATGCCTTCATTGTATTCTGTAGATTTTTCCTATATTGTATTTTCATTTTAGTTCTATTATAGGATTAAAATTTTTTCCTTCTTGATTTCTCCTTTGATTCAATTTTCATTCCATGGTGTATCATTTAGCAGCCATGAATGTCTGTACTTTTCCACATTCGTATTGTTGTTGACATCTAGCTTTATTCATTTGTGGTCAGATCACATACCAGATAGTATTTCAATTTTCCTAAATTTGTGGAGACTTGTTTTGGAGGAAGATCCATGGGCTACTGAGAAGAAAGTGTGTTCTTTGAGGGTTTTTTTTTTTTTTTTGGTCTTTTTGAGACAGGGTCTCCCTGTAACCTTCCCCAACTGTCCTGGAACTCACTATGTAGACCTCTGGCCTTGAACTCACAGAGATCTGCCTGGCCTCTACTTCTCGAATTTTAGAATTTAATTCTGCTCATTTTTTTTCTATTTCTATTGCTGGAAAACAGTTGTAGGACAAACAGTAAATCTGTGTAGAATGCCTTAGTAAAGGGCTGAATTTAAAAAAAAAAAAAATAATAATAATCCCAGTGTTGGAGAGGTGGCTCAGAGCCCTGACTGCTTTTGCAGAGGACCCAGGTTCAGTTCCCAGCACCCACATATAACAGCAGTCTAACACCATAACACCAGTTTAAGGTGATCTGACACCCTCTTTAGCCTCCTGCAGCATTGGGTAACATCTGTGGATTTACATACATGTAGGCAAAACACTCCTACACATAAGATTAAAACAAATACAATTTTAGAAATTTAGAAGAGAGATAAGTAGGAGGTGTTGAAGACAGGGCGGGGAGCGCACTGCACAGTCAGGGCCGCTTGAATAAAGAAAGCAGAGGGGCTCAGGAATGAGAGTGGACCTCGGGCGGGCAAGACCCGTCCATGTCTGGTGCATAGTCAGTTGTCAGCAAGAATTTTGGTCTCAGTTGTTGAGAAGACAAAAAGCATTGAAGCAAGGTTTATACTTTTCATAACACATATGGAATGTGAAATAATGACACTATCTGAGGGCCATGTTCATAGCGTGTGGAAGATGCGTGCTCATGGTGACATGGGAAGAACAGAGGGAGGGTTGTATACCCCAGTTTTCACATGCTGCTCCGACTCCAAACATTGGTAGAAAGTGAGCCCACAGGCCTCCTCTGTGGTGCTCCTGCTCTTGAGTGGAGTACTGGGAAATAAAGGTTACAGCAGCAAACAGAATGGCTTGAGGCCATGTGACGATGAAAGGATTCACTGTGTGGTCTGTGGTTTGTTTTTAATTGTCCCTGCTTATAGAGTACTGTTAAAGTGACTAAGGTGTTTCATTTTGATTTTAATATTAATTTGATTACTTGCTGATGGTTCTTTTGTGTAGTAGTGACTCTTGATGTCATAGAAAGTAGCCATGATGTCATGGATAGACAGGCTGAGAGGAGAGTGCTCCCGAGTTCAGGACTGAATGGAATGTGTGATCCCAGAAGGGACCATGTCCTTGGAAGTTCTTTAAACATGCCATAAAAATTACTATCAGACAGAATTCAAATATAGACTAAGACTGAGATTTAAGTGTTGACTTGGCGTTAACTTTATTGAATTTGATCGCTACTGAAAGGGAGTCACGTATTAAAGAGCAGTGGAACAGAAAACAACCACTTCCTCGAGATACTTCAGATGAGAATAAATAAAAAGGTTGGCCTGGGAATATAGCTTGTGGTAAAGTGCATGTGTAACATGTGAGGCCCCAAGTGCAATTTGCAGCACTGTGAAAGTAAAGCACACACCTAAACAAAGCAACACAGAAGAGTGTATACATGAGAATATGCAGAGAAATGTTAAACTAAACTTGACTCACTGGAGTAAAAGAGAAATAGCAATTTTTCTATCATTGTTACTTTTCTGAAATCATTTCAAAATAAACATGAATAAGCAAAGACATACTATCCCACATACTATCCCACACACTACATGAAAGTATGTCTATTTTCAGACATACCTAATACCACTCTTATTTTCAAGATGAGGAAACGAGAGCTTTAAAATGTCATAAAACCTAGTTAGTAAATATTCTGAGAAAATCTTAAGGCAGCTGATGTGGCCCTTCCGTCCTCAAAATAGGTATTTGGCTCTTAAGAAAGTTAGAAAAGATGCAGCCAGTGGAAGAGCACTTGCCTGGCGTACGCAGGCCCTGGGTTAGCTCCTCACAACCACTAGGAGGGGAAAGGGAAACCTTTGCAAAGCTGAATTGTTATTACCACTCTCATTCCTATTGTGCCTGTCCCCCTTGCCTTTCCCAAAAATAGCTACAGGTATGATCTCCTAGAAATGTGTGTGGGGAAGTGCATTCTTTTAAATGATAGTATGATAAATATTGTATGATCTTTTTGATCTCTTGATTACATTTAAGACCTCAATCTATTTAAGAACGTTCATTGATTTGCAAAGCTGTCTGAAGGTAAGAACTAAAGTAGGTGCATTTCCTATGTTTATTAACTTTGGCATCTGTGACTCTTTGCAGGTGGTTTTGGAATGTATGCTTAAAAAAGACCTCATCTATAATAAGGTCACTCCCACATTCCACCACTGGAAGATCGATGATAAGAAGTTTGGCCTTACCTTTCAAAGTCCTGCTGACGCTAGGGCTTTTGACCGCGGCATTCGAAGAGCAATAGAGGATATTTCTCAAGGTAGGTTTTCTTGGTGACTTTCTGACTATATTTATCCATTCTGTAGTTGTAGTAGAGATTCCCTATCTGAAACATTGACCTAAAGTAGTTACTGTCTTTTACCAAGCCAACTTTTGTGTCATGTGGTAGACTTTGACACACATAAAGATCATCAAGCAGTGGGTTACTTAGCTTGTTTTATATTTGTCAAATCTCAGTCTACCATTTGAATGTATTATGAAGAACCTGTTAGCAACCTTGAGATAATATGTTTTAAAATAACAGTTTGGGGCTGGAGAGATAGCCTAGCGGTTAAGAGCACTGACTGGTCTTGCAGAGGACTCGGGTTCGATCCCCAGCACCCACATGGTGGCTGAGAACCGTCTATAACTCCAATTCCAGGAGAACTCCAGTTCCAGGGGAATCGGAGACCCTCTTCTGACCTCCGCGGCATTGCACGACACAGGTGCAGAAACCTACATGTAGACAGTACATTCATACACTTACAAAAATAAATAAAATTTAAAAAGTTAAAAAAAAAATAAGTTTGGAGAAGAGGGGAACAGTAAGTTAAGTTGTCCAAATCTCAGGGATGTATGGCATTTTTCTGTCATTGTATGCCACACCCTTTTCTCTATAATGAGATATAAAGAAACCTTGTAATAATCAAATATGTCACTCTAGACAGTTACAGAACTCCATGTGATTTCATTATTGAGATTTGACAGAGACTGTAGTTTTCTGTATCCTTTTATATGTTTTTCCAGGCTGTTAAAAATGATTACTCCAACCATGCATATTTTTAATGGTGAAAGATTTTACTTTCATGGAAGACTAATGAGTGTTTACTTAAACAAAAAGATCACATTTAAACACATTTATTTTCATAATGACAGAATAACTAAGATTTTCCCCCCATTAAGGAAAAGATCCTTATTAGTAGTAGTAACTTTCTGAAAAGTAACTGAATCAAAATGTTACCATCCAGCGTGGTAGAACATGCCTATTGAATGTTCAACACTCAGCAGGGCTGGTACAGCCCTAGAGCTCATGGTCTACCTGGGCTGGGCTATAGTGAGATCATAACTCAGAAAGCAAGCAGACAAAAAGAGTATGGTATCGTACAGTGATTTGTACATTTCTAAGGTTGCATTTTAAGAAAGTGTGAAGAAATAAACTATTTAAGGGAAAACCAGGCTTGAACATGGAAATGCTTAACATTAAATGTCCTTTAATAGTGCATGAGAATATGGCTAATGTGGCATGTCTTCTAAGGTTCCCCAGTTGATTCTAATTTTTGTTTAGGTTTTGTAAAACAAGTGCTTTAAGGAGAAAACTCATTCACAGCTACCAGAACTTAAGTGATGAATTTTGAAGTTTTGAATTCATTTTAAGCCTATATTTATGCCCCTGTAAGAGAGTACCTCTTTTTCTAGGATTAAGTAAATTGGGTATACAATGTTTTACTGATTGTTTTTTTTTTTTAAGTATAAACTCTAGAGTACCTCTTTTTCTAGGATTAAGTAAATTGGGTATACAATGTTTTACTGATTTTTTTTTTTTTAAGTATAAACTCTTAGCCAGGTTTATTATACTATAATACTCAGCCTGTCTTCTAGTTCTTAAATATTAAACAGCATCATTAACACTGTTCTCTGAACTTTCAACCATCTTTTAAATTTCTTTTATTTAGCTTTAATTCTAGAAGAATAAACGAAGCTTTTGCAAAGGCCAAATTTCTTCTCATTTCATGCTTGCTTTATGCCAGCTATGTCTCTTAAGCATAAACAGAGGATAATACTCTGCTACTACAGATCACTTCATCTTAATTTCAACACCATGAAAACCTATTCAGACCTAAGTGTTTGGAAGTCAGTCACTTGGGCCTTGACTGCCTGTAGTTCATTAGGAGTTACTTCTCTTTTCTTTCTGAACTTAAGATAAAATCCTGGTTCTGGACACTGGTGATTCCTGGTTCAGACAATTTAGGAAACTTCAGTCAATCACATTGACATCACTTAAACAGCCAGAGGAGTGTAACACACAATCTGCCTAGCAATTGGAGTATTTAGCAGAAATAAGAAAGTAACTGGAAATTAGTCAACAGATGATGGAGATAGTCACCAAAGAAAGTAGAAGTTTCTGGTGTTTAGATCTGTTGCTAGGCAATCCACAAGTCAATCTCTGATCAGTCTTCTGAACTATTATAATGACATAATCAAGTAGCCATTAATAATAAAATTTGAGGCAAAAATTCTATGCCTAATTAACTTTGGCCTGTTTTCTTAGGGTGTCCAGCATCAAAAAATGAGGCTGAAGGAGCAGAAGATGATTTACAAGTAAGTAGTTTGGCCTGCAAAGAATTCAGATGAAAGGATCTGCATGCGATCATTAGGACTTAATAAACAACTTGCAAATTATTCAGAAAATTTCACAGACATATTTGCCTAGGTTTTCCAGAGAAACATCCAGTTGTACATAGAAATTTGGTTGTTTTGTTTTGTTTTGTTTTAAGGAATTGGCTCTTAAGATTCGTGGAGGTTAAATCTGTGCACTAGTTGTGCAGGTAGTGAGGCAGGCAGGCTGGTGTACTGGAATCCCTTGCAAGTCCATGCTGCCATGTTGAGCTGGACTTACAAGTGGACCTCAGTGCTTAATTGTCAGGTCGTCAGCCGTGTGGCTGATACTGGGGAATCATCTTTACTTACTGCCCACTGATTGAAATGTCAGTCGTGTCTAAAACATAACTGCCATGGCAATGTCTGGAATGGTGTTTTATCAGTCAGCTGCACACATGTAGACTGACAAATTAACATGGCAAACATACCCTACTTGCCAGAAAAAAGTAGATAAGATTCGGATACCCTGGAACTACATGGTTGGTAGCTGCTATATTTGTGCTGGGAATTGAACCTGGGTCCTCTGCAAGAGCCATCCAGTGCTCTTAACTGCTGAGCCACCCCTCCAGCTCCCCCACCTCACTGTAGGCCGAGTTGGCCTGGAACTCCCAATGCAGATAATACTATTTAGACTATTTTTAAAATAATTGTTTCCTAAAGATAGCAAAATGTTTATGTACTTAGTTTATTGAAATAAGTATTCCCCAAATCAGAGGTTTTAGCATTTGAGATGTGTAGGAGCAGTTAAGGAAAACCCTAAGTGTCCTGCCACGTCTGATAACTTGCACATATTTGAAAATAAATCTTTGTTTTCACTTGTGTTTTTTAAAAAGTGGGTGTACTTGGGGGCTAGAGAGATGGCTCAGTGGTTAAGAGCACCGACTGCTCTTGCAGAGGACTCGGGTTCGATTCCCAGCACCCACATGGCAGCTAAGAACTGTCTTTAACTCCAATTCCAGGGGAATCTGACGCCCTCTTCTGACCTCCACAGCATTGCATGACAATGGGTACCAACCTACATGCAGACAGTACACTCATACACATAAAAATAATAAAAAAAAATTTTAAGTGGGTGTGCTCTAATTATTTTCTGTTGCATATTTGAGAGTTCCTATATTTGTGTAAGAATATATTTTATTTTCTGCCACGCATGGTGGCTCACGCCTTTAATCCTAGCACTTGGGAGGCAGAGGCAGGTGGATCTTTGTGAGTTCAAGGCCAGCCTGGTCTACAGAGTGAGTTCCAGGACAGCTGGAGCTACAGGGAGAGACCCTGTCTTGAAAAAAATAAAAAAAAAAAAGAATATATTTTATTTTCAAAAACATAATTAGGTTTAATCACAGTTTTAAATAATGTTTGGCTTTGGACTAGAGGTGCCTTGGTTGTTAAGAGCACTGACTGCTCTTCCAGAAGACCTGGGGGGTTCAATTCCTAGCACCCACAACATGGCTAACAGCCATCTTTAATTCCAGTTTCAGGGGATCTGACGCCCTCTTCTGGCCTCCATGGCCATTACATGACATGGGTGTACTTAACATCATCCAGGCAGAACACTCGTACACAATTTAAAACAAAAGTTTAAATGTCTGGCTAGATGGTATCCAACAAGAGAAATTCTTAGTAATTATACCACTAGTAGTTAAAAAATATATGTTCAAACTTAAAAAGCACAGAAAAAAATTCCATAATTCTTCAGCCCTAACACAATTATGAACATTTAAAATTTTATTGAGTTTTTGTATTTCATACAGAATACCTTAATCTTAATTATTTTATAACCCCTTCTCCACTGGCACCTTCCCGTAGCCCCCCACACTGGAATTCACACATTTTGTCATTTGTGTTAAGGGCCGTGGTGTCAAGTTTAGGCCCCCGACGTTCCTCGATGCAAGTTCATCCACTGAGTACTAGTATTGTCCATGGTTGCATTTTATTTTGTTGCCAATTAAAATAAGGAACAGGAAATTGGTGAAACATTTTAAGAACTCTGTACTATGAGAAAATAAGTTTGGTTCAAATTCAGATTTAGAGTTTTCACATATTAAAGATTGTCTCTTAATAATTACATGTTGAATCTCATCAGATCTGGTTTCATCTAACTTCTTTATATAAAATTTTAAGAGAAAATTTGCTGCAGGACATAATTGAAAATATGTAGTGGTCATTTTTTTTGAGGGGGGGAGAATATTGTGTTTTTTTTCTCCCCTCCCCAATACTTACAGTTAACTGCTCATGCTGTACATTTCAGGGCTTTGGTATAGAGCAAAAAAAGAAAGTAAAAAAAAATCACTCAAAAAATGGAATGATCTGTTTATCACAGAGGCAAACAGAATAGTGAGCAGGGAAAGGCAAAGGTCTAGGGGACAGCATGAGATAGCTCTTCCTTGTCAGGTTCTGAGGACAGCACTTTCTAATCATTTCGTCCCCAGTCTAATATTGTGCATTTTCCCAAAGGAGTGCTTTAAATCTTATCTTCATTAGAAAAGTTTTTGCCTAATATTGGGGGTGCCTTCCTAGGTAGGCATTCAAATGCAATTTCAATAGGAACAAGTTTTTACAAGTTTTAATTCTTGTGTTTTTTGTTTTTTAGTAAAGTGGATTCATGTTTGGTTTTATTACAGTTGTGCGTTTGTCTTTTCGAGGCAGGATCTCCCTTTAGTCCCAGCTGGCCTAGAGCTCACTATGAAGACCAGACTGGCCTTGAACTCACAGAGATCCGCCTGAGTGCTGGGATTAAAGGCGTGTGCCACCATTCCCACACCCTGTTACATGTGTGGCATTCAGTTTGTGGGCTTTTACCTTAATAAAGAGAATGTGGTAGGTGGTGTAACAATGTGTGATCCCCAAGAATAGGTTATAACCGACATTGCAGTGCCCCTCCAGCTCCCGTCGTGGACCACTTGTTCAGGGCGTGCCTGGTTCACCTCTGTGGCATAGAAGCGAGGTCTCTAGTCAGTAGCTGTATTGCTCAGTTGCTGTGCAGGCAGATCAGTCAGCTCTAACAAGCTCTCTGATGCCTCAGTATGGCTGACGTCTTGACTGCAGTCTCATGAGGAATCCTGAGCCAGATCAGTCTACCTGCTGTGTTCTTGAATTCCCAGAGTATCCTGAGTTCCTGGGAAAGACCTACAGTGGTAGCTGGAGAAACATGCCTGCCTTTCACCTCCACCCCTTTTCCATTCCGCCTCAGAATGATCTGAGGGGATGCCTCTGCTTCCCTTCTTCCCTGTCTCCTCCCTCCTTCCTTTCCTTGTTTTCTTCCCCTTCTTCCTCCTCCCTTACGTAAGATCTTGCTGTGTAGCCTGTACTGCCCTCGAACTCTATCCTCCTGCCTCAGACTTCATGTACTAGAATTCCAAGGGCTCACCACCTTGCTGGGTTTGAAAACGTTTTCATCAGGGTTGTGAGACTTCTAAAGAAGCATGAGGAGGACATGTCCCTTAGCTGCATGTGAAGGTGAAGTGCTCCTCCCGGGTTTGTAGGCATGCTTTCTATCTTGTAGAGTGGGCCCCACTGAGATTCACACGAGGCCTACAAAGTTTCTTATTGGAATTTCAGGGTTCCTGAGCCAAATCCAACCAGCTGTGTTGTTTCCAAATTTCTGACTCACATAATTTCTGACATATGAATGTTGTTTAAAGCTGCCAAGTTTTGTGGTGAATTTTTTTATACAGCAACAACTAGTGCATAAGCAAAGAATTTTAACTTCCATAAGATGCATTAGAAAGATGGCACAGCTTTTAAGAGGCAGTGGCCTAAATTAAAACTTAAATGTGCCTTAGTGCTGTTCAGTTTGGCCACAATTTTGGAGAATGAGTCTTCTGTGTTTGCGTCATGGGTGAAATCAAAGGTCAAGTGTGAATGTTGTCCTCTGGTAGCGACCACCTAGTGTTTTGAGACAGGGTTTCTTACTGACCTGGAACTTGCCAGGTAGGCTAGCCTGGCTGGTCAGGGAGCTTCAGATATCTCCCTGTCTATATTAGCCTAGCTCTGAGATTATAAGCACATACCACCACGCCCAACCTTGTTCTTTTTCTTTTCTTCTCTTCCCCTTCCCCTACTTCCTCCCCCTCCCCTCCCCTCCCCTCCCCTCTCCTCCCCATCCCCTCTTCCTTCTCTTCTTCCCTCCCCTCCTTTTTGCCTTCACTTCCCTCCCTCTTTCAACATGGAGATTAAACTCAAATCTTCACCTTGGCCTTGTCTGGCAGGCACTCGACCCCCTGAGCTCTCACTCCATTGCAGTCCTTCTCCAAGATATATTGGAGGATAATAGAGTATTATAATTAATTAACTTGGTAGGACTAAAAAACCTTAACTTTCTTAGTTCATGTATGGCTTGGCATTAAAATTTTGGGATTATTTTGAACACAATTTTTATATTGTGTTTTTTTTTAACAAGGTTTTTTTTAATTTTTTTAATTAATTTATTTTTGTATGTGTATGAATGTACTGTCTGCATGTAGGCTTGTGCACCCGTGTTGTGCAATGCCGCTGAGGTCAGAAAAGGGTGTTGGAACTGTAGTTCTCCCGGAATTGGAGTTACAGACGGTTCTCAGCCGCCATGTGGGTGCTGGGGATTGAACCCGGTCCTCTGCAAGAGCGAAGAGCGGTCTGTACTCTTAACCGCTAGGCCTGTGTGTGTGTGTGTGTGTGTGTGTGTGTGTGTGTGTGTTTGTATGTGTGTGTGTGATGGGAAGGTGTGCCATGGTACACGTGTGGAAACCAAGAGGACAGCCGTTGTGAGTCAGTTCTTCCATATGTGTTCGAGGAATGGAGCTTGAGGTCAGGCTTTGCATCAGGGGTTTTACCTATTGAGCAATTTCACTGGCCCACAAGGCACTTTTATTGGGGGGGGGTATCTTTTTCAGACAGGGTCTCCCTTTATTTCTAGCTGGCTTGGAGCTTGTTCTGTAGACCAGGCTGGCCTTGAACTCACAGAGATCCACCTGCGTCTGCCTTCCAAATACTGGGATTAAAGGAGTGCACCACCACGCCCAGCACAAGATACTTTTTTTTTTTAATTTAATTTATTTTTTTTAATTTTTTTTATTATTATTTATTTCTGTATGTGTATGAATGTACTGTCTGCATTCTAGTTTGTGCACCCGTGTCATGCAATGCCGCGGAGGTCAGAAGAGGGTCTTGGATTCCCCTGGAGCTGGAGTTCTCCTGGAATTGGAGTTTCAGACGGTTCTCGGCCGCCATGTGGGTGCTGGGGATAGAACCCGGGTCCTCTGCAAGAGCGGTTGGCGCTCTTAACCACTAGGCCATCTCTCCAGCCCCAATTTTATTTATTTTTGTATGTGTATGAATGTACTGTCTGCATGTAGGTTTGTGCACCCGTGTCGTGCAGTGCCGCAGAGGTCAGAAGAGGGTCTCGGATTCCCCTGGAACTGGAGTTCTCCTGGAATTGGAGTTTCAGATGGTTCTC
>VZQC01010984.1:795030-884496 GCA_009823505.1 Rhizomys pruinosus | reverse complement strand
AATTTTATTTATTTTTGTATGTGTATGAGTGTACTGTCTGCATGTAGGTTTGTGCACCCGTGTCGTGCAATGCCGCGGAGGTCAGAAGAGGGTGTCGGATTCCCCTGGAACTGGAGTTCTCCTGGAATTGGAGTTTCAGACGGTTCTCAGCCGCCATGTGGGTGCTGGGGATCGAACCCGGGTCCTCTGTAAGAGCGGTCAGCGCTCTCAACTGCTAGGCCATCTCTCCAGCCCAGGACACAGCTTTTTTTTTTTTTTAATTTTATTTATTTATTTATTTTGTATGTGTATGAATGTACTGTCTGCATGCAGGTTTGTGCACCCGTGTCGTGCAATGCCGCGGAGGTCAGAAGAGGGTCTCGGATTCCCCTGGAACTGGAGTTCTCCTGGAATTGGAGTTTCAGACGGTTCTCGGCCGCCATGTGGGTGCTGGGGATCGAACCCGGGTCCTCTGCAAGAGCGGTCGGCGCTCTTAACCGCTAGGCCATCTCTCCAGCCCCAAGGTTTTACTTTCAATAAGACTGTTTCTGAGAATTAAGTTAGTGGATGGCCTTCCGTTAACTCAAAAGTATTTCATGATACTGGAAACAGCCGTGCACCACCCTTAAAGTTCCTGATACATTTAGGTCCTATTTTATTACCCCAAGCTCACATAAATTTTTGTTTACATTTTTTAATGTAACTTTGGGCTAGAATCCTAGAAATCAGTTTATGTTATATGAAGGAGTTATATATGAAGATTATGTAGTTAGCAAGAACCGTGTAACCTACTGTGTATCATCTAAGAAATAGAACTACAGACAGTAAACAGTATCTACAAACTTAAAATTGCCTTTAAGTCAAACAAACTTCTTGTCAGAATGTTAGTTTAGTTCTCTTATATAAGCCAGGCCAGTGGACTTGTTCTCCATGTGATTATTTATTGCCAGGTAATTTTTGATATTTGATTCTTGATAGTTTCATATTCCTGCCTTACTGTTTCATTGTAAACTGTGTTAGGGTTGCTTAAGGAAAATGCTACATACTGATAATATCTAGAAAAAAAAATCTTAGAAAAGTACAAAATAAAAAATTTAAGGAACTAATTTATTCTTATTCTTGAACAGAAAGAATTAATTATGGCCTAGTCTTGAACTAGCACTGGAAACATTATATAAAAATTTTCATAATTGTCTCTATCTGGTGCAGAGTACCACAACTGACCACACACAGACATTGTCTGTGAATTGCCCAAGCCTAATGGGTACATCTACAATGCAACCTTTACACCTAAGGCGCACAGAACATAGAATAAGAGATAACAAGAACACTAATGAATCTCTGAGTTCTCATTAATGAAGCTTCCTCATGCAACAGAGGGCCAGGAACACAAAAGGTCACAGATGGCCAAAGTGAGGAGAGTAAGAGTGTGCAGACTGTGGATCCTTGGACAGGACTCTTACGTAGACTCCATCCACACAGGGCTCAGGGACCATTGCAGAAGAGAGGACGAAAAGATTGTAAGAGCCAGGGAGGAGATGCATGTCCATATGGGAATAGAAAGCTCCTTGTTCATATGAACCTACAACAGTAGTGTCAGCATGCACAGGACCTATGCAGATTCAAGCAGACAAAACCCCAGCACAGAACTGTGGAAATGGGTAGCAGGCCCCAATCTTAGTAGAAGCGTTACTGGCAGCTGATTACTGCTGGGCGAGGAAGGGCTGGTCTTCAAAGTGAGGGACTCTGGATGGGATGACTAGTCCCCAGTGGATTAGCTTGCACTGAGGAATGTCTGGGGATATTAATTTGACACAATAGGCCTTAACACAAATGACAGAATGTATGAATTCCGGTGTCAGGGGCTATGAGAAGGTGCCATTGAGGATGGGGGATAAAGATGATGAAGATATTCTGTATGAAATACACAAAAATTCAGCAATTTTTCTAAATGGTCATAACTGTATTAGGGCTGAAGAGTTTTGGAATTTTTCTGTGCTTTTTTAAGTCACCATAATTTGAGCATATAATTTTTAACTACTAGTTATATAATTATTAACAATTTCTCTTGGGGCTGGAGAGATGGCTCGGCCATTAAGAGCACAGACTCCTCTTGCAGAGGACCCGGGTTGGATTCTCAGCACCCACATGGTGACTAAGAACCAGAAGTTTAAGTTTAAAAGAAGTTTAAGCTGGGCGCGGTGGCACTCACCTTTAATCCCAGCACTCAAGAGGCAGAGGCAGGCAGATCTCTGAGTTCAAGGCCAGCCTGGTCTACAGGGCTAGTTCAAGGCCAGCCTGGTAGACCCTGTCTCAAAAACACCAAAAAAAAAAAAAAAAAAAAAATTCTCTTGTTGGATATCATCTAGCTAGACATTCAAACTTTCTTTTTTTAATTTTTATTATTTTTTTATGTGTATGAGTGTACTGTCTGCATGTAGGTTGGTGCACCCGTGTCTTGCAATGCTGCGGAGGTCAGAAGAGGGCTTCGGATACCCCTGGAACTGGAGTTAAAGATGGTTCTTAGCCACCATATGGGTGCTGGCTGGGAATCAAACCTGGGTCCTCTGCAAGAGCAGTTGGTACTCTTAACCACTGAGCCATCTCTCCAGCCCCACATTCAAACTTTCTTAAAGAACAGTTTATGTGTATGAGGGTTTTGCCTACATGATGTAGGTGCACCTGTGTTGTGTAGTGTCCATGGAGGCAGGAAGAGGGCACCAGATCCCCCAGAACTGCCATTAAGGATAGCTGTTTGCTACCTTGTGGGTGCTAGAAGCTGAAGCCCCCCCCCGCCCCCAAGGTCCTCTGAAAGTGCAGCCAGTGCACTTAATCCCTAGGGTACCTCTTTAGTCCAAAGCCAATACCTAAAACTACGATTTGTGAATGGAATTCTTCAGCCAATACAGACTGTAACATAGTGCTTTTTCTATACTGTTTTTTATCATTTGGATAGCCTACATTTAGATTTACATGGTGCCGGCCAGATAGCTGTTCTTTCAGAGCAACCAAGTTTGTTTTCCAGCACCCATGTTGGATGACTCAACAACCACCTGTAACTCCAGTTCCACAGGATGTGATACCCTCTTTGGGGCTCTGTGGACACCTGGCTCACATGGACACATACATGTAATTTTGAAATCCTATACATCTTAAAAGAATAAAAATCTGTTCAGAAGGTTAGCATCACAATTGATTTCTCTCAGAATTGCCACTGTAGGAAGGAAGATGGAGAGGAGAGGGCTCAGGATGCCCCTTTTCTCACAAGTCCTTTGTCTCATCACTAGAGTCCCCTTAAAACATAAGAGGCATACGGTGGTGTCACGTGTTTACAATCCCAGCCCTTGGGAGACTGAGGTAAAAAGTTACATAGCGAAGCTGTGTCTCAAAAACCCTAAAGCCCTATCCTTTTGTCCACTGCCTTCTTAAACCTAGCAGAGAAAAAAAAACAAAACAATTATGATCATTTGAATTAGGTTTATGAAAGAAATTGTTTGGGAGTTTTGAAACTATTTAGAATTTTTTTTTACGTGTACGAATGTCGTGTCTGCATGTAGGTTTGTGCACCCCTGTCATACAATGCCACAGCGGTCAAAAGAGGGCGTCAGATTCCCCCGGAACTGGAGTTAAAGATGGTTCTCAGCCGCCATTTGGGTGCTGGGGATCGAACCTGGGTCCTCTGCAAGAGCAGTCGGAGCTCTTAACCGCTAGGCCATCTCTCCAGCCCTATTTAGAATTTTAAATAAAGATAACTTATTAGAAACTAAAGTACAAGGAAGTCTGTGAATTCAGGAGTATCCATGCTGTTTCGTTGAGACAGGATCTTCATGTAGCCTCATGGAACCCACTATATACAACTGGGCTGTTGTAGATCTCAGATCTGCCTACTTCTGCCTTCCAAGTGTTAGGATTAAAAGTGTGTGTCACCACTCCCAACAGTACCTGTGTTTTTAAATAGCTAATAAGTACTTAAATTTGTTTTATGTTTACAAGTGTGTTGCATGTAAGTGCATCCTTGTGTGTGGTGCCTACAGAGGGCAGAAGAGGGTGTTAGATCCCCTGGGAATGGAGTTACAGACAATTGTTAGTGCCATGTGGGTCTACCTAGGTCCCCTAAAGAGTAGCCAGTGCTCTTAACCACTGAGGTATTTCTCTAGCTCCTAACAATTACAGAGTTTACCAAAATTGCCTTTGAAAATGTTTATAGATTTTATTCCTGAGTGAAGAATTAGCAACAAATGAGAAAAGTTTTTCTCTCCATATCACTTAAAAAAAAAAGTAATATTTTCCATGTAAATTTTCAGCTTACTGCAAAAAGTACAAAAGTAGGAAAATACTTCTGGTTTAAGATTGTCTGAGATGTTGATTTGATTCTCACAATTTATAAGTAATTTGTGCTTTATTACACATTGTATACCCTGCATTCTCAGGCAGTGTTGGACATGTCTAACATCTGAATGACTTTAGTAGTTGAGAGCGATTTAGATGTGTACTTATAGATCCAGTTTGTTTAGCTCACAGAGGCCAAGTAGAATATAGCAAGTAATACTTGCCTATGTAACCATTTTGGGTTTGTTCAGTTACAGATTTTTTTTTCATAAGCAAGTTTATTTGTCTATCTGTCTGTCTGTCTACCTACCTACCTACCTACCTACCTACCTACCTACCTACCTACCTACTACACAGAGGCCAAGTAGAATATAGCAAGTAATACTGGCCTATGTAACTATTTTGGGTTTGTTCAGATACAGATTTTTTTTTTCATAAGCAAGTTTGTTTATCTATCATCTATCTATCTATCTATCTATCTATCTATCTATCTATCTATCTATCTATCTATCCATCCTCTTTTGAGACACGGTCTCCCTTTAGTCCCAGCTGGCCTGGAGCTCGCTATGTAGACCAGGCTGGCTTTGAACTCAAAGATACCACCTGCCTCTGCCTCCCAAATGCTGGGATTAAAGGAGTGCACCACCACGCCTGGCATAAGTTTTATTTCAGACAAAGTTTTGTTTCCTTTGGTGCTGGGGATGGGACTAAGGGTCTTGTACATCCTGTACCCTGAGCTACCTTCCCAGCCCTGCCCTAAACTAAGATTTGTTTTGACTTAGAATTCTTAAATGACTTCTCAGACTACAGTTTAGTTAAAGACATCTAAGAAGTTGTCATCAAGAGACATAGAGTTGCCATTATTGCAACTGCTGCAATTCATGCTTAATTTTTTTCTTCCGAGTCTCCCAGCCGGCTCTAATGCTGATACTAAACCTAATTTATAGCAAAAGAAGTTGATTACTGAACTTTATATACTGTTTTAACAAAAAGAAGTGAAAATCCTAGCCAGGACCTTTCCACATTTTTGTTTTTTTCAGTGGCTTCTTTTATTCAGTTTGTGCGTGGTGGAGTCATTTACATTTGAAAAATCTCTTTTAACAGATAAGCATGCATGCTTCTTTACTTTGTTGTTGTTCTTCCCAGTTCTTAAATGTATCTTAAAAGAATGTTTGCTGAGTAACAGGTTTTCTTTCACTAACTTTTTTTATTAATTTTATTTCCGTATGTGTATGAATGTACTGTCTGCCTGCAAGTTTGTGCACCCGTGTCGTGCAATGCCGCGGAGGTCAGGAGAGGGTGTCAGAGTCCCCTGGAACTGGAGTTCTCCTGGAATTGGAGTTTCAGACGGTTCTCAGCCGCCATGTGGGTGCTGGGGATCAAACCCGGGTCCTCTGTAAGAGCGGTCGGCGTTCTTAACCGCTAGGCCATCTCTCCAGCCCTCACTGACTTCTTTGAATAAGTTAGCATTGTCATATTTATGGACAAGTCTTAAGAAAATTAGGTAAAAATAGCAATGACTGTTTTTCACATAGCGAGCTTTATTTGACAGTACATTCTCAGGGATTTATTTTAAACTTTAATTGCTTGCTTCCTGGTGTGGTAACAGCTTACATTGCATTTCTATTGTTCACTAGCTGTTATAATTTTTGTAATTGAGAAAAGTGATTGAAGGTTGCATGCTTCTGGAACAAGTAGAACTTATAATACATGAATTTACAAGATCCTTGTAAGATGAAATGTAGAGGTAGCATTAACAAACCGATTAAGACCTAAAGGCTTAGGGGCTAGAGAGGTGGTTCAGGGGTTAAGAGCACCAGCTGCTCTTGCAGAGGACTCAGGAGTAGTTCCAGGGTATCTCATGCCTTCTTCTCACCTCTGTGGGTATTGAACAACATGGGTGCACTTAACATACATGCAAGCAAGACTTACTCATACACAGAAAATAGTAAAAATAATAAAATAATTTTTAAAAAAGAAATGGAGGCTTATCAATGCCAGTCACATAATGATTATTCCAGATCATTTTAGAATGGGCCAGTGAAACGATTTCAGCCATTTTTATGTGGCTGCCACAATTTCCTCTCAGTTACACAGTAATGGAAAAAATAATGACTAATATAATCAGAAAAATAAAACAAAAAAATGACTTTGATTTATAGTGTGCTAAGTGCCACTTAAGATTTACTCTATGGAAATTATGCTGTGACATTTTTAGATTACGCCCTTAGTTAAGCATTCCCCTACCTACCTAGGTGTGGTAGTTTAAGTTCATGTAAGAAATCAGCACACTCGGGCTGACTTTTCATTCAGCAAGATCATAGAGCACAGACCACTGCTTTCCATGTTCCTGTTCACTGTACTCTCAGTACAGTTTTGCTCTTTGCGTTTTATTTTTAACTTATAAATTGTCGTATTTATTTGTGGGTTTTTTTTGTTGTTGTTTTGTTTTGTTGTTTTGTTTTTTGTGGGTTTTTTTGGTCTTTTCAAGACAGGGTCTCCCTGTAGCCCCAGCTGTCCTGGAACTCACTCTGTAGACCAGGCTGGCCTTGAACTCACAGAGATCTGCCTGCCTCTGCCTCCCAAGTGCTAGGATTAAAGGCGTGCGCCACCACGCCCGGCTTATTTGTATTTTATTCTGGTTTCATTATCTATTGTATTTGTCTCACTTTCAGTATAATTAAAGGCTTTATTGCGATTAGATTTCCATTCAGTACAATAGCCTTCCATTTTTTGTTGGTTTTAATAAAGTCCTTTTGTTCACAGGAAGGAGTTGGTGGGGGGCAGGGGTACTGCTGTAAGTACAGTGTTCATGTATAAAAATCCCAAGAGTAAAAAAAAATTAAGTTGCTGCCTAAATTTCTTATTTTGACATGACTCATTAATATATGCACTTGAGTTCACAAAATTGTCATTCATAATGATGGTACTACGTACATACTTAGTAACTGTCATAAAGTATCTTACTTGGCGAATGTTGTTCCCATTAGACAGCGGAAGAGGACACTTCCAGTTCTCTAGTGAAAGATCACCTTTTCCAGCAAGAGACAGTTGTCACCAGTGATCCTTACAGAAGCTCGAACATAAGACCATCACCCTTTGAAGATCTGAATGCCAGAAGAGTCTACTTGCAAAGCCAAGTCAACCAGGTGAGAAAATGAGGAGTTTTCAGTGTGAGTAGCATGTGTATAGAGATTGGTCGTGTTAGAGTAGACCCTCTGCTCTTAGTCAGATAAACAACAGAAGAGTAGGAAAACCAAGAGATAGATTTACCGTTAATCAGATGCAGAGGGGGGACAGTGAACAGCCATCTGTAACGTCCTGTGCAGCATAGGGACTAAGTTGTTATTTGGGGTGATATAAGTGAAAATGGGAAATGTATTTAGTGAAATTTTCGTTAGCCAGAATGCAGAATGTAAAAGACCTCTAACCCCTTGGAGAGCAAGTTGTTCCAGCCTTACCTTTCAAAAAATGTCTTCATTCATATATCCTCCCCCAACGCCCCCTCATCCCTCCCCCCACGCGCTCGGGAATGTGCGTGTGTGTAGGCTGGAGGACAGTGTCCTCTTTTATCACTTCTACCTCATGTCCTTGAGATAGGGTGTCTCACTTCACTTAGTCCATCAAGCCCCAAGGATCCTCTTTGTCTTCTACCTCACCCCCTCCCAGCACTGGGGTTTACAGGCATGTGCAGTCATAGTTGTCTTTTATGTGGGTTTTGAGGATTTGAATTCAGGTCTTATGCCCATATATCAAGTACTTTTAACTACTGTGCCACCACCATAGAGATACTCTTGTTTTTTAATCTTCAGAAAACATTTGTGGCAAAGTTTGACATTTAGTATAAACATTCATCTTAAAGCTTATCTCAAAAGCTGAGAGTGCATTCCCAAATGAGTTCAGCGAAAGCATCTCAGCCGTTAGGCATTACCCATATTTTTTGGCACGTTTAGTCAAAAAGATCCGAATGTGATCTTAGGTTAGAATACTCACAGGTGTTCTCAGATACAATGACAGGCTGTTCTTGACCCTTTCTTGTAGTCACATAGATAGATCTTTTTGTTCATGGTAAATATTCAGAATTGATTGTGTGGACTCCTGCGCAGTTTATACCAGCGTCTGCCTGTAAAAGTGAAAGCCAAGGAGTTTTCATGTATTTCTTTATTGTTTGTTTTTGTTTTGAGACAGGGTCTTCTTGTAGACCTAACTGGCCTGGAACTCGCTATGTAGACCAGGCTGGTCTTGATCTCATACAGATCCACCTGCCTCTCTCTCCCAAGTGCTGGGATTAAAGGTGTGCATCACCATACCTGCTATATTTCTTAGTATACCTATTATTTTTGGTAGATAAGCAGTTCACAGACACAGAAATTGGAGCATCGTTTACAACACAGTGAAAAATCTACTCATAGCTTTATTTTGTTTTATCATATTTTGATTGTGTTTGTTGTTTGTTGGGTGGGGGCACCTGGATGTGATCTGCCGCCTCAGTCCCAGGTGGCTAGAACTGTAGGGCAGTAGAAGTCCATGTGCCTTAAAAGATCATTATCAACATAGGTTTATAGTTTTTTGCCTTTTTCAAAACTCAAGGTTAAAGTGAGCTCATTAAAAAATCCCAACTTGACCAGATATTAAATAATTTTTAAATCTTTTAAAAGTATATTGAGGGGGAGGGGAAAAAACACATTTTAAAAAAACAAACATGCATACGCACACATTTAACACCCCCCAGAGAAGCATATTTAGGTAAAAATTACAAAACCTATGCTGTGTAAAGAATGCAGGTGGTTTGTTGTCTAGTTAGCAGCAAGCAAGCACTTCAGCAGGTTAGCCTAACTGATGTGTTCATGTTCACCAGGATTTCATTCTTTGCTTGTTATTGGATGACAGGTGATGAAAAGCTGACATGTGCTTATCCCCACCCCAGCCTTAGGAGTGGGTGAACTCTGAGCCGGTGGGTCAGCTATATGGTCTCTGTCATCTTGTGTGGCACAGAATGTTTGGGGTGTTCTCCACTAAGAGGTGAGGCTGCAGCGATAGCATCCTTGCAGCGGCTGCTCACCTTGGGTCTAATCTCATTAGTTTCCTTGCTTCCTGTGGCCTGTAGTGGGGAGGACACCTGAAGAGTTGTCATCTATAACCCCAGGATATAATCTGCCATGTTTCCAGCACCTCCCCCACTTCTCCCCACACAGGAGAGTAGAAAAGCGGTAGTGGAGGTGTCCATGGGGTCTCTGCCTTCTCTTTGGGAGTGTTTTTTGGGGGGCCCTCTTCCCCGCTCTCATTTTTTCTCCTAATTCTGCTGGTATCATGTGTAGGATCCAGCAACGTAGGTATTGTTCATAATGGTTATAGGGCCTGTTACTCTGGCTGCTTCCGCATCCTTTTCTTCAGAGCAGACTCCACCCCTTCATCTTCTGTACTCTGAAGGAACTTCTAGAATTACTTGTCTTCTGGCACTCAGGAGCAGACCACCTGGGCAACCTTTTCGCAGCACCACTGTCCATGGTGCTAGGCTTGGGCTTCCTGCCTGCAGTGCCAAGGACCAGCTTGGCCAGGTGCTGGCTCCTTACTGGCTGCCATGACTATGATGGGTGGTGGCTTCTGAGTGTGGGGCAGTTCAGTCAGCATTGTGAGCTGTGTTGGGTTCCCCTAGCCACTCTGTTCTGCTGCTTCCCAGAACTAAATGCCAACAACACACAAATTGACCAGAACCCTTACCAATTCCATAAACAGTCAGCTGGCATTTTCTATATTATATGTATGGAAAACTGTAATGAATTACCTTCTGCCAAGGTACACAATTTACTAGAGAGATGGGACGCCTGCTCACACAGGGTCAATCTCATAGTGTTGCAGGTGCTCCTGTAATACCAGGAGATGGCCACAGAATTAGTACAGGATTGGTTTGCACAGTTCCCGCCTCTAGGTTCCTGCCCTTACTTCTTCACAGTGATGAACCGTGACCCAATAAATGTAAGATAAAATAAACCCTCACCTCCTTAGGCTGGGTTTGGTCACTGCTTTTATCACAGTATTAGAAAGTAAGATACAACCTTTTCATACATAATGTAATACTCTTCATCTGTAACTTAGGATAATACTAGAATCTATCTCTAAAAGTTGTTACGAAATACAATAATAGAATGATATATAAAGCACCTAGAAAAAGTTTTGTTTACTATAAACTTTGTAATTGAAAATTTTCCTAATCTCTGAGATTAATTAGAGCAAAATGGATGTATGTCTCTCAGTAGGAATTAAAATGTGGTAGTTCAGTTTTCTTTAAAGCTGTATACATTTATTGGGGCCGAAGAGATGGCTCAGTGGTTAAGAATACTTGCTGTTTTTCCAGAGGAGCTAGGTTCCATTATCAGCACCCACATGGCAGCCAATAACTGTCCCTAACTCCAGTTCCAGGGGATTCAACACCCTCTGGCCCATACAACCATTGCATAAATGTGGTACATTTACATACATGCAGTCAAAATACCTATACATACAAAATTTTAAAACTAAGATCTTTTTTAAACCTACACATTTATTAATTTGAGGCTGAATATGCAAAATACTGGGTTTTATGATGACATGTTCATACTTACCAAGATTAAAACACTCTTGTGTTCAGAGCAGTAATGATAGGATTCATACCGTTTGTGTTTGGATATGATTTGAAAGGTATCATGGAATGAATTTCCTATATACAGAATTTGTTCCTTAGTTTGCAGAGCAGAAACCTCATTTTATTTTTAAGGGCTGGAGAGATGGCTCAGCAGTTTAATATGCTTTGATTTATTTTATTTTATTGTTAAGACAGGGATACACACACACACACACACATATATATATGTGTATATATATGTGTGTATATATATGTGTGTATATATATGTGTATATATATATATATGTGTGTGTGTGTGTGTGTGTGTGTGTGTATACATATACACTTTCTGGCCTGGACCTCACAGAGCTCCTCCTCCCTCTGGCTCCAGATAAAAGGTGTTCAGCAGCACACTTATGCATGCTTTGAATGTTTTAATTGCTTTGAACAGCAATAGCTTGATCCTTTTCTACAACAACTTTGTCAAAAGGCCTGAACAACTGCCTTGTTCAGTTATGGAATCTAAAATGTTACCTTACTTGTAGCCACCAAAGTAAACTGCCACGTTTATGAATTCCAGAAGTCACAAGATGGCTTCGTCAGAGACACGGAGAGTCATTCACAGTACAACGTAGGACGGGTTCCATGCTTGGGTTGGTTCCCTTGTTCTCTCAAGCAGGTGGATGTTTGCTCAGGAAGATGTACAAGTGGGATTACATCATAGCCTTGGGACCTTGAGCTTCAGGAAGGCATCATTAGCAGGCCTGAGTCTCCAGTTTTATGTTTGTCTTTTTCTCTGGGCCCTAAACAAGCCTGCCTTCAAAGGGACAGCATTGTACCTCTGAAGGCTTTTACTGTATGTGTGTCCTTGAAACGGTCCGAAACAAAGGGAGACAGTGCATATATGATCTGTAGACCTGCCAAAATGAGACCTGTGGAAAACTATCCCTAATACTAGCTTCGATTTTGCTGTCCAGTAATGCTTAAGGGAATGTCACTTTTTCTTGGACATCATTTATTGTCTGTTTACATAGTTTGCATGGATTATTTAAAATGCTAATACTCCAGTCACATTGAATCTACAGGCCAGGAAATCACTGTCTGCCTCTGTTACTATGAATTTTCTGGTTGGTGGGGGCATGGGGTGCATTTCACCATGAACAAGACAATGTGTATGAATGAAGTCAGTACCAAAGACCTGTGATATATTTAATACATATTGAACAACAATATTGAACACCCAAGAAACTACCACAGAGCTTAGAGAGGAATATAAACATCCAGCCCATCTCTTCACCTGTATCCTCCATTATTTGAGTTTCCTGTGCTTAGTATGCTTTTACTGATCTGTACCACTTAACCTGTTTTCCTCTGCCAGTAGATATTTCAGGTGTTTCCAGGGTTGTTTTGTTGGTACTGATAGTACACATGTTCTTTTTTATTCAGTCATGTGCATTAATTTCTTAAGACATAATGGGATGGATTTTTTTTTATGTTGATGTGCTACAGAAAGATTCTGGGAGCTGGGCATGGTGGCGTACGCCTTTAATCCTAGAACTCGGGTGGCAGAGGCAGGTGGATCTTTGTGAGTTCAAGGCCAGCCTGGTCTATAGAGTGAGTTCCAGGACAGCTGGGACTATAGGGAGACCCTGTCTCGAAAAGACCAAAAAAAAAAAAAAAAGATTCTGGGATAAGTTAGTGTAGGGCTTCTAAAACTTTTTCATAACAACCCCTTTCTGTATAAGAAACTTTTATATGACCATGTGTTTATAAGTATAAAACAGGTTTACAAGTGATAATTCTTATTTATTTTAAAACGATTTCTTAGCATACATTTATTTTTCCATTTATGAGACAAGCATATTTTGCATAGTAATAAGATGGATATACTTGTTTTTACATAAAGAATTAATACTACAGGAAATAAGAGTATCTTCAACATTTTTCTGAATTGACCAGTATTTCGAGAAGGCTACTTCCCATAAATACATAATACAAAATGGCAGACATATGTTTAGGGCCTTGTAAGAAATTTGTTGAACTGTCTGTACTAATCCCAAGGCATAATTTATTAATTTTTTAAATTTTATTTATTTTTGTATGTGTATGAGTGTACTGTCTGCATATAGGTTTGTGCACCCGTGTCGTGCAATGCTGCGGAAGTCAGAACAGGGTCTCGGATTCCCCTGGAACTGGAGTTCTCCTGGAATTGGAGTTACAGACGGTTCTTAGCCGCCATGTGGGTGCTGGGGATCAAACCCGGGTGCTCTGCAAGAGCGTCGGTGCTCTTAACCGCTAGGCTATCTCTCCAGCCCTCTCTTATGCCTTTAAAGCAATATTTACCCTGGGCTGGAGAGATGGCCTAGTGGTTAAGAGCACCGACTGCTTTTGCAGAGGACCCGGGTTCAATCCCCAGCACCCACATGGCAGCTGAGAACCATCTTTAACTCCAGTTCCAGGGAAATCCGACACCCTCTTCTGACCTCAGCAGCATTGTACTACACAGGTGCACAAACCTACATGCAGACAGTACATTCATACACATAAAAAAATAATTAAAAAAAGAAAAGCCTAAAGCAATATTTACCCAATTTTCTGGAGAATGAATGAAAGGAAGAAATTGAGGATTGAATTTGCTGAATGAATGAGGTATTCTGTCCTCTTCCATTCCAAAGATTAAGTAAGAACATTCTTTTTCTTGACCTTGTAATTTGGCTGGAAAAACAAATGCAAATCCACTTAATAAGTACTATGATACAGTTTGGTGAAGGATTATGTGGAATACTTAAAGGCTTATAAATTATCATTAATTTTTATAGTTGAGAGTCTATTACTGATATATATGTAATTTTTAATCACAAAATTAATGAAATCTTTCATAGTTTTCATGTGTCCAGCTTCATTTGGGATGGGTGAACTTCGTTTGTTTTGAGGCCATATTGCTTGCTATGTAGCCCAGGCTGACCTCAAACTCAGAATCCTTTTGTCTCTGTCTCCTGAGTTCTGGATTATATAAGTGTATCCCCACCTGGGTCTATGTGGACAGCCTAGCCTAGTTTCTCATTTGGGACTAGTAAAGGGGTTGCCTGCAGTAGAAATGTTATAGTGCCATCTGCTGGTGAAAATGTTTTAAATCCTCCGTTTACCGCCTCACACTCTGCTCCCCCGTCTATTTCAACTTGTTTTCAAAAATATAAAGTAGGATCGAAAGGTTATTCCTGGACAAACTGTCAGCCCATGAAAGGAAACAGCCAGAATTGACCAGAGTCCAAGTCAACAGCTCCAGAGAGANATAGCCCCAGCTGTCCTGGAACTCACTCTGTAGACCAGGCTGACCTTGAACTCAAAAAAATCCGCCTGCCTCTGCCTCCCAAGTGTTAGGATTAAAGGTATGCACCACCACGCCCGGCCTTAGACTATATAATTAATGGATGCCTTGCATACAGGGAATGCATATTGGTCAACTGAAAGACCATAGAAATACCTGTTATTGTTGGTAAATTAATTTTCATTTAATGTTCTAATATCACACCTCATTACTGAGTAGTAAATTTAATTGTTCCCTCTCTGCTTATCTTCTTTAAATTTATTTGTGACCAACATTTCTAATTGGGATTCTTTTTCACTGTACAGTGTTTGAAATGAACGAAAATCCAGGTTTTAATGCACTGTCAGCTTTTGTTTGCTAGCCTCTTTCTGAGAATGTAACAAAACTAAAATTTAATTCCAAATGAAATACATGGTGAACCTGAGGTGTTCGGGGCAGCACTTGTCCAAGTCTCAAGTTCACTGCAGCCTTGCGTCTGAACACACGATGTGTGCAGGCCTTCACACCACACAACAGTAATCAACTTCCTGAAATACCTTTGCTCAGATTCAAGATCGTTGTATGATACGAATGAAAATGTTTGTTTTTCTTTTTTCTTCTTTTTGAGACAGGGTCTTTCTGTAGCCCCAGCTGGCCTGGAATTCACTGTGTAGACCAGGCTGGCCTTGAACTCACAGAGATCTACCTGCCTCTGCCTCCCAAGTGCTGGGATTAAAGGTGTGTGCCACTACACCTAGCTTGTCTTTTAATTCTTTAATACACATAACTGTTTTCTCTTCCATGGTAAGAGCTCTAATATTCTTTTTTTCCCCACGTAAAACTTACAATTCAAGCACTGATTATTAGAGCACCTCCTCCTATTGGTACATAGTGCCCAGTCTCACATTTCCAGTCTCCCTGAATGCTTGTGCCTGTTTCTAGTCTTGCTAATGTGATCTGTTGTCTCTCTCTATCCCTGCACCCATACTATATTTTCTTTTTTATGATATAATCACTGTCCTTCTGTAAGAATTGTTAGTATATGTCGCACATGTCCTAATTTATAAGCTTGTTGAATTTGATGAAAGTAGTGCCCTTATGTATATTATGCATACATAAAGCTTTTGTCAGGTAAAACCTGAACTACAAATCAGATAGTCATATTTTTATGTATTTCAAAAACAACAAGACAACCAAGAAATTGGCTATTTGGTACAATAAAGATTGTTGTTTAAAAGAGAGAATTAAGACCAGTATAGATGGCATAGATAGACCTCACTTGGAGGGAGTACTATTAACTTCTCTTAGGTTTTCAGAATGTTCAACTACCTTTAATTTCTTTTACTGTTTTCTGGGCTACTGTTTTAAACTTTTTAAAGATACACATATTATGTGTACATATGTGTAAAATTTTAGATGAATCTAGGGTGGGGACAGAAGGGCTAAGATGGAGGTTTTACTGTAACCTTTTTTTTTTTTTTTGTCTTTTTGAGACAGGGTCTCCCTTTAGCCCCAGCCCTCCTGGAACTCAGAGAGATCTGCCTGCCTCTGCCTCTGCCTCTCTGCCTCTGCCTCAAGTGTTAGGATTAAAGGCATATACCACCATGCCTGGCACATTTTTAATATTTGAAGTTTTTACCATGTACATGTGTTTTTATTTTCAGACTATAGTTTTATTAAGTGTAACTGGGGTTTGGATCAAAGTATTTCAGAAAATAAGAAAACAGGATTACTAAAATTCTGGTAATCATTGAAGCTAGTTGATAGATATGGAAATCCACTATATTCCTTTTTCTATATATTTATATTTTACATTACAATGATAAATTCTGACCATACTCTATGTAGTTCTGAAATGGTCCTTGCAACTCAAGCCAAGATTAAAAGCGGTTTACAAAAAACAAACAAAAAACCATGGTTTTTACAAGTTTCTTTTTTCTAAAAGTAGGAAAGGGTTGGACTGTTTGCTGTATATGGTGTTTTATTTAAAAGTAAGATATTCCTGGTATTGTTACTTCATGCAGACATTTTCTGTATTTTAGATTCCTTTCAGCCAACCAGGCCTAGACCTTCAGAGCCGAAGCATGGAATATGTACAGCGGCAGATGTCTAAGGAGTGTGGAAGCCTAAAGTCCCAAAATAGGGTAAGAAATACTCCTTCACTTCCTGGTTGAAATGCAAGGGTTCAGCATCTGGATGTAATGTCCTAGTCCCTCTGTTTTTTTCTGTATGTATTTGCTGTGTCTGTACATATAAACTCCATTACCTCTGTTCTGAGCTTCTTTGGAGTCTGTATTTACCATCAAATGGGACAAAATGGGAATTATGTGTTAATTTAGAGGACTGCATCCTTCACCCTGCCTTTTTAGCCCAGACTTGAAATTGACTCCCATTCCAAATATTTGGAAACTAGAAACTTGTACTGAGAAATTTCTGCTGACTATCCATGTTTATTACAGACATATCTACCTTCCACTTCTGTTAAAGCATCATTCACCTTTTTTGTTACTCAAAATAGCATGCTCCTATTTCCATCCAGGTCCCCACCAGGAGGACTGTTAAGTCTGTATTTTTATCATTAATTTGTTCCAAGCCCTTTGTGACACCCATCTGAAAACACTTTTAGGCACTACCCCTTTCTTAGGCATTCTTAAGGTCTGTCACAGTGACCCTGCTTTTGGCACTAGAGTCTGAAGCAGAACCAGTGGGGTACACAGGTGGGCTTCTGTTTTAAAGAATTGGCTCATGCAATAATGGGGTACAAACCCAAAATCTAATCTAGACTTTGTGGCACAGACCTATAACTGTAGCTACTCTAGAGGCAGAGGCAAGAGGATCCAAGCCTAGATTCAGTCCCTGGTGCTGGAAGGAAATACAAATCTAAAGACGCATGCTGGCAGACCTTCATCTTGTGGGCAAGGGCGATGTGGGTCTTTGTTTGGGGTTTCACTTGATTGGACGAGGTCCACCCACATCTTGGAAGAGAAGGTCTGTACTTGCAGTCCGCCAGCCAAATGGTTCAACTCATCCAGGTAATTAATCACAGAAGCACCCAGAGTAATCCATGAATAAATACATAGGTAGGGACACTCTTCTAGATGGACATGAAATTAGCCATCACAGTCCTTTCTGCGATTCTCCTCTCTTCTAGGTCCCTTTGAAGTCAATCAGACATGTCAGCTTTCAAGATGAGGATGAGATTGTCAGAATAAATCCTCGAGATATCTTAATACGCCGGTATGCAGACTACAGACATCCTGACATGTGGAAAAATGACTTGGAGAGAGATGATACTGACTCTACTATTCCGTTTTCTAAACCAGACAATAAAAAATCTGACTATCTCTACCATTGTGGGGATGAACCTAAGTTAAGTTCGCTGAAAGACTCTGTGGTGTTTAAGACACAGCCTCCCTCATTAAAATTTAAGTCAAAACGAAGAAAAGAGGATGGAGAACGTTCTCGCTGCGTGTACTGCCAGGAGAGGTTTAACCATGAGGAAAATGGCAGGGGGAAATGCCAGGATGCTCCAGACCCTGTTAAGAGATGCATATATCAAGTTAGTTGCATGCTCTGTGCAGAGAGCATGCTGTATCATTGTATGTCAGACTCAGAGGGAGATTTTTCTGATCCTTGTTCATGTGACACTAGTGATGACAAGTTCTGCTTACGATGGTTAGCCCTGGTAGCTCTGTCTTTCATTGTTCCATGTATGTGCTGCTACGTCCCTCTGAGAATGTGCCATCGCTGTGGCGAGGCGTGTGCGTGCTGTGGCGGGAAGCATGAAGCTGCCGGGTGAGAGGATCCCGGGCCAGAATGAGTTTAAAATCTTCCTTTCCAGGAATTAGCTAACTTGGTTTGTGGAAGCTTTTGGCAAGCAACATGGAATCTTGCCTGGTGTCATTGGGGTCATGTGGAGGAAGCGGAACTCGTCAGTTCTTGTCATTTTACAGATGCTAGCCGTGCCTAATGTTTCCCTTCAGTGCATGGCATGTTCTGTGACAGATAGTAGAGTATTTGCAGAAGGAAGCCATTTCTGGTTATTTGACGACAAAAGGTCAACATAAAATATGATCCAACTAAAAGGGATTAATTTTGGCATTTTTATATTTTTGCATTAGGTGATGGGACTTTTAAAGGTTTGAATTCTTTAGAACATGAACTAAAAAATGCACTAAGGGACAGTTGATTTCAATATAAGAAAAGTTAACACTTGGAAATTAAAAGAGGTTAAACAAGTGCAACTAAATCATTTGTTAGTTTTTGAAAGCAGTTTTATGTATAAATAACAAATGTTTATATTTAACTAAATGTAAGGTACGAATTATTGCGTATTAAACTTTTCTTGCCCTTCCTAGTTCTGAGGTAGATATATATATTTATATATATATATATATGTATCTGCCATCACATTCCATGTATTTTGAATTTTAACTCATCTAGTTAATGTTTGTATTCCATGTGAATGATTTGATATTTCCATCCTCATTTCTCTTTGACTACAGTTTATATTGAGTTATATCTGTACATTCTGGTAATCTAAAATCTTTAAAAAATACTCTAATAGCCTTGAGTGACCAACTTTTTTTTTTAAGCACAGATGTAATTGTCTAATGTTCTGAGGGAATGTAACACCTATTTTTATATAAAGAGACTGAGTACACACAGATGAAAGTGAGAGATTTTTAGTTATGTGTGTGATTCAACCAGCAAGTTGTTTTCTTTCAGAGTTTCCTCCTTCAAAAAATCTTACTGCATTTACAAATGTTTTACAAGGCAAAAAGTGTAACTGGATGTGAGTGTGAGGCGGTCTCCTCCTGACATGCCCACACAGCGCTCTGCTGCGCCACAATGCCCTCTGCTGTTGACTGATTTCTTTTTTTTTTTTTTTTTTTTTAGCTTAGTGCTCAGTGCTTATTACAGAATTTCTTTTCTCAGTTGCATTTTATTTTTATTTAAAGTAGCCAGAAGCAAATTTGTTTTGTGTTAAAATGTATGCAAAACTCTCCCAGGAAAGTGTTTAGTCCACCATTGTGAATGGAATAGTTTGTACATAGAAATTTCTTTTGCAGTGCATTTATGTTACTAGATGTTAATTTACAAAGTAGTATTGTACATGTCCCAGCAAACTGTTCAAAAGTACCTTGGAGTCACATGGTCTTTTTTTTTTTTTTAAGTGTTACATTGAAACTCTAACCATGTAAGGGATTCTTAAAGATTATTCCCTTAGGGGGATAAAATTAAGAAGTGTGCCTTTTTTTTTTTTTTTAAATGGCTTAAGTTTCAGAGGTAATAGAAATGAAAACCACACTACCATTTGAAGCTCATTCTCTGTGCAGGTTTTAAATGTCATTTATATATCATTCATTTTACGCATCACACTTCAACTTGTGTTAGCTTTCTTTTGCCCCAGATCAAACCGAACAATGTATATAACACTGTCTGTAAAATACTTTTTTAAAAAAAAAAAAAAGCATTTATATTTATATGACAGCTTGAACTGACAACATTATGTATATAGATCATCTTGAAGTATTATTTCACATTGAAAAGAAGAAAAATATATTGATAACTATAGATGTTATGAAGAAGAGGTTATTTCTAGTTTTGTACTAAAAATCAATTGGATGAACTAAATCCAAAACAGGACAGTGCAGCAGCAACTTCTGGTCTTATTTTTACTGTTTATATATTTGAAGGCTGCTACACCGGATGACCTTCATCCCTGATGTTTTCAGCTAAACTTGGTTTCCTAGAATAGACTGTTAACTTTTTGAATTCCTTTTTATTGCTGAAATGGAAATACTGGGTTTTCCTTATGGCTGATTATTCATTTTTGTAAGTGCTGACTTGATCATTCAGGTTTGAGCAAGGTGTGAATAACTGAAGAAAATAACTTGCTGGCTCTATAGGAAAATGCTGTGGAAATGAGCTGTGTATATAATATACTTCTGGGAAGAACAAAATTAATCCTTTCTTCTGTTAAGCACTAATCAGCATAGTGCATCTCCTGGTTCTGTACTGTATTTTATATGCAACATATATGCTTTAATATTTTAATGTTTGTGCATTAATATTTTCAGTTTGTTTAACCACTTTGCTGCTAAGATTTTGCCGTCCCGCTCCCATTTCTTCCTTTACCATTTTAAACAAGTTTCTTCATTAAAAACTATGGTGTTGAAATGATTTTTTTTCCACCTTGGATCTTTGTAACTATCATACACAATTTCAGATCAGTCCAGAAAACTGAATCCCTGTGTTAGAAACAAGTGGACAGTTTTCCCTTATCCCAAGCTCGTGCTGGTGCATTCATTCACTGTCCCATTCTCTGTACAGACTGGGCACTGCCAATGGGCATTTCCTTTGAAATGTTTCTCATTTTGTCTTGATTATAAACAAATGGCTCAACAAAACTGTTAAAGTAAAAGGAAATATTGAAAAGGAAATCTTATCTAAGTGGCATGACAGGAAAGAATTGGGACTGATGAGTTTGCCCCAAGTTGGTTGGTGGGGCAATTACCACATGTGGAGCTTCAGCGCCACCTGCTGGATGACTGTAGACCAGAGCCGACAGACAGGCATGGGGATCTGCTCAGCTTCTCACTGCTGCCAGTAAAGGGCTATTGATGGGGTGGCGACTGCCACCAGGGAAGCCAGGGGTTTAAAAAAAATCAAAGGAGATGTATAACGAGTCTTTCTTCTAATGCATTTTGTTGGTTGCTGAAAGGTTTTAAGCACTTTTTTCTTACATATCCTGTTTTAAAATATTTATTGATACTTGGAACTGGCAGTCAAACTTAATGGATGTACTAAAGCATTTATAGAACCAGTTCTTTTAACTCAGAAAAGCCATTACCAAGATGGTATTCTTACTTTTCTTCCCATTTCCAGTCAGGGAGAATTTTAAAAAAAATAAACATAATTGCCTGTATTTTATCATGACAATTTAGGGAGAGTGTGTATATGTTTCTGAGATGATGCTGGGGCGGGGCTTAAAATTTAAAGGGAAAAACTTGAAACTACCTATTTTCATTGGTTATTCAGCAGTGCCTAAAATGAGCTTTTGAAACAATACAAATGCACTTTGAATTCTTGTGTATAGTGCCATCTGATACCTTGGGTAAGTTGGTTTTCCTTCCTTTTCTCTTCCCCTTAGTTAAATGGTACACAGGTATTTCCAATATCCATGTGAATCTCTGGGGCCCAGGAAACTTGTGCTTTCCTCTAAATGGGCAATTTAGAGAATTTTAAGGATATTTCTTCTGTTGAAATTTAGTGTTTGTGATTACATTTGGAATATGCAACTTGGAAATAATGTATTTAAAAAGTTTTTAATTGTAGTCTAATAGTGCATTAAGCAAGTGTAACATTTTTATTAAAAAGAACTTTGAGAACTTTAGTTAACTGATTAAAAAAAAAAACAGATTCTTCACTAAATGTTCTCAATCTTAATTTGACCTCCATAATAGTTTCTAATATGATGGAAAGCACTAGAAACCTACTTTATCACTGCACTTAGAGAAAGGTCTATAAAATCAAGATAATAGAACCAGGTGGCATTTTTGTGGTGATTCAAGCTAAAAATATTTTTAAAAACAAAATGCAAACCAGAGGTTACTTACATAAGCCAAAAAGGGGTGGAAGGAAAAGAATTATGAAAGGGCTTTAAGGTACTGTTTGCCTTGTAGCCAGGTGGTTAGAAAACTTTGACCTGCTTTGGTACACTGATTAATGTTAGCCATTGTTCCTAAAAGCTTCTAAAATTGCATACATTGTTAGTTTTGAAAATTTTGAAGAATAATCTAGCTGAAAAGCCTTTGTATTAAAGATACACAAATTTTCTGTGAACTCTTCCAGTGCGTAGTGTCGTTGCTTTCTATTTTCTTGACCTCAGAAGTGCCTCACTTGTATATTACACCCATAAAAAAGCTTGACTGCATTCTTTCTAATGAGCAATGGAAGCTGTTTAACTCCTGTTGTAATGTATCTCCTCAGACATAGTCAGTAGCTTTTGAGTATATAATGTAAATATGCATATGTAAGTTTGTAACTGTTTTGTTACATTATACCATGTAATTGAACATATCAGATGATAGAATTGTTTCAATGGTTTCTCTCCCCCCCAATTACCTGATTAAACCTATCATGAAATTTAAAAGGTTTTTTTTTCTTACTCCTTCAGAGCATATCAAGTTGTTATATGAGGTGATAAGTAGTTTGTTGTTAATTAACATTATAATTACTAGTTTGAAAACATGTTGCATCTGCCCAAATTAACCACCTTAAAGATATGTGGCGAATGTTTAACCTCAGACTGCTGGGCTCTGCGTGTGGATGCTTGTATTGCCTACTTGTGCTTATATGAACAGAAACAAAGCTGTCAGGGCAGTAACCTAATCAAGAATGATAATGTAGCTCAACACCCAGAGAACTTACTTAGATCACTACATTGCTATTGTAATCACTTGGAGAATTAACTGTACTCTTATCATGAATCCTGCCATGTAGTTTGTGCTTATTAGGTTTTGTAAAAGTTGCATTGTGGTGTTCACATTGAGCCAGTGTCTCCACAAAGAACAGCTTTATATCAGGGAACTTATGTCTAAGGTTCCTGGGATTCAGTTAGAGGAATAATGCTCCTTAAAAAAAAAAAAAGCTTAGAAAAATCCAACCATGGTTATTAATATATGATAGCTGGTATCAGTTCCAAAGAACTGGACTGGGATCTTCTGTTTTAAATTCTTGAAATAAATGAAGGTTCACAAAATACATTCCTGACATAAATGCCTAACAAAAATCATAGTTACATGGCATTTTGTCTTTTTGTCATGCATATAACATTTTATACTCAGTCACATTTAAACCTCAGATAACTATATTTATCCTCATTTTCCAAAAGAGGAATTTTAGACTTTCGAGAGAGTGAGATGTGCTCATAAGATCTCATAAGAAATCACCTTGGTCTTAACCAAATGTCTGACTCCAAAGCCCTGCTACAATTTTGCCTTTACAATGGGGGTTCAGATGTGCCTTGTGGAGTAATCATTCATAGGAAATTAGTGATTAAGTGAATTTTTACATATTTAAAAAATTTTTGCAAATGTATAATATATTTAGATCACATTTAGACCCCCCACCCGCTATCTGTACCCCCTTACTACTACCCCTTACCCAATTTCTTAATATATGTTGACATACATACATACATATATATATATATATATATATATATATATATACACACACACATCTGTGGGGTCAAATTTGTGTCCCCAAATGTCCTTCAGTGGGTCCATCCACTGGAGCCTGGTTAACCTACCCAGAGTCACACCCTTAAAAAGAGACTGACTAGGCAGGTGTGGTGCCACATGCCTTTAATCCTAGCACTTGTTAGCAGAGACAGATCTCTGAGGTCAAGGCCAGTCTGGTCTATACAGTGAGTTCCATAGCCATAGCCATAGCTAGCAGCTACAGGGAGATCCAGTCTCAAGTAGACCAAAAGTTTTTCAAAAGACTGACTTACCTTCTATGGTTGCCCGTAGTTCCTCAGCAAGGGTTGGGGTTTCTTACCCACTTCTTTGCTTGGATTTTGTCTAGCTTAAGCTTATGTGGGACTTGTGCATACCGGCACCATTGCTGTGAGTGCCTATGAGTAAGTAACTAGCTGTCCTTGTGTTCATCTACCACCTCTCGCTCTTGAAATCTCTCCACCCCTTCTTCTGCATTGAGCCCTGAGCCCTGGGAGGTGGGAGTTTGATATAGGCATCCTATTCAAGGTAATTACTCTGCAGTCTGTTCTCTTCACAGTGGCCAGTTGGACCTTTCTGTTCATCACTATTTGCTGCCCGGGGAAGCTTCTCTGGTGAGAGTTGAGGTCCATTATGACAAGTCATGGTTTACTACTAGGTCTGTTTAGCATAATAGTAGGCTCTCCCTTATGGCCTTTGATCTGTCTAGCCACAGTTCCCAGGCCTTGGTAGTATTGTCTTCTGAAATAGACCTCGAATCCAATCAGAAAGTGGTTGGTTACTCCCATAACACTTGTGCCCCTGTTGTACCGGTGAACATATCTTGTGGGGCCAATTGACTAGTTTTCCAGCAGCATGCATAGCAACCTTCCAGTGTTGTGAAAGCTAGCCAGTAATGATGAAGCTTTGGAATCAATATTCTACAGCTTAAAAGTGAAATTATGAAATTCACAGATAAATGCATGAACCTGAAATAGTCATCCTGCAGTAACCCAGACCCAGAAAGACAAACAGCAAATATTCTCATATGTATATATTTTTTTTCTCATAATTAGATGCTAGCTTTGAATCCTTAGATATGTGTATCTTATTTGACCAGGGAACTAATGGCTAGGAGGCGGGTGCTTTATGGGAGGGGCAATAGAATGCAGATATCAAAAAGGGGCAGTGGGATAGGAAAGGCTAAATGAATGGGGGGGCAGGGGAGAGACTGCAGAGAGATGAGTTTTAAAGGCCTTTAGAAAAAGAAATGTGGAAACTTAACCACTGCAGAAGCTTCCTTTTTTTAATTTATTTTATTTTATTTATATGTATGTGTATGAATGTACTGTCTGCATGCAAGTTTGTGCACCCGTGTCGTGCAATGTTGCGGAGGTCAGAAGAGGGTGTCGGATTCCCCTGGAACTGGAGTTCTCCTGGAATTAGAGTTTCAGACGGTTCTCGGCCGCCATGTGGGTGCTGGAGATCGAAGCTTCTTAAAGCATGTATGTATGTATATACATTATAAAGAAATTTAAATTGCCCCTACTAGACACCTTAGGCTAGCAAAGAAAAAGCCCAGTGCCAGAGATGGACTCCCTGTTTTGAAGCTACTGACTAGCGTTCCCATAGACCTTTAAACAGTATTGGCCATGGGCCACATTCTTGGTTACCCACTAGAACTTGACAGTAAGATTCAATTGCAGAAGTCACTACATACATGAGTTGAAGGGAATCCTTTCTTCCTTTAATACCCCTTTATTTCATTTCTGACCCCCTATCCATTCATCTTGCAGCGTTCTGATAACACTGTCCATAGCATGGCCTGGAGAAACCCTTAAAACTGCAAGGATAAAATTGCTGGCATGCTTCAGGGCACCCTCCAGACTGGATTGACCCACTCTCTGTGAAGCATTAAATTGCTCATTTTTGATAATTGGTGACATTTCCCAAGAGGGATTCTGTCTCAAAGCAATGACAGATACTTCCCTTTGAGACAGTAGGAAACTGCTCTCCAATGAGTCTTTTGTGTACCCTCCGCCCTCAGAAACTGGTGAGCCATTGCTATGTCAGTTCTTTCACACAGCCCGTCATTGAATTCAGAGCTGAGTTTATAGTGAGAGCCACTTTCTGCATGTCAGAATGGTGGTGTTCATGTCTCCTCTCAAAATTACTCGTTGCACTGATGAGGAAATACTTTTTGTTTTCAATGAACATTTTTATTGAACTTTTGTGGATTTCATACAAAACATCTGAATCATATTTAGACCTCCCTTCCCCCATCTGTATCCTATCATAGGCCGCCCATGATTTCATGCATTCCCTCATATGTTAAGGCCAACTGAGTGGTTTGTGTACCCAGATCAGGGGATAGAGAGAATACTAATGTATCTCTCACCTCTCACCAGGAAAAACTTTTTAACAACCAAGAAGCTATATGTGAGTAGGCAAGAAAGACACCAGAGTGCAGAATAACCCAGTACTGGAACTTTGACAGTTTTCTTTGCACAGTAAATGGAAGAAGGTTTGCTTAACTTTTAATCTATCACTTGTTAATATTGTATCATCAAATTGCATGATAACTTGGGGTTTTTTCTTTTAAGATTTGTCGTAGCACAGATCTTTGTGTCCTTGTGTTTGCTTTCCTCCTTTTTCCTGCTTTAAGAAGGATGTCTGAAAAAAAAGGAAAGATGTCTGTTAACTCATTCAAATCTGGGGGTAGGGGAAGAATGCATGAAAAAGGGATTTTTAACAGTATGTTATATATACATATATTTACCCCCAACTCTTTTAGTTTTCCAAGAAAGGTCATGTCAATGTAAAATACAACTCTTGCTCCAAAGGGAATAAATAATTTATTCTGAGTCAAGTACGAGTGAAAATGGCCCAGGAACATGGATTCAAATTACTTGGCATGATGTGTTTTATGGAAGTAGTTACATAAACTTCTGTGGTCAGAACAAAAAATCATAAATGCATTCACCAGATATGCTAGTGGAGACCTCCGGTAGGCAGGTTGGAGCATCGCAGGGAAATGCTATCTGATGACACTTAGCTTGAGGCTGGACCAGTGATTCTAATGCTAGTTCCTACATTCTAAAGGTTTTACTTGATAATCGGAAGGATGTTAGATCTCAATCTGGGTGGGAGTGATAAATGCTAGCACAGGAACTAAAGATAGTCCAAGATAATTTCAACTCCTGGTCTGCAACATTCCAACTCTTCCCTAATCACGAAGTTCTAATCAGTTTGTAGAATATCTTTGACACAGATGTTCCTTTTTTCAGGAAACGAGCTCATCATAGCCTGAAGGAAGGTTTTTTGTGGGAAGCCAGTGTTTCACTGTATTTTAAAAGAGCAAAGAATCTTATGAACTCCCTGCTAATTAGTAGATCTTATTAAAGTATCAAAGAAAAATGCTTACAAGTCACATGATGGTCCATTTTCAAGGAGAAAACCAGGATTAAAGCCCAGTTCCTTAATAAGATGGCTAAGGAAGTTACTGGATTCCCCAGGGCTGGAGGGGACCTTATAGACTAGCACGTCCCATGTTTATCAAGATAACTGGTTCAAGGAGGTTTAGATGTTAGTGCAAGGCCATTGAGTCGGGTCATAACCTGCTCTAAACCAGATGTTCAGCTGCCCAAGGACAACTCACAGAAACTTCAGTTTGTTCCAGACTGCAGCGGACTGACCCTCAGTCTGCAGATCTTTTTGCTTCATCTTCATCCACTCGGTCTGGTCATCACCTTTACTGTCTCTCTTTTCTCACACTGAGTCTCAGCTTTCTACAATTCTGCTTCATAGGTACCCCTCAAATCTGCCTCCAGTGTCACTACCCTCATGGAAGTCCAACCCCGCGACTTGACACTGGGAGTCGCTGAGATGCCTTTATTAGCAGGAATTGCTCCATTTTAGATAATGAAGGGTAGAAGCACTCTATACTTACAAAACAGTGATTAAAAAGTTGGGGTCATCCGCGGCATTGCATGACATGGGTGCACAAACCTGCATGCAGACAGTACATTCATATACATAAAGAAATAAAAAATTTAAAAGATGGGGTCAGCCAGGTATGGTGACACATGCCTTTAATTCCAGCCCTTGGATGGCAGAGACTGGATCTCTGAGTTTGAGGCCAGCCTGGTCTATGTAGGGAATTCCAGGCCAGCTGGGGCTATAGAGAGACCCTGTCTCAAAAAGACAAAAGTTGGGATATTCAGATTGGGATGGTCTCAAATTGAAACATTTTAAAACTGGCTTCTAGTGGAATTATAGAATTGAAAGATGCTTTCTTGAAAGAACAGGACAGCATCTTAAGTCAACAAAAGAATCATGGCCGTTCTTAGTTGGTGGAGCGATTTGTCTGGTTAATTCCGATAACGAACGAGACTCTGGCATGCTAACTAGTTACGCGACCCCCGAGAATCCAGAGGAAGTTAAGCCGTAGCCTACAAACAAAAACTCTGTTCACCTTTCCTCACATCCCTTAATTTTTGTAAGTAATGTAAGCTTTCTCTCCAGTGCCATTATTGTGGTTTTCTGAGACTGACTTTTATTGCTGATAGCGTAAGTAAATCAATAGTTCCATAAGCAGGTGACTTTCAAAAGGCTTCCTTGTGTTTTCAGGTCATTCTTTGCTAAAGCAAGATAAAAAGTCACCTACCTGAAGCAGACTATCCCTCTTTGGAGGTCACATCTCCAGGCAAGACTGAAGGATGTTGGAGACATACAGTTTTTTGTTTTTTTTTTTTTAATTTTTGTATGTGTATGAATGTACTGTCTGCATGTCGGTTTGTACACCCGTGTTGTGCAATGCCGCGGAGGTCAGAAGAGGGTGTCGGGTTCCCCTGGAACTGGAGTTCTTCTGGAATTGGAGTTTCAGACGGTTCTCAGCCGCCATGTGGGTGCTGGGGATCGAACCCGGGTCCTCTGCAAGAGCGGTCGGCACTCTTAACCGCTAGGCCATCTCTCCAGGCCCGGAGACATACAGTTTTATGGCAGTGGTCAGGGAAAGCCATGTACACATATGGGCTAAGAACCATCCAGTGTAGAGAAAAACAAATGTGAAGGCTCGGAATAGATTAGTGTTGGGCTTGAAGACCAAACAGCAAGAAGAGGGGTGGAGAGATGGCTCAGTGGTTAAGAATGCTGCCTGCTCTCCCAAAGGACCTGCGTTGGGTTCCCAGCACCCACTTTGGGTCACAACCACTTGTAACTTCAGCTCCAAGAGATCCGACACCCTCTTCAGACTTCTTCAGCACCTACACATACTTGGCACACCCTCACACAGACACAACACATAAATTTAAAAATAAATCTAGCCAGGCATAGTGGTGTACACCTTTAATCCTAGCACTCAGGAGGCAGAGGCAGGTGGATCTCTGTAAGATTGAGGCCACTCAGGTCTGCACAGGGAATTCCAGGCCAGCTGGGGCTATAGGAAGTCCCTGTGTCAAATATCTAAAGCAGCAAGAAGCCTGTTGTGAAAGAAGTTGAGATAGCAGCTTGCAGAAGGAGATCGGTACAGTGGATACCAGGTCTTGCAGTAATCTGCAGGTAATAAGGAGTTTAAGCTTGCTTGCTTTAATTTATTTGTTTGATTGATTGATTGATTGATTATTTTAGTGAGGTAGAAATCCACTGGGAAGGTTTTTTTCACAGTGCTGGGGATCGGGCTTCAGGCCTCATACAGACTTGGTAAGCACTCTACCAGTAGGCTATATACCACCCCTCATAAACATTTTATTAAGAGAGGCTCAAGCCAGGCGTGGTGGTGCACGCCTTTGATCCCAGCAGTCAGGAGGCAGAGGCAGGAGAATCTGTGAGTTTGAGGTCAGCTTGGTCTACGTAGTGAGTTCCGGGCCAGCTGGGGCTTCAGGGATACCTTGTCTCAAGACCAAAAAAAAAAAGGGGGGGGAGGCTCAATAAGTTGTCCAGATAAGCCTGAACCTTGTGATCCTGCCACATCAGCCTCCGAGGCCTGTGCCACTAGACCCAGGTGGCCAAATCCTCTAGGATGTTTCCAAGCTGGAATTCCTCCAGCTGCAGTAAAAGATTCTGCAATCAGATTCTCCTCTTAGGGAATCTCATCTTTTCTCATAGTTAAACAGACATAGGACTGTGTTATCCACTTCTAGATTGTAATGACTTTTACATCAAAGGACCCCTCTTGGATGTCTTAATTAATAGGCACTTAAACTTTTTAAGGCTGAAACAGAAAGCTTGATTTCCCTCCTCAAGGCTGCTTGACCTTCACTCTGCCTCTTTTTTTTTTTTTTGGTCTTTTTGAGACAGGGTCTCCCTGTAGCCCCAGCTGTCCTGGAACTCACTCTGTAGACCAGGCTGGCCTTGAACTCAGAGATCTGCCTGCCTCTGCCTCCCGAGTGCACCACCATGCCCGGCTACTCTGCCTCACTTTAAAAACGGTCATCCACTACCCAGTGGCTGAGGAGTTGAGTCTTTGTGCCATGGATTTAGAATCTGAACAGCTGTTCCTATTTGCCCATTCCCATCTTGTTACAGGATTCAGGTATCTTTGTCTACACTTATGTAACTGCTTCTTCCATTCTTTCACCCTGTTTCACCCACTGTAACATTCAAGCAATGTTAAATTCCAAAAGGAAGTCTGTGGGATTAGATCACAGCTCCCATCAATATGAAAGCCACTAAAAGACGGAATGTATGCTTTGAAATTTTAGGGAATGACACAGAAGAAATCAGGGTGAGCCTGTTTGTGCAGTACCTGAGGTTCTAACAAAGAGGTCTTTATTTGCTTCCTGGTAATAGTGCAACATTAAGTCCATTGTACCTAGCAAACATGGGCACCTATCCATTACTTCCTGTAGCTTGATCTACTATTGATTAAAGTCATTTCACTTTGTGGGGAGGAGGTTCTTAGGTTTGTGTGTTCTGAGAATGAACTCAATGTCCTGAACACTCCAAGCAGGAACTCCACCAGACTCCCATCACCCCCAGCATGTCACTTCTATTGGTCTGAGTACGTATTATCTTAAGAGAGTGCCTTCTGAACACCTGAAATCCTTTTCTTCTATGGGAAATATTCTTTTCTTAGGCTTTCAATGTCTTCCCAAGTATGATTACTCTTGATTGGTAATTGAACAATCTAGATCAACAGGATTTAGAATCACTATGGAAATAAGCCTCTAGGCGTATATATGTCGAGGATTATCTAGAGTCACTGAGATGTAAAGACCTATCCAAAATGTGGATGACGTCATTCCATAGTCTGGGGTCTCAGACTGCACAAAAATGGAAAAAGCAAGCTGAGTCTCAGTCTTCATCTCCTTCATGACCACATATACAATGGGACCAGCTGCCTCAGGCACCTGCTGCCTGCCTCCCCCTCATGGGGAACTGTGTCCTTGAACTGTGAGCCAAGATAAACCCTCCCTTAGCTGCTTTTGTAAGTTATTTTGCCACAGCAAGGAAACAAGTAACTGATATACCTGCTTAATTTTTAATAAAAATCAAACATAACAATACATTATAATGCCTTTAACCAAGACTAAATTGTTAAGTAGGTTTACCTACATTTTTCACTCCTTGTGTCTCCTGAGAGGACTTTTAAAGGTGTAAAGGAGAATGGAATAAAGAATAGGAATCCTGGAGAAAAGGTGTTTATGGTATAAGACCGTGGTTGGGCTACTAAGATCTTACCAGCATGAAACAGGCCAAGATATCTCTGCAGCCTGCAAAGGTCCACCTCCAGTGTAGTCATGGAAGATAGTTTTCAAATGGCTGAATAAGGCCCCCAGAGAACAGTTCCCTGCCACTAAGACTGTAATGATACCTAGTATTGGGAAGTAGATTTCATGGTGTGACAAAACATTGAAAAATGTGTGTGTGTGTGTGTGTGTGTGTGTGTGCGCACATGTACACACGTGAGTCTAGTGCCTGAGGAGGCTGGAAGACTGTATCAGAGCCCCTGGAGCTGGAGTTACAGGTGGTTGTGAGTCAGCCAGTATTGCTGGGAACCAACTCAGGTCTTTGGAAGAGCAGTTAAGTGCTCATGAACACTGAGCCATCTCTCTAGTTCCCTGAGCATCTGGAGTTGGATGATTATCCAGACTCTGCAGGCGGACCATATAGTCATGTGTACTTTAAGACAAACATGACAAAGCACAGGGGACATGGTGGTATAAACACAGATTTGAGGGTGCTGGCCTTAAACAATGGTGGGGTAGATGTGTGGCCAGGAACCCTGGCAGCCACCAGAAGCTACACTAGGCAAAGAGCAGCTTCTCCCTCACCTATAGCATCTAGTGAGCCCTGCTGACATTTTGATTTTAGCTTCAGAACTGTGGTAAATTAGAACTGTAATCTGTTACAATAGCTGCAGAAAACTAATGTAGCCCCCAAAAGACAAAGTACTAGGCCACAGAGAACAATGTACAAGGGAGGTTTTCCCAGCTGAATCAGAGACTTAATAAGAGATTCTTTTTTTTTTTTTTCCTCCTTGAGACAGGGTCTCCCTGTAGACCCAGCTGGCCTGAAGCTCACTATGTAGACCAGGCTGTCTGCCTCTTCCTCCCAAGTGCTGGGATTAAAGGCATGCACCACCATGCCTGGCCTAAGACTGTTCTTAGCCACCATATGGGTGCTGGGAATTGAACCCGGGTTCTCTGCAAGAACAGCCAGTGCTCTTAACCGCTGAACCATCTCTCCAGCCCCCCCAATAAGAGAGTCTTTAACATGCTGAGTAGGAAGCCATCTTGGTATCTCCGAGAGGGATTTAGAAATTGCTATGGAGTATTGAGTGCTTTATGTCTACTTTTTCTACTCTTTCCAGTTGAGTGATTTTTCTTTGGTTGGTTTTCTTGTTGTTTGTTTGTTGATTTTTTTTGAGACAAGGTCTTTCTGTAGCCCAAGCTGACCTGGAACTCACTATGTAGATTAGGCTGTCCTTAATCTCACAGAGATCTGCCTGCCTGTGCCTCTGAATGCTGGGATGGATCAAAGGCTCAGGTCCATGTTTTTAGTTGCTTTGCTTCATCATATATTGGGTATTTGGGGGAATGGGCAAGTAATTTGACTCCTGGCTCAAATGTGTGGAGAATAACTTTGTCTCGACAAAGAGAATCTACAGATCACTAGGAAGTTGGAGACCCTGAGCAGGGTGTGTCAACAGGACGCTACTCCACAATGCCTTGGAAATGGATTGCCTGCGTGGAGCTGAACCAATATGCAGAGACTTGTTAAAATGATGACTTGGGTTGGGGGTCCAAAAACCTCCTGTAATCAAAGATGGACCTCCAGCTGGTGGTGCTGTTTGGGAAGGGCAGTATGAGGTGGGCCCAAGCTGGAGGAAGTACGTCCCTGGCTGCATGGCCTTGGGGGCTGTAACTTGTTCCGGGTCCTCTCTGTCCCTTTCTGCTCTGTGGCTGCTGTGAGGTGACCAGCATTGCTCTTCTGTACCATCTTGCCACGAGGCTGCTCCTCACCATTGCACAATTTGTGCAACCAGGAACTTTGGACTGAAGTCCTTAAAACAATGAGCCCAAAGAAATAATCCTTCCCTTTAGTTTAGAATTCTTCCCTGAGGTGTTTTGGTTAGTGCTTCAGAAAGCTAATTACCCAAATGGTAAGGCAGACTTTATCCCAGGCTATGTAACAGAAGGAGAGACCTCAGCAATGGGAGTTTGCAGGAGGGAAGAGAGACTGGGCTCAGCTCCAAAGACTGCACAAGTGGAGACCTACAGCTAAGGAGTAGTGGCAGCCAGCATATGTAAACAGGAGCAGAGGAAACGTCAGAGATAAGGAGTATTGTGATTAAAAGAACCACAGGCTTCTTGCTGCATGGAAGCCACGGTAGGAAGATGTAAAAGGTGAGGAATTGGATGAGATACCAAGGATGAGAGATTCGCACTAAACCTCAGTAGGCCAGAGACAACCCATATGTGAGACATAGTCTAGAAAAAGGCTCACAGGAGACTGACTTCAGTCAGGCAATGTTTGTCAATCAAGAGAAAGAACCAGGAGAATAACTGATTACTTAATTAGGCACAGATTAGTCATGTGCTTTTCCAATATCCTCCATTCTCTACTGCGCCACACTTACCCTAGGGGTAGGTCGATGTCATGTGACTTCCACCTAGCCCAAGTTAAGGAGCAACAATGTGTATCACATTGGGGGCAAGGACTTAAGAACTATTGTGCCTTTCTATCTTACCCTCATGCAGAAATCTTCAAGGTCATAAAGCAGTGAGTTGAGGGGCAGCCTGAGCTTCACCATCATTGTCAGGAAAGCAAGTAAAACTTCATGTTGAGCACACAGTCCTTTAGGGTTTTCTTGGTTTTGTTTAAGCAGCATAATCTAGCACTTAGATTGATATCCTTAGATATGATACCTTCCTGAATTTCTTAAAATCCCATCACTGAGGAAGGCACATTAGAATGTGAATCTTTCTTTGTACGGCTTGTTCTGTACATGCCAGGTTTGGGGTTTTTTGGTTTTTTTTTTGCCATTGTCACTAAGTTCTAGATGTAAAGAAAAGTTGTCTGAAGAACCAGGAACTTGCTGGATGTGTTAGACTATTTATCTGCCTTTCTTTAACCCTGAGTACAGGGAAAGATACCCAACCGGAGCTTCTGTGTGCTGCCTAGCCTTAGCTCAGCAAGTGGGGATGAATGAACACGACCCATCATACAACGAAGACTCAGGGACTTTAAACTTCATCCCAAAGAACCAAGCAATCTATCGGATAGGGCATGCATGTGCTGCCATCATATTTGTATTTAAAAGCTTTATCTTTATTTTATGTGTGTTTGCACCACATGCATATCTGTTGCCTGCAGAGGCCAGAAGAGGGCATCGGATTCTTTGAAACTGGAGTTACAGACTATTGTGAGCCCTATTTGAATGCTGGGAACTGAACTCCAGTCCTCTGCCAGAGCAGCAAGTGCTCTTAACTGCTGAGCCATCTCTCCAGCCCCATGTTTGTGTCTTTGAGTGATTGTGATGTATATTTTCTAGTAAATGTTCATTTGTAGGTCAGGGGATTCTAGAATAAGCAAGACAAAAAAAAAAATACATGATTTCATGGAATTTACATTCTGAATGAGAGAGAGAACATAACAAACTAAACAGAATTAGAAGGTATGTACAAATGATGTTTAGTTAGAACACAAAGTACATGGGTTGCTAGTGATGGGCTGAAAACATGACTTCTAAGATCCACCTGGATGTCAGTAGGGAGCCCACCATATGAAAATGAGAGCGTGTGTTCCAGACATACACGTCCATTCTGTGGTGGTGCGATGGCTGAAGTGATTCCACTTTGTGCACTTAAAGCTCATTCTTAGCTCAAGTAGCCCCCAACCTCTTCCCCTTTCCTTGAAATACATTTCTGCTGACCATATTCCTACTCCAACCTTGGTAAAATATGAACACAGATATGATTAACTGCTGGTTTTGGCTTCTGTAACTTTCTTACCCTGCTTAAAGGCATCCTGGGGCTGAAGAGATGGCCTAGCGGTTAAGAGCGCCGACCGCTCTTACAGAGGACCCGGGTTCGATCCCCAGCACCCACATGGCGGCTGAGAACTGTCTGAAACTCCAATTCCAGGAGAACTCCAGCTCCAGGGGAATCCAAGACCCTCTTCTGACCTCCGCGGCGTTGCACGACATGGGTGCACAGACCTGCATGCAGACAGTACATTGATACACATACAGAAATAAAAAAAAAAAAATTAAAGGCATCCTGACATTTTCTAAGTGGGCCGAAGTGCAAGGCAGCTCTGCCTTGTGGCCTTCCCCTTTGGAAGGCCTTCTCTTTGTCCATTCAGGGCTTCAGTTTCAAATCTGAACAGAAACTGTATGCCTGGCAGACAGTCAGAATTGGGCAGTGAGATTATTTTGCCAAACGGTTCTGTTTTCAATAAATTTGGCTGGTTAAAATCCGAATTGGATCTGGTGGTCTTTTCCCAGTGTTCTTGAACTCTGCAGCAGTGGAGATGTGCTGTTCATTGCTCTTGAGCTCTCCTTTTGATACATAGAATTTTGTCTTCCAACTGTCATGTATGTTAGAGGCACTGTGAAGAAAATCCAGAATATAGCATGTAAAAGAGAATGACCTTGATCATTTCCAGGTGGTTCTCAGGCTGGTTAGCTCCCTCTACCACAATAAATGGGAGCCAGGGCTCTGACATGATCAGCCAGTCACAAGACTGAGGCAGCCTGGATTGCTGAGTCCCTCCTGATAACAGTTCTTACGGAAAGAATATTTTGTGGGGTGTAGGGTTTATTTTAGGATGATTTTAGACTAGCTTAGAGCAGGCCTTTGGGTGAGAACAAGCTTTGTGAGTTACAAGAACAGCTAGAAGACAAATAGGAGCTAACTAACCCTAGGGAGAGATAGAAGCTCAGTTCTGTAGGTTTGTAAACTAAGGCTTTACAATTGAAAAGAGAAGTTTCAATTGTATTCTATACACGCAAGGAAATAATTGAAGGGTGTTGTGTGGGGAGTGGCATTTTATAATTTAGAATTCTAAAAGATTGTCTGGCATATAGTTATATGGAAAATTCATTGGGGAGTGTTATGCAGCAAATTCCCCTGAGATAAACCTGTCTTGGGGGAAGCTGGGTAACAACAGGTAAAGGAAGGTAAACGAGATGTCTAAAGGGTAGTGTGATGGTTTGAATGAGAATGTCCTCTATAGGCTCCAAGTATTTAGAGATTTTATCTCCAGTTGGTGGTGATGTTTTGGGAGATTTTTAGAAAGAAAATTAAAGTCATTTGTAGTATCTTTTTAATTGGTGGGGCTGAAGGAAGTCAGGCACTGGGTGGTGGGGGGGTTCTTAAGCCTTGCCAGATTTCTATTCTCTCTCTCTGCTTCCAATGCCTGCTTGAAGATATAATCACTTGGTTTTCCAGTCCTGCCACCCCTGCTGCCTTGCTGCCCCTGCCATTATGGACTTGAATCTGTCTGGAATCATAAGCCAATTTTTTTTTAACCACTCAGACTGTGCTCCCTCCCTCTAACTCTCCCAAAGGAAGAGCAGAACGATCATCAATGGCAAATAGTGGTTGCAAAAGAGCAACACTAAGAGCCGGCTTCACGCTCAGGAGTTAGCACTACGTCTCATTGTCATGGTTTCTGGTACTCTACACAGAGAAACTTCTTTAGTTACAAACTACAGATATGAACCCTGAAAGCATAGTCTTAAACTCCTTGTTTTTCTTTATTATTATTATTATTATTTGTATGAGTGTACTGTATGCATGTAGGTTGGTGCACCCATGTCATGCAATGCCTCGGAGGTCAGAAGAGGGCGTCAGATTCCTCTGGAACTGGAGTTAAAGACAGTTCTCAGCCACCATGTGGGTGTTGGGAATCAAACCCAGGTCCTCTGCAAGAGCACTCAGTGCTCTTCTGAGCCATCTCTGCAGCCCCCAACTCCTTGTTTTTCTAGAAGTTGCATTGATCATGGAGTTTCATCACAACAGAAGAAAAGTAACTAACACAAGAGGTAAACAGTCTGTTCTGAGGGGAGGTGAAACATTCCAACATAAAGGAAAATTCATTAATCTCAGAAAGTAAGTAACTCAGTAGATTCAGGAAGTCCCTGAAATTGACTAGGTTCACTGCCCCTCCCCCCCCCAAGTTTATGTAAGCCCCAAGGACTGCTGAGAGAAATGCTCAGAGAAGCAGAACTAGCTAGGAGAAGCAGGGCTCACTGAGCTGCCTAGACACTCTGGCTGCTGAGCAGCCTGCAGGTTGTGCTGAGCACTCAGGCTTCCTGCTTTCATGATCCACAACAGGAAAACTGTGTTAAGCAAAGTAAACCAGACTCAGAAAAAGAAATACTGTATGTTTATAATTATATGCAAAACTAGATTTAAAATTCTGTGTGTGTGTGTATTTATGTGTGTGTAGAAGAGTCATGAGACTAGAAAGGGAAGTATAAGAGAGGAAGAGTTCTTTTTTAATTTATTTTATTTTTTACACACGTACTCCCCAATTCAATCTGGACAGCCACACAGACACAAAGCGTGGGGAGCATTTTCTTTTACATCCTACTGCAAACCTGAAGAACAACCATATTGTTCACAGTCTACCAGTTGATGCAGGAGAGGAAGAGTTCTTAAGGGAGGAAAGAAGTAGAGTAATGAAATACATCCAATAAAGCCAGAGGCGACTACCTGGGGTAAGGGAGGAAACCAGCAGGAGGGGAGGGGCAGGAGCCGAGTTCAACGACTTGCATGAAGATGCCAGGATGAAGCCCATTGCTTTGTATACGAACCTAAAGGCTTAATTTAGGGCTGGAGAGATGGCCTAGCGGTTAAGAGCACCGACCGCTCTTACAGAGGACCCGGGTTCGATCCCCAGCACCCACATGGTGGCTGAGAACCGTCTGAAACTCCAATTCCAGGAGAACTCCAGTTCCAGGGGAATCCGACACCCTCTTCTGACCTCCACAGCATTGCATGACATGGGTGCACAAACCTACAGGCAGACAGTACATTCATACACATACAGAAAAAAAAAAATTAAAAAAAACTTAATTTAAAAATTATAAATAAGCTCTCACAGTAATCCAAGGGTTATTTTGTTTGGTTCACGTTAATGGCAGTGAAAATATAAAAAAATAGACACGCGGTTTTTAGAGGAGGCATCAAGACCTTGTAATGGATCAGATTCAGAGGGAGGAAAGAACTAGTGAAATAATAATGTTTAGTGTTAATTCTGGAGAGAGAATATGAACAGGCCCAGGGAAGACGTGAGTGTTGGGAGGCCGTGGGGCAGCTGGATCACATCTGAGTCACCATTGGTCAACAATATGGAGATGTTTAATAGGGATTTGAATATATGACAATAGAATCGTAAAGACTGACCGGTTTTAGAGCTGGAGAGATGACTCAGTAGTTAAGAGCACTGACTGTTCTTGCAGAAGACCTGGGTTCGATTCCCAGCATCCATATGGCAGCTAACAACTATCCATAACTCCAGTTCCAGGGGAACCCAACCGTCTCTTCTGACCTCCTCAAGCATTGCACAACACGGGTGCACTTACATACATGCAGACAATACACTCATACACATTAAAAAAAAAAGACTGATCAGATTTAGAGATATAAAATTGGTAAATAGTTTTGCCTTGATTTCCAATTTTTAATTTGTGGATCTTATCAGATTATTAACTATTTACTTAACAGACTTAATCTAATGAACACATCTCAAAATTGCAAGACATGCTATATTTTCAGACCTACTTAGAGGATGACTTTATATTGGGCCATAAAAAATTTCAACACAATTCAGATGGTTAGTTACAAACATGATTTGCACATCAGTTAAGTAGGTAACTGGGAAAAATATGTAAGAAACATTAGAGGGGCTGGGGAGATGGGCTAGGGGGTAAAGTGCAAGCCATGTGGAGCCAAGCACAGTGTCCTGTAATCCCAGCATTCCTACAGGGAGATGGGGGCAGAGATAAGAGACTCCCCAGAAGTTTGTGGCCTAATTAACCTGGGAAACAACAAAAAAAATGAGACCCTGTTTCAAACAAGGTGGAAGGGCAAGTGGTTATAAGAGGTTATCCTCGGGGCTGGAGAGATGGCCTAGCGGTTAAGAGCGCCGACCGCTCTTACAGAGGACCCGGGTTCGATCCCCAGCACCCACATGGCGGCCGAGAGCCGTCTGAAGCTCCAATTCCAGGAGAACTCCAGTTCCAGGGGAATCCGAGACCCTCTTCTGACCTCCGCGGCATTGCACGACACGGGTGCACAAACCTGCATGCAGACAGTACATTGATACACATATTGAAATAAATAAAATAAAATAAAATAAAGAGGTTATCCTCTGACATCCACACTCACACACTGGTACCTGTGCATCTACCCTCCCACTGTGAACATTCTCTCTCTTCTCTTCTCTTCTCTCTCTCTCTCTCTCTCTCTCTCTCTCTCTCTCTCTCTCTCTCTCTCTCTCCTCTCTCCGCGTACACACCCAAAAAGAAACATTAAAAACAATGCAAAAGTAATTTATGGTTCAAAAGGGACCTAGACTAAGAATAGAAGATTACTTAAATGAGAAAAGAAACAATAATAACAGTTTCAATAAAAACATGTAAGATGCAGCCAAAGCAGTAGTTTAGAGAAAACTTTATATCTTCAAATTTTAATTTAAAAAAAGGAAGTAAAAATGAGCTACTACAGAGATAGCATAATAAGCCAGAGAAGAAGTAGCTTAATAAGGTCAAAGGAAGTAAAGAAAGAAAATAAGTGCTCAAGATTAGAATTTAAGAAGCTGGAAAATAAAAACACAATGTAGAAGGCAGCAGCAGCCTCTGGGCTCTTTCTAGAAGTCTATTTAATGAGCTTCTCTAGAGAAATTGGTTTTTCTTTTCACTACAGATAGTCACGTTTGTGTAAATACTGATTCATAGATTTCAGTTTCCTGGACTGTTTTTCCACATGGTCAAGTTCCATGAGTTATAAATACCACATATGCTGAGAAAAATCTATAATGAAATAACATTATTATATATACAAATAGCAAGATTTTACAAATAAAGTTCTCATACTTTTTCTATGAATGAATGGAACAGAAAAGAGTGTGCTTCATGTGTTAGATTTTACACACCCTTTTACATCTAACTGGAAATAGCGTGCAAGGAGAGGGGGAGGCTGGGACCGGGGTGGGGTCAGTGTCCAAGAAAGGAAGTTGAGATTCTGGGGGAGACAGGAGATGGAAGAGAGCTGGGCTGTTGACCTGAAGGGAACAAGCAGTTTATCCACAGTGACTCCATTTTGTGTTAGGATTACTTGGAGACATTGTCTTTGTGCAAAAAGGCTGAACCAGTAGGCAGGTAGTGTTTACTCAACCTGACCTTTGAACCAGTGGATTCAATAAGATAGCAGGAAACAGGAGAGCAATAACAGGAGAAGAGACCATCTCCTCTGTTCTCTGAGATAACAGGAAAAGAATGAGACCATAAAGTTAGTTAACTAAAATAGCTTCCTGCAATAACTAACCCAGGGCCCACCAGGATGTGGTTTTTGCCTTTAAAAACTCCTGTTTAGATTTCCCCAGGGTTGCTCCCCTACCTCCGTGTAGTGAGGAAGTATCCCCCATGCATTGGTTATCAATTAGGCTCCCTTTTTTTCTAAAATCAATTGGCTCTCTTTGTTGCTAAACTTAATTAAAAGAATCTGCCTGCCTCGTTGGTGTTCTGGTGGAACCCCCAGACCCTAACAGTTTTTTTCAGACGTTTCTATTGCATATGCCCACCTGTACATACAAGTGCTTGTTCTTGGGGGTCATTCCTCAGGTACCATCACTGGTCTGGACCTGAACAGTAGGCCAGATTTGCTAGCTCTTGAGCCCTCAGGATCTCCTGCCTCCACCTCCCCCATGCTGGGATTCCAGAACTGGGCTACCATATTGATTCTTTGACCCGGATTCAGAGGATCAAGCCCAGGTCCTGTGCTTTCAAAGTTAGTGCTTTACTGCCTGAACTTCTCACACAGTGCACACTGCTGGGGAAATGTCACTGCCTTTGGGGGCTTCAATCACCAAATTAAAATGCAGGTGGTACAGATCTCTGCAATTCTGGCATAGAAATTTCTCTGAGCACAAAACAGATGTTTCCAATTCCCAATGGACAGACCAGATGAACAGTGTTTCCAGATGGGCAGGGGTCAAAGCTAACTTATCGTTCCTACTCTGCCTGCAAGCTGAGTCATTTTTATATGTTAATGTGGCTAAAAAATTGAATTCATAACATGAAAATGGTATGAAATTCAAATTTCATTGTCCATAAATTTGGTGTAATGGCCACACGTGTTTTTCTTGACTGCTTTTGCTCTGTGCTTTTTTCCAAGGAGTTGAGCAGTTCTGAGTAGTTGTGGCAGAGTCCAAACAGCCCACAAAGTACTGACTAAGATTTTAAAGACTTTTTAAAAATTAATTCTATTTGTGTGTGTGTGTGTGTGTGTGTGTGTATACGTGCACATGCATGTGTGTTCAGGTGCCCACAGGAGACCAGAAGCAAAGGCAGCAGATTTCTTGGGGCCATAGTTAAAGACCATTGTGAGCCAATGTGGGTTCTGGGAAGTGAACTCAGGTCCTCTGCAAGAGTGGCAAGCATTCTTTTTTTGGGGGGGTTCTTTTTGAGGCAGGGTTTCCTTGTAGCTCTGGCTGTCCTGGAACTCGCTCTGTAGACCAGGCTGGCTTTGAACTCATAGAAATACACCTGCCTCTGCCTCCCAAGTGCTAGGATTAAAGGTGTGTGCCACCACACCCGGCAGCAAGCCTTCTTTTTTTTTTTTTTTTTGGTTGTTTTTTTTTGGTGTTTTTGAGACAGGGTCTCCCTGTAGCCCCAGCTGTCCTGGAACTCACTCTGTAGACCAGGCTGGCCTTGAACTCACAAAGATCCACCTGCCTCTGCCTCTCAAGTGCTAGGATTAAAGGTGTGTCCCACCACACCCGGCATTGAACACTTCTTAAGATATTTCTCAGCCATCTCTAATTCCTCACTTGTGAAGTCTCTGTTCAAGTCTTTGCTCCATCTATTGAGTGGGTCATTTGTTTTCTTTCTTCTTTGTTTTTTGAGTAGATTATATTCTGGAAGTCAATGCTTTGTCAGATGTTTCTGTGGTGAAGGTTTCCTCCCACTCTGTGGGATTTCTCTTCACTTCCTTGATTGGTTCTTTTGATGTACAGAAGCTTTTGAGTTTAATGAGGTGTCCCATTTGTCAATTGTCAACCTTAATTCTTGCGCAGCTGCTGTCTGATTTAGGAAGTCTTTTCCTATGCCTATGTCTTATCGTCTGCTGCCAACTTTTTCTTCTATTGCCTTCAGAGTTTGGGGTTTCACGTTGAGGTCTTTAATCCATCTGGAGTTGACTTTTGTACAGGGCAAGAGGTAGGGGGTTAGTTTCATTTTTCTACAAGTGGTGATCCAATTTTGCCAACACTGCTTGCTGAAGATGCTGTCTTTTCTCCATTGTGTCTTCTTGGCCCCCTTGTCAAATATGAGATGGCTGAAATTGAATGTGCTCAAGTTTGGATCTTCAGTTTTGTTCCATTGGTCAACATGTCTGTTTTTGTGCCAGTACCAGGCTGGTTTTATGACTATAGCACTGTATTATAGTTTGAAGTCCGATATAGAGATCCCCCCTGTGTTGCTTTTTTCACTCAGGGTTGTTTTGGCTATTCGGGGTCTTATGTTTTTCCAAATGAATTTAAGGACTTTTTAAAAAATTTTATTTATTTCTGTATGTGTATGAATGTACTGTCTGCATCCAAGTTTGTGCACCCAAGCCTGTGAAGAAACTCTTGGGGATTTTAATTGGAATTGCGTTAAATCTATACAAGAGTTTGGGTAGAATGGACATTTTTACTATGTTAATAGCAAGCATTCTTAAACACTGAATTATCTCTTCAGTCTGTTGGGACCTTTAAACAGTTTTTCTACCTCCCCTCTAAAGTATAACCAAAGTGATGCTGTATAATTTTAGAGCCAGGAACAGAGAAAACAATGTAGCTTCTGCCTTGTTAATTTCATTGCTTAACATAGAAGCCTCTAACCACTGTGGAAACATCCTGACAAGACTGAGCATGTTCAGGGTGGTATGGCCTCAGACCATGGAAACATTCTGAATGCCCTGCAGTGACTGTGTTGTAACAATGCTCAACTACCTGACACATGTGTCCCTGAGGATATGAGAAAGAGCTGCTCTCCTCCCCAACCTCAGAACCCCCAACCCAACTGCAAATCTAGTACAGAGTACAAAGCCAGAACTGCCTAGCGAGCCCTTGCTCAAGTCTAGGTCCATAGGAATTATGAGCAATAACAAAATGATGTTGGGTTAAGCTACTGCCTTTTGGGAGTGCTTTGTTATGCAGCAACAGGTAACTGGAATATTGGTCCCACTTTCCATCCGGGCTTCCCATGGTTCTTCAGTCAGTCATCATTTTAGTCGTCCATTCTCTCCTGGGAGACAGCATTTTACAAGCTCATCTTAGCATGACTCCCTGTACGGAGAGCAGATGTTCGTTCTTTCTTTGGCTTTATCACTTGGGTAGCTTAGACCAATGCAAATGTGAGCAGATGGGACCTCTAAGCAGAGGCATTGTGGGAAGGGTCCTTGATTCACTGTGCTGTAGGGGTGGTGCACCTCTGAGAGGACCTCTTCAGTTGCCATCTCTGGATGAGCCAGCATGCGGAGCTGGCAGGTAGGTCTGCCTGCCACCAAGAAGAGCACAGGGTGACGCAAGCCCTGCCTGGCCCTTTGCTGATGTGGTAAGTGAACTTCTTGGAGCAGACCACTGAGAGTCTGAGATTATTTGTTCCTCATCATGATGGTAGCAAACTGCTGAACGCCAGGTCCCTGAGCACAGATAGACCACAGGCTATTCTTTAACGTGGACTGGGATTCCTCCCGATCTGTCCCCCACCCCACCCCCACCCTGCTATCTTACGTCCATCTCTTCCTCCTGCCAGCATCTCCACTTCCTGTTCACTCATTTTTCTTCTGCCTGCAATGCTCTTGGCTGCATGTCAGATTACAAAGACTTTAAAACCTTACTGAAACACCATCTCTGTTGTAGAGCTTCCTAGTACTTTCTCCAGCACCGGCTTACATGCCACTGAGCACCTGTCTCCACGTGGTGAGGTTTGTTTGCCAGTCCGAGTGCCTACTGCACTCTTGTCTCCTTGAGGACAGGAAGGGTGTATCTCTCATGCTTGGATCCCCTGCCCTCGAGTGAAACACAAAGCCTAGAGATGAAACACACTCAAAGGATGTTGGTTGAACAAACTGCCAAGGCAGAAGGAGTCCTGGCCTTCAAGAAGTAAGGGTTGAGTTAGGGAAAATCTTCAGGGCACCCAATTTCTTGCCAATATTTTTCGTACAACAAAATCAAATTAAAATATACATCACGAGCAAACATAAAGGGTAAAGGAAGCACAAGAATTTACACTGAGCATTACTATAATTTTATGAAGGTTTTATATTGTGCCTGTATCTATATGGTATGTACATAGCAGCTATCACTTGCCAGTAGCTCCTCGGGTAGGGCTGGGCTTCTAGCTCAGCTCTCACAGTGTTTGATTTTTGTCTGGTCTGGGCTTGTGCACACACTGTCACAAATGCTGTGGGTTTACATGTTAAACTGCCCTGTTGTGTCTGGAAAACATGGTTTCCTTGTATTCATCCACCACCCGCGGCTCTCACGAGCATTCTGCAGTGATCCCTGAGCCATAGTGAAAGTGTGGTATAGGTGTTCTCTTTCAGACCCAGTATTCCACAGTTCCTTATTTTCTGTGTGAATTGCCACCTGCTGTAGGAAAACGTGTCTCTGGTGAGAGCTGAGAGATGTACACTCATCTATGGGTATAGTACTAAGCCATTAGGAGTTGGTTTAATATTGTGTCCCATTAGCAGGATAATAGTAATAGGTTCTCCACTATGGGCTGTGACCTGCCTAGCCACAGGTTCTTGGCCCTGATAACAGTGCCATGGATGGGCTTCATCTTGTGAATTTTGCCTTAAATCCAATCAAAAAATTGTTGGTTATTCCCATAGCATGCATGCCACTATTGCATCAGTGGGCATATCTTTACAGGCTAGTCATTACTGTAGCTCCCAGCATTCACAACAGGTTAAGGTTGATAACTACTTTTCAGTAGCACACATAGCACCTTACAGTACTGTGGAAGCTAGACAGTACAGTTGAAACTTTGGGGTTAGTCCCAGCCTGATTTTCCCATGCTTGTTCTATGACTTACACATATAGTGTCTTAAAAAATTGGTTCTTCCTCCTATTGCTGAAGACAGGATATACTTCAGAGACTGGATTTGGAGGGTGCCAGTGGGGAGAGGGGTATAAAGGTGATTAAGAGTGCAATGTTCTACATGAAATACACAAAAATGCAGTAAAACAAAACAAAACAAAATAATGAAAATGGGTCTTACCATCAAGTTCTGGATGTTAACCAAGATCAATGGCAATAGCCAGTATTGTTTGAGGGCCTAGGAAGACTTCCTGGCCAACAACTCCAGAAGAGGGAGTCCGGTCCATTCTTGGCACTGGACTTTAAATTTGCTGGCATATGGTGTTTGGTAGGGGCAATGTCCCTCTGTTATCTCCATTTAAACTCTTTTTATATATGTATATGTGTATGTGTATGTATATGTATATGTATACGCATACGTATATAGTAGTAGACTTCCATATAGCTTTTTTTTTTTTTTTTTTTTTTGGTCTTTTTTGAGACAGGGATTCCCTGTAGCCCCAGCTGTCCTGGAACTCACTCTGTAGACCAGGCTGGCCTTGAACTCACAAAGATCAGCCTGCCTCTGCCTCCCAAGTGCTAGGATTAAAGGCGTGTGCCACCACGCCCGGCTCCATATAGCTTTTTTAAAAAAGGCCCGTAGTGTTAGTTATCCCTCCCATACTCCTGCCTCTACTCTGCTCTCCCATTGCCCACCACATTTAACCCTTGATTTTAGGTACACGAAGCTCGGCTTGTCTGAGGACCACTGCACTGTCTACCATCTCCTTTCCATTGAACAGGATTCTGTTCTTCATCCATTAAATTCCAGGCATCAACTCAATTTTAAATTCTCTAGCCCATCTTTGAAGAGCTGCTCTGGGTCCCTGACAGAGTAGATGGTTCTAATTCACCTGCTCATTTAAACCCTTTGCTAAGTGACGAGAGAGGACAGCTGAGGACAGTCCTACCTAGAAGAGCAGAGATGAGGGGAATGGGCCTTTTCCATCTTCTAGTGTCCGTATGCACTGCATTTGCTACAGGCCATTTGCTGGTTGATAGAATCTGATTGTCAGCGGAACTGGGCTGTCATGTTACCACAACTGGGACACACTAAGCAACATTGGGCAACTCTTAAAATTGCCATCTGGGATCTGGGTAAGTGGTCCGTAGGTCAGAGCTCTGCCATGAAAGCACAAGGACCTGAGTTTGGATTTCCAGCAGCCACATAAAAAGCCATGTGTGCTCGTAATGCCAGTGTTAGGTGCAGGTGTCAGCTAAAGACAAGAGGATTGCTGGGCCATGCTGGCCAGCCAGCCCAGCCAACCAACATCAAGCTTCAGGTTCAGTGAGAGAACCTGTCTCAAGGGAATAAGCTAAAGAGCACTAGAGGAAGACACCCCAGCAACCTCCTTTGGTCTCTTCACTTGTGTGCCAAAGCATGTGCATCTGCACACACATGTAAGCACACATATTACACACATGTAAGCATACCATTGACATTTAATTTGTTTTTTAAACATATTTTATCTATTATTAAAATTTTTAATCTTTTATTTATTTCTTTTTATGTGTATGAGTGTACTGTCTGCATGTAGGGTGCACCCGTGTCATATAATGCCACAGAGGTCAGAAGAGGGCATCGGATTCCTTTGGAATTGGAGTTAAAGACAGTTCTTAGCCGCCATGTGGGTGCTGGGAATCAAACCCATGTCCTCTGCAAGAGCAGTCGGTACTCTTAACCATCTCTCCATACCCTTTATGATTTTTATTTTATGTGTATGAGTGTATTGCCTGCATGTATGTTAAGTTGTATCCATGTTGTGCAATGCCCATGGAGGTCAGAAGACAGTGCTGGTTCCTCTGCAGTTGGAGTTACGAATGGTTGTTAGCTGCCATGTGTGTGCTAGGAATTGAACTTAGGTCCTCTGCCATCTTTCCAGACCCACTATTTAATTCTTTAAAATTAATTTATGATATGGCTCAGAGGGTAAAGATACTTGACACACGAGGCTGGAGACCTAAGTTCAATCTGCTCAAATCCACAGATAGGTGGAAGGAGAAAACTTAGTTCATAGAGTTGATTCCTGATCTCCACACACATACATGCATACATATACACATTTATGAAAGGCTAGGCGTAAATTCAGTGGTAGAGCAATTACCTAGCATGTACAGGCCCTGGGTCTGATCTGTAGCACTGAAACAAACAAACAGAAACCTCTATGAAAGTGACACAGCAATCTCCCGGGACTGTACCAACTGCATTTGCATTTGATTCACTCCTGATTCTTCCTTCAGCTTGCTCTTTGGGCCTCAGCAAAACAAGTTGGCTTGGTAGCAACTAAGAGCCAATGTTCCCTTAAACCTCAGAGACTCTAAAATTTCATAATGGGTTTAGCAGCTGCAGGTTTTTGACGACGTGCCCAGAAATACACATCGTAATTGGATCAAGACTGTGAATGAGGAATCTTTAAATGAGGAGGGGCAGAAGTGACGACATTTTGGTGGGGGCAGAATAGAAATGCTGGATATGACTCCACTTTGAAATGAAGTCCCGCTTGCATCAAAGAATGGAACATCATATTTAATAGTTCTTTAACTCCTTGACAAACACAGTTACTTTGTACCCATAGTAGCCCCAAAAGATGTTGAGAGTCTGTTGAGAGAGAGCATAAGAGTAGACAGTTTCTTGCCTTCCCGCCAAGCTCCAGCCCCTTCCTTATTCCATGCCAGTGGCACTCAGTCCATCCCTCGCCATCTCTCGGGGCTCACGCTGGAAGGCCACAGGGCCCACTCTCTCCCACTGCAGTCCTGCATTCCTGTGCCACTGCTCAGTCCCAGCCCCATTAGTCCAGGAATTCAGCTCCGGATGGGCTTCCTGAGTATCTGTTTAGCCCGTGTTCTTCCTTACCGCCTGGTCTACCCCTCAAAGTCTTCCCTGGTACTTCAAATGTGCTCCAATGGGTTCTCATGAATTCCACCCAGGCAGATGGAGCAAAATTGGCTCATTATAACTATGAGAAACTAGTTTATGTTTTCATTGTACCCCGACGTTCTGATTAGTTGTCTCTCATATTTTAAAAAAAATCAATGTCCTGGGTAGCTTTAGTTGTCAGCTTGGCACCCCTGGGTTGAGGGAGCCCCAATTGGACTGGGCTGTGGTGGTGTCTGTGGGAAATTTTCTTGACTGTTGAGTATGTGGGAGGGACCAGCCCACGGTGGGTGGTGCCACCCCTGGGCACTTGGTCCTGTATTGTATAAGAAAATGGGTTGTACACAAGCCAGAGGAGCAAGCTAGTAAGCAGCATTCCTCCATGGCCTGCCTGTGATCCACATTCCTGCCCTGAGCTCCTGCCTTGGCTTACTTTGATGATGAACTGTGTTGTAAGCCAAATAAACTCTCCTCAAGGTGGTTTAGTCAGTGCTTTATTATAGCAATCGTAAGCACACTATAATATTATATATGTTATACATAAATACTATATATATATGCACATGCACATGTGTATAGTGTTTGCATGTGCACATGTATGTGCTTGCATAAGAGTGCTCAAAGTTAATGGCAATCACTGTCCACTTTATTTACTGAGGTAGAATCTCTGGCTAAACCCAGAGTTTTCTAATTCTGGATAGTCTAGTGTGGTAGTTTCTATCATCTGATGTTCCTTTAGTCATGTGTGGCCACAATCCACACAATATTCTTCCCTTCTAGAACCAGGCTGGCAGTTCTACAGGACTGCAAGCTTCAAGGCAGACAGTCTCTAGGCTTAGCTCTGGCAGGGGAGGGGAGGGGACCACGAGAAAGTTACCTGATGGAATAGAAAGAGAGAGAAAGACAGACACGGACTCAGATAAAGTCTGGGAGATAAAACTCTCTCATTTATTCATGCCAGCAGTGTGCTTATATACCAAAAGTTACTGTGCTCTGGGCAAGGAAGGGGGGGCAGGCAAAAGGGAGGGGTGAGCCACCTTGGCTCTTATGGGGGGGGGGCTGCAGAGCTCCTGTTTGTGCAACTGGTAAACTAGAGGTGTGACATTTTGCTCAATACCTCAAGGGAAGGCCATCTGGTTCTGGAACTTTGCAGAGATAGGCGAGGCAAGAAAACACTGCAATATCCCAGACCTTCCAGAGCTATAGATAACTCATAGAGACAACTGAATGTCCACAGAGATATCGGATAACTCTTGGAGGTTTTGTGGGACAGGTCTTACAGGTCCTTACCTCGAGCCAGGAGAAGTTTCATTCCTAGGTAGCTTGCCCCACAGAATCCCTATTTCTGTCTTCCATGTACTAGGATTACAGGCAGCTGCAAGGTGGATCTGAACATTAGTCTTCATACCCGTGTATAAGACACTTATCCACTGAGCTGTCTCCTCAAACCTATTTTTGACCTTTTAAAGCATTTTAATTTTATGTATATGAGTGTATTGTCTGCATGCATGTAAGTGCACCCACATTGTGCAATGCCCACAGAGACCAGAAGAGGGCATTGGATCTCCTGGAACTGGAGTTACAGGTGGAGTTACACATGGCTAGTGGCCATGTGGGTGCTGGGAACTAAACCCAGGTCCTCTTCAAAAGCAGCCAGTGCTCTAAATCACTGAGTCATCTCTCCACCCCTATTTCTCATCTTTATAGCTCTACATGAGATATATTCCGACTTACCCTTACTCAAGACAACAGACCAACTCCTCTTTCCTGGAATATTCTAACACAGAAGATGCAGCTTTCTGGCATTTCAGGCTCACTGGCTGGTCCATCCTCTTCAGCTCCCTTTGCTAGGGCATCCTCCCCACTCAAACTGCTAACGTATGCCCTCAGGCTCAGTCCTCAGGCCTCAGGCCTCAGCTGTTCATCTTCTCAGAGTGTTTTGATATGGAAACATGGCTTTATTTCCCATCCATTAATAACCAAAGCATTCTGGGAATCTAGCTCCAGCTTAGGCCTCTTCCCAGACTCTCTTTCCACCTTCCACTTCATATCATTCTCAGTCTGTCACTTTTCTTTTTTAAATATACACATATTTACTTTTATTTAGTCCGAAAACACCATGTAACCTGTAGACAGAGTCTGGGCAAAATTGGATACTTGTTGAACTCATGTCAAATAAATATACATTAATCGAATATAGACCCGTGTCCCTCTCCCGCCTCTCACCCCTCCCAATTCACCATTTCAGTCAGTTTTCTGATGCAGTCTGTCATTGATCTTTTAATATGCATCCCTCTCCACAAGAAATATTTATAACTGGGTTATTGGCGCTAGCATCCACATATGAGGGAGACCATTCATCGTTTGTTTTTCTGGGACTATGTTACTTCACTTAATATAAAGTCTTCTAGCTCCATCCATTTACCTGCAAAGTTCATGATGCTGTCTTTCTTTACCACTGCATAGAACTCCATTGTGTACATGTACCACATTTTCTCTATCCACTCATCAGTCAAGGGGCATTTGGGTTGGTTCCAGCTTTTTGCTATTGTGAACTGAGCTGCAATAAATATAGCTGTGCATGTATTTCTGCAGTTAGATGAGTCTTGTGGGTATATGCCCAGGAGTGGTATGACTGGGTCAAATGGCAAGCTCATTTTGAGTCTTCCAAGGGTTCTCCACACTGCTTTCCATAGTGGCTGTACAAGTTTACATTCCCACCAGCAATGGATGAGTGTTCCCCTTTCCCCACAACCTCTCCAGCACTTGATATCGTTTGTTTTCTTGATCCTCGGGGCTAGTCTTATTGGAGTGAGATGATATCTAAAGTGGTCTTAATTTGCATTCCCGAACTATTAGTGATGTTGAACATTTTAAGAGTTTTTTCGCATTCTCACCTCTCTAAGTCCTCCTGGAATCTCCATCAATTCTTTGCTCCATCTTTTTGAGTGATTCATTTGTTTTCTTCTTTGTTGAGTAGCTCGTTATACTCTGGAAATAATGCTTTTCAGAGGTATTCTGCAGTGAAGGTTCCTCCCACTCTGTGGGTTTTCTCTTCACTTCCTTTATCTGTTTCCTTTGATGTAACAGAAGCTTTCTGAGTTTAATGAGGTTCCCATTTGTCAATTGTCGATCTTATTTCTTGTGCAGGTGCTGTCTGATTTTTAGAAGTCTTTTCCTATGCCTATGTCTTGTAGTCTGCTGCCAAGTTTTTCTTCTATCACACCAGTTTGGGGTTATCACTATTGAGTCTTTGATCCATCTGAAATTGACTTTTATAAGGGCGAGAGGTAGGGGTTTAAATTTCATTCTTTCTACAAGTGGTGATCCAATTTTTGCCAACACCACTTACTGAAGATGCTGTCTTTCCTCCATTGTGTCTTCTTGGCCCCCTTGATTCCAGTATAGGTGGCGAAATGTATTGTACTCAGGTTGGATCTTCAGTTTTTATTCCATTGGTCAACTGGTTGCTTGTTGTCTTGTGAGGAGAACAAGGCAACAAATGAACCTAAAACCAGCAGACAAGAAGAAAAACAAAAAATTCAGAGCAGAGAATCAATGAAATAAGAAACAAAGAAAACCATACAAAAAATCATGAATCCAAAAGTTGGTTCTTTGAAGAATAAACAAGATATCGACTCTAGCCCAGTTAAACCAAAAGAAAGAAGGAACAACTCCAAATAATAGTGCAATAGTGATGAAAGGGAAAATGATCACAACAAAAATGAAAAGATAAAATCAGTGGGAATACGGCAAAGACCTATACTCCTTACAAGTTGGAAAACCTAGAAAAATGGATGAATAATCTGAAAATCCTCGGACTCTGTCCCAAGACTCACCAGAAAGAGATCGACACCTAAAGAGACAATAAGTACAGAAGAAATTGAAGTATGAATAAAAAAAAATAAAAACATCAAAAAATGCCCAGGCCCAGATAGTTTCCATGGCAAGAATCTATAAAATATTTCAAAAGACATTACAACCATTACTACTCAGTTGTTTAGAAGGATACAACAGAGGGAGTCTCCCAAATTTCCTTCTATTGAAGCCAGCATCACGCTATTACAACAACCAGGTAAAGATACAACCAATAAAGGAGACGAACTAAGAAACCACTCTCCCTAATTGAACACAAGAGTGCCAAAATTCTAACAAGGACTGACCTGGCAAATCCAAATACAGAACCCACATCAAGAAGATATCCACCATGACCAAGTTTGGATTCTCATACCAGAAGATGCAGGGAAATGGTTCAACATATTGAAAATAATAAATATCATCAAACATTTAAATGGACTGAAAGACAAAAAACCACACCATCTTCAATTGAAGCAGAAAAATACCTTGTACAAATCCAGCATCCCTTACATGTCTTAAAAGTCTTTAGAGAGGAATTGGACCGGAGGGATCATTCCTTCATGTAATCCAAAAGCCATACTTACAGGGAACCCACAGCCAAATCATCCTAAATGGGGAAAAAGACAGAAGCATTCCCTTAAAGGTAGGAACTCAGAAAGCTGCCCCTGTCCACCGCTCCTTTTTCAATTATTTTGAAACCCTTGTTTAGGGCATAATGTAGCAAGAAAGGAAATTAAAGGAATTTCTTTGGAAACAAGAGGAAGTCAAGCTACCCTTTTTGCTGATGATATGACTGTCCACCTAAGGGATGTTAAAACTCCACCAGAAACTGCCTAGAACTATTGAAAAGCTTTATGGCGTTAAAGTGGTCCAGGAATATAAAATAAAGCTAGTAAAAAAAGCAGTACAGCCGTTCTTTACAAACCCCAACACAACAAGCACCATGAGAAGGACTACAAGGAAGACCATCCCCTCAAAATAATAGCCTCAAAAACAATAAAATACCTAGGAACAAACCTAACCAAAGACACCAAGGATCTCTACAACAAAAATTTTAAACCCCTGAAAAAGGAAATTGAGGAAGACATCAGAAGATGGACAAACCTCCCGTGCTCATGGATTGGGAAAATAGATATAGTAAAAATGTCCATCCTACCCAAACTTGTGTACAGATTTAATGTAATCCCAATCAAAATCCCCAAGAGTTTCTTCACAGGCTTGGAAAAATATCCTCAATTTCATTTGGAAAAACAAAAGACCCCCATAGCCAAAGCAATGCTGAGCAAAAAGAGCAATAGAGGGGGGATCAGTCTACCAGACATCAAACTATACTACAGGGCTATAGTCATAAAAACAGCCTGGTACTGGCATAAAAACAGACCAGTCTGTCACTTTTCTGACTGTATCTGCTACGCAGCCTTGCTTCTCTGGCTGCCCACTATATATGTGTCATGGAGACCTGGGTAAGCTGAGGAGCAAGGGCTTCAGGTTCCCATTCCTTTGTTATGGTAGATGTTTCCCTCTGCTGAGGTCAGTGCTCCTCAATGGTGACAGTTACTGCTTTGGGCTGCTAGAAGGTCAGCCCACTCTTCCTGCCTTCCCTTCTGGATGTGGGAACTGTCTGTGCTTTGGCTGGTCCCAGGGCCACCCTGTGTTGATCTCCTTGCCCATGCCCTTAGCTTTGGTCAGTTATGTAGTTTGGTGGGCATCTGTTTCCTGTCCTACCCTGACTTACACTGACATTTCCAGGACACCTCAAATTCAATATGGCCCAAATGAGACTCCTGTCCTTCCTCCACCTCGAAGTTCTTATTGTTAATGCATGCTTGCAACATGTTCTGCCTTGTTCAAACCAAGAACTTAAGACCTAATTTCTCTATGATAGTGTTTTTTTCTAGGTCCTCAAGGTTTTATGCAGAGCTAGTCACCTGTGATTCTCTATCAGAAATAATGACAGTGCATAATTATAAGGCTGGAACTTGTCTTGAGTAGTGCAATGGAACTCGTCTCATCTCCAATGAGAAATTCCCAGTATTTCTCTATATACTTTGAATCTCTCAATAGTGTAAACTTATCCACTTTGTATTGTTACGTAAGTCAGTATTTGGAATATACTAGGTGGCTCCGAAATGTATGTTGAATTTATGAGTTAGTTAACATTTATAAAATATTGGTCTAGTTAATGGAAGTAGCCCTTCTATTACCTTTATTATTTTTTTTTTTATGTGTATGAGTGTATTGTCTGCATGTAGCTTGGTGCACCTGTGTCATGCAATGCCGTGGAGGTCAGAAAAGGGTGTCAGATTCCCCTGGAACTGGAGTTAAAGACGGTTCTTAGCCGCCATGTGGGTGCTGGAAATCAAACCTGGGTCCTCTGGAAGAGCAGTCAGTGCTTTTAACCACTGAGCCATCTCTCCAGGCCATACCTTTGTTTTTTTAAACAGTCTTGCTATATAGCAGAGCCTGGCCTCAAACATTCACTGTTTTAGTCTCTGCCTCCTGAGTGCTGGGACTTACCTATGGGTATATGCCACCATGCTTGGCAGTTGTTGGCAGTTGGGACCTTTTTCTATTCTCATGTATTTAAACTTTTAATAAAATGATAAATCTTGCTGGGCATGGTGGCGCACACCTTTAATCCTAGCACTTAGGAGGTAGAGGCAGGCAGATCTTTGTGAGTTCAAGGCCAGCCTGGTCTACAGAGTGAGTTCCAGGACAGCTGGGACTACAGGGAGACCCTGTCTCAAAAAGACCAAAAAAAAAAAAAAAAAAAAAAAAAAAAAAAAAAAAAAAGAAAAAAAGATAAATCTTTTATCTGGTAGTGCTATACATTGTGTACAATTTTAACCTTCCTAGAGGCAACTCTCAGACTTAGTGTGTTAATTGTGAAACTTTTAGTTTGATATCTTCTAAACTGGAAAAGATGAAGATTAAGAAAGAATGTTTTTGGCTTTTAAGTTGTTTTTTAGCTCAATGAAGTTTGCAAAACTACTGGGAGACTTACAGGAACAGCTGCTATATGACCCCTAGAAGGAAATATGCATTTAAAAAAAAGGCGAAGTACAAACAATAAACATACTGGGAGGTCAATTTGAGCAGAGGAAGAGGAAGCCTGGGAATAGGAGGGCTGAGACAGGGGAATATTTCACACCAGCTCCAAAGAGCTAAGCATTTTCCCTGATGCTTTTAAAAAGAAGTTTTAGCCATTTTTGGAAAAGAGATGATTGCGGCTATTTATGAACAGTACGTTGCTAGGTGACACTGTGGGATGAACGCCATGCTAACCTATCACTCACTGACTTCCAGAACTAGCAGAGGGGGGATGTGCTGGGGTGAGGACAGAATCCAGGGAGGCAAGCAGAGACAACTGGGATGAAAAGTATCTTGGGTGAGTGAATCAGCTTTGGAAAAAGCCTTTCTTTCTCCCTCTCCATTCCAGTCAAATGATCTATTCAGGATCTTAGGTCCAACCTCCCCCCCTGCTCTCTCATTAGGGCCCCCTTGTTGCTAGCAGCCCCTTTTTTTCTGTTACGGCATTTGGCCTCCTCTGGGACAAAAGCAGATCTGCTTCCTACAGAAGCCAAGTCGGGAACTCACCAGGGAGGAAACCGAGAAGTCAGGCTCCCCATGCAGCCAGTCTGAGAACGGGCTTCTTCTAAGTGTATACACGCAGTGTGGGAACGTGTGGGAGGCCGTGCATCTGTGCTTGCGTGAAGCTGGGGCTTTAAGAATGGCACTGTGTATGGGAAGGCTGCCTTCCAACCAACTGACCATCTGCCAGATGCATCTTAGCAGCCACTTAAATACATTTTTAGCCATTCTGAAATTACACATCTTAAGACAATGTCAATCACCACTTTGAAATGTACCTACAGGTATCCTTGCCTATAAGCATGGACTTAGCTTGTAAATTCCCCTGGCAAGCTAGAATCAATGACTGGCCCCTGTAGGAGATTACCCAGCACCTCGAGGGCATGGATTAGTGAATGTTTGGGAGCGGGGTGCTGTGTGGGTATTAGGTTCCCCAAGACCACTTCTTCCTTCGAGAGATGAACTGAAACAGAGAGCTTTCCACCACCCTTCACCTGTTCTCAGTGTGACTTGAGAAAGCTGCATTCCATCTTCCTGATGATACCATTGCCTAGCAACAATAAATAGCTTGGCAAGAGGACCCAGGGATGCTTCTGCCTCTCCTACTCTCTTTCCTTGGCTGGCGCCTTGTGAACATAGTATGTGGCAGCCTTGGGTTAACTGAAGCCAGATGGTAGGTTTTTGTTTTTATTTGTTTGTTTGTTTAGTTTTGTTTATTGAGACAAAGTCTCATGTGTCTCTGACTGGATTTGAACTTACTAAGTAGCTGAGGATGAACTTGAACATCTGATCTTCTGCTTCTACCTCCAAGTGTTGGAATTACTGGTGGACACCATCAGGATAGATTTTTATGCATTCCTCAAGATCAAATCCAGGGCCTGATGCATGTTAGGCAAGTACTCTACTAAATGAGCTACATCCTCAGGCCCAGATGCTCATTTTTCAAAAGTGCTCCTATATGGGATACTTCAAGTCTCTACTGAGTAGGTGGGATGGCCCGAGTGGCTTCTGTCAAAAGTTCTCTCTGCTTCCGTTGGATTGCAGCGAGGCTCTGATTCCCTTGAGAACTCTTCCCTTCCATGTGGCAGCTTTCAACACAGTGAGCTGGTTTTCTACGGATTTCCCAAAGCCATCATCAAGGCTCAAAAGGGCCTTTAAATCCATAAGCTCACTGCTGGCAACATTCCCTGACGTGGTTGAATCCATTGTGGATATTGTCTTCAATGGTGCCCACATTGCCCTATCTTTGGTACACCCAACACACACACCACACACACCACACACCACACATACACACACACCACACACCACACACACACACCACACATACGCACACACATGCACAGTTTGGTTTGCCCCAAGTTGCCTTCGTGTTGTGTTGTTGCTGTACTTTCATTTCCTTCCTCGGCCATCTCCTCTTACTTGTCTAAATGCCTATGTCTACATGTGTTGTCATTCTATTCTGAGGTGAAAATATATTTCTGTCTCTGCTCATTAATCATTTCATGATATGTATATGTGGACTCATGGTTCCTCATGTGGTTATAACACATTCTTTTTTTCTATTCAATTTTTTGAATATGTTTTGAATATTTTTATTGAATTTTTGTGTATTGCATACAAAATTTCTTTATCCCCCTCCATGCACACCTTCCCATACCCCTCATCCAGAGTTCATGCATTCTGTCATTTATGCTAAGACTGTTTCCATATGGTCACACACCTCCCCCCTGGCTCTTACAATCTTTCTGTCTCCTCTCCCACAATGGTCCCTGAGCCCTGGGTAGGTGAAGCTTAATATAGGAGTCCTATTCAAGGACTCATGCTCTGAATACTATTGTTCTCTGCACTTTGGTCATTTGTGACCCTTTGTGTTCATTGCCCTCTGTTGCATAAGGGAGCTTAATTGATGATGGTTGAGAGATGCACTGATATTTTCGCTATCCCCTGTTCCACTAGGTTCTGAGATCCTTAGGTGTAGAGGTTCCATTGTAGATATGTCACTTAGGGATGGGCATTTCATAGACATTCTCTGCATGTGACCAGGTGTGGAACTCTGTAATAGCTTCCATCTGTTGCAAAAGAACCCTTGATGAGTGGTGACTGGCATTCTTGTCTGTATATTTAGGCTGCATATTTAGCATATAGAAGCAATTATATTGTCTAGGGATGTGACAGCCTTAGGGTTTTCTCTGAGATCTGTGACCTCTCTGGCCATGTGTATTTGGCTGTGTTTATTTTACAGTGCCACATATGAGTTCCCTTCCACTGAGTGAGCTTTAAATCCAATTAGGTAGCTGTTGGTTACCTCCAAGGTAAAAGTGCCACTACTACCCTGATGGAGTTTGCTGTACATTCTTGTGGTCATTAGGCTTTTTTTTTTTTCTTTTTTTTTTTTTTTCCTTTTTTTTTCCTATGGTCATTAGGCTTTAAATCCAGGGCTGGATCATCAGTTGATGTTTCCCTTAGCAGCTTGCATATTGTCCTCCAAAAGTATGAGAACTAACCATCAGAGAGGTGGCTTCCAGGTCAGTTCCAGCTCTGTTGCTCTAAGTCCTGTGTTTGAAGTATGTCCTGTCTTCAGCAGTAGGGTTTTACCTTCAAGGGCTGTGGCAGTAGCCTGCATGATTTTGAGAGTCCGTTGGACTACCCTGGCCAAAACCTCAAAGGGAGATTTCTCTTGTCTGACACTGTTTCTTGTTGTATAGCCTTCAGCTATACACATGGACACATGTAGAGATACTGTGATTATAATTTTTCAGTAGGCATTTGGGCTAATACATTTCCCTCTGGTTTTTCGTACCAGCTAAGCATTAGTTATTTCTCTTCTCCTTCTCCCTGTGGAAACCTCCCACCTCCCGTCTCATTTTCTCCATTTCACCCTTGATACACTTGTGTCTATGGGGCCCCCTCCCCCTGATCTACTTCTTCTCTTTACCTCTCTGGTTCCTTGTGTAACCCCATCTTTTCCCTCCCATTTAAATACCCTCATTTTACCCATGTACAACTCGGGAACATCTGTCTCCCACTGCCCCTCACTCTAAGGCTCCTTCTTTTCCTTTACCTCCCTGGATCCTTTCCATTTTCCTGACTCTTGCAGTTAGATCAGGATATATACTCACATATAAAGATTTGGTGCTAAGATCTGCAAATGAGGGAGAACATATGTCATTTGTTTCTCTGAGTCTGTGTTACTTCATTTAGTGTAACAGTTTCTAGTTCCATCCATTTACCAGCAAGTTTAATGATTTTGTCATTACTTCTCATTAAACTCCATTGTATAAATGTACCAACTTGGGTTGTTTCCATTTCTTAGTTATTGTGAAAAGAACAGCAACAAACATGGATGTACAAGTATGTCTGCAGTAGGATGAGACTTTTGGTATATGCCAAGGAGTAGTATAGCTGGACCGTATGGTAGATTCATTTTTATTTTTTTAAGAGTTCTCCACACTGATTTCCATCATGGTTGCATGAGTTTGCAATCCTACCAACAGTCCATGAGTGTGTCCCTGTTCTCACAACCTCTCCAGTATTTGGCATCATTTCTTCTCTTCATCTTATCTAATCTTACTGGGGTGAGATGAAATCTTAAAGTGATTTTAATTTGCATTTCCCTGACTACTAAGGATTCTGAACATTTTAAAGGAGTTTCTTGGCTATCTTTATTTCTCCTTTTGAGAACTTTGAGTTAGATCCATAACTCATCTTTTTTTTTTTTAATTTTTTTTATTTTCTCTAATGTGTATGAATTACTTTGTCTGCATGCAAGTCTGTGCACCCGTGTTCATGCAATGCCGCGATGGTCAGAGAGGGTCTCGGATTCCCCTGGAACTGGAGTTCTTCTCTGAACTGAAGCCTTCAGACGGTTCTAGCCGCCACCATTGGTGGCTCTGGGGATCGAACCCCGGTATCCTCGTACGACGCGCGTCGGCGCTCTTACGACCGCTAGGCCCTCATCTCCCCGCCCCCATAACTCATCTTTTCATTGGGGTTTTCATTTGTTTTCATTGATTTCTTTGGTTTTGAGTTCTTGTTATATTTAGATGTTAATTCTGTTAGATGTGCACTGATGAAGATTTTCTCCCATTCTGTGGGTTTTTCTCTTTACTTCTTTGGTTGTTTTTTTTTTTTTTTTTTTCTGTACAGAAACTTTTTGGTTTAATGAGGTCCCACTTGTCAGTTGTTGACCTTGATTCTTGAGCAACTGATGTCCAATATAGAAAGCCCATTCCTACACCTATGTCTTATAAGGAACTGCCAATGTTTTCTTCTAAGTTTCAGAGTTTCAGGTTTCGCATTGAGATTTTTCATCCATTTGGAGTTGACTTTTATGCAAGGTGAAAGATAAGGGCCTAGTTTCAATCTTCTGCAGGTGGAGATCCAGTTTTGCCAGCACCATTTATTGAAGATGCTGTTTTTCCTCCAGTGTGTGTTCCTGGCACTTTTGTCAAATATCAGGTGGCTGAAATTACATGCACTCATGTTTGGGTCTTCAATTATGTTCCATTGATGTATGTGTCTGTTTTTGTGCCAGTACCATGCTGTTATTATAACTATAGTTCTGTAATATATTTTGGAGATTTGCTATGGTGGTCCCCCCAGCATTATTCTTTTTGACCAAGACTGCTTTGGCTATACAGGGCCTTTTCTAATTCCATACAAAGCTTAGGATTGTTTTCTTCTAGCTCTGTGAAGAATATCATGGGGATTCTGATTGGGATTACATTGAATCTATATGTTGCTTTTGGTAGGATGGTCGTTTTCACAATATTAATTCTTCCAATCCATGAGCATGAAAAGTCTTTATCTCCTGGTATCTTCTTCAATATTTTTGTTCAAATACTTAAATATTTAATTGGAGAGCTCTTTAATATCTTTGGTCAAGTTTATTCCTAGATAATTATTTGAGGCTATCGTGAATGGGAAGCTTCCTGTGTACTCTTTCTTTTAGTGTTTGTTATTGGTAAGTAGAAAAGCTACTGATTTTTGTAGTTTGGTTTTGTAAAACCTGCCACTTTGCTGAAAGTGTTAGTCATTCCTAGTTTTCTGCTGGAATTTTTGGGATCTCTTATGTGTAATATCGTAACATCTGCAAATAGGGATAACTTCATCTCTTCTTTTCCAATTAGTGTTCCTTTAATTCGCTTCTCTTGTCTTATTTTCCTAGTAAGAGTTCCAAGCACCATATTGAAGAAGGGCAGAGTTAGTGTATAGCCTTGTTGGGTTCCTGATTTTGATGGAAATGCTTCCAGTTTTTCTCCATTTAGAATGATGTTGTCTAGGTTTGTTACATATTCCTTTAATTATGTTGAGGTATGTTCCCTCCTGTCCAATCCCCTAGGACTTTTAACATAAATGGATGTTGGACTTTGCGGAAGGCCTTTTTTGCACCTACTGAGACGACCATGTGATTTTTTTTTTTGTATGTGTATGAATGTACTGTCTGCATGTAGGTTTGTGCATCCGTGTCGTGCAATGTCGTGGAGGTCAGAAGAGGGTGTTGGATTCCCCTGGAAGTGGAGTTCTCCTTGAATTGGAGTTACAGATGGTTCTTAGCCATCATATGGGTGCTGGGGATCGAACCTGGGTCCTCTGCAAGAGCAGTCAGTGCTCTTAACTGCTAGGCTATCTCTCCAGGCCCCGTGATTTTTATCTTTGAGTCCATTTATAAGATTTATAACAACAATCAAGGAAGTGAAGAGAAATCCCACAGAGTGGGAGGAAAGCTTCACCGCAGAAACATCTGACAAAGCATTGATTTCCAGAATATATAAACTACTCAAAAAACAAAGAAGAAAGAAAACAAATGACCCACTCAATAGATGGAGCAAAGAGATGAGCAGAGACTTCACAAGTGAGGAATTAGAGATGACTGAGAAACACCTTAAGAAGTGTTCAATATCATTAATCATTAAGGAAATGCAAATCAAAACCACTTTAAGATATCATCTTACTCCAATAAGACTGGCTAGGATCAAGAAAACAAATGATACTAAGTGCTGGAGAGGTTGTGGGGAAAGGGGAACACTCATCCACTGCTGGTGGAAGTGTAAACTCGTACAGCCACTATGGAAAGCAGTGTGGAGAACCCTTGGAAGATTTGGAATGAACTTGCCACCCGACCCAGCCATACCACTCCTAGGTATGTACCCTCAAAGACTGCACAGCATGTTTTATTTCAAGCTCATCTTCACAATAGCAAGGAGATGGAACCAAACCAATGCCCATCAACTGATAGTGGGGTTAGAGACAATGTGGGTCATCTACACCCGTGGGTGTTCAGCAGCAGTAAGAAAGAGACATCACGAGTTTGTAGGAAATGGGGAGCTAGCGGAACTCATTGCTCAGTGAAGATAACCAGTCCCAAAGAAAACACAGGAATGGAATGGTATCCCTCCATTGTGGATGCTAGTGCCACTTCCTAGTTGTAGTATTTCTGGTGCACAGGCCCCTTGACTTTTTTCAAAGCAGTTGGGAGTAGCACATTGGAAAACAACAACACAACAAACAACCAACAACCCGACATAGGACTTTATGCCATCAAAGAACTAACTGAAACAGTGACTTTCCTCAAAACAGTCAACTTCCTCATGGAGAATATGAAAAGATCTAGAGAAAGAGATGAAAAGCATGTTGGCAGAATGCATGGTCTCTGGAGGGTGGGGGAATGCGGCGGGGAAACGGGTGGGTCTAGATTTTTTTGGTGTGTTTATCTGATTTTAGATTAGTTGATAAGGTTTGATTAATGCCAAACCTTGGAGCATTTCATACCTATGTTGATGTTTAATAAAATGTATACTTGATAGCGATCAAAATAATTTTATAACATTTATGACTATGTATATCAGTATCTCAGGCATCTTGAACATAAATCTGACCTGATCACAGTGATATCATCATATTTGATGATTTTGCAAGTATTTTTGTTTGGAATTTTTGCCATCTAGGTTCCTAAGGCTTGGGTCTATACGTTTCTCTTTTGGTTTGTATCTTTACCTAATTTTTGTATTCAAGCAATGCTAGCTTCACCGAAGGAGATTGGGAGTGCTCCCTCTGAGTCTATCTGCGTAAATGATTTAAGTAGTATCGCTTGTAGATCTTCTTTAAATGTCTGTTAGAATTCTGCTATGCGGGGTGGAGAGATGGCCTAGCAGTTAAGAGCACCGACCGCTCTTACAGAGGACCCGGGTTCGATCCCCAGCACCCACATGGCGGCCGAGAACCGTCTGAAACTCCAATTCCAGGAGAACTCCAGTTCCAGGGGAATCCGAGACCCTCTTCTGACCTCCGCAGCATTGCACGACACGGGTGCACAGACTTGCATGCAGACAGTACATTCATACACATACAGAAATAAAAAAAAAAAATTCTGCTATGTATCCATCTGGCCCTGGGCTTTTTTACTTGAGAGGTTTTGTATTACTGTTTCCGTTTCTTTATTTGTTATGGGTCTGTTTAAGCTGCTGATCTCTTTTGGATGGTTCCCATGAATTTAGATATTCTTTTAGGTTTTCAGATTTAATAGAGTATAGGATTTTTAATATTCCCTTAAAAATTTTGGATCTTCAGTGTCCATTGTGATGTTTCCCTTTCATCCCTGATTTTGTTAATTTAGATTTACTTTTTCTTTCTTTTGGTTAACTGGACCGAGGGTCTGTCTACCTTGCTCTTAGATCACTGATTTTGGGGGTTGTTTTCTTTGTTCTATTTGATTACTTTCTGGTCTGATTTTTGCTTTTTTCCTTTTATCTAGTGTATTTGTATTTTATTTGTTCTTGCCTTTCTAGAGCCTCAAGTTGCAATGTTAAGTAATTTATTTGTGCTCTTTCTGATTTTTTTTTTTTTTGGTCTTTTTGAGACAGGGTCTCCCTATAGCCCCAGATGTCCTGGAACTCACTCTGTAGACCAGGCTGGCCTTGAACTCATGAAGATCTGCCTGCCTCTGCCTCCCGTCTTTCTGATTTTTTTTAATGGAGGCACTTAGAGCTATACATTTCCCTCTGAGAACTGCTTTTATTTTTTATTTTTATTTTTTTAATTTATTCTTTATATGTATGAATGTACTGTCTGCATGCAGGTCTGTGCACCCGTGTCGTGCAATGCTGTGGAGGTCAGAAGAAGGCGTTGGATTCCTCTGGAACTGGAGTTAAAGACGGTTCTCAGCCGCCATGTGGGTGCTGGGGATCAAACCCAGGTCCTCTGCAAGAGCAGTCAGTGCCCTTAACCACTAGACCATCTCTCCAGCCCTGAGAACTGCTTTTAAAGTGTCCCAGAGGTTTTGTTGTGTTCTATTGTTTTTTTCATATATTTCCAGGAGTATTTTTATTTTTTCTTAATTTTTCTTTGACCTTGTCATCATTCAGGAGTGTGTTGTTCATGTAGTTTCTAGAACTTCTTTTGGCATTGATTTTAGGCTTTATTGCATTGATATAATCCATGGAATTATTTAAACTTTTTGTATTTGTCAAGGTTTGCTTTGTGCCCCTATATATGGTCAGTTTTAGAGAAACTTCCATGGGGTGCTGAATAGAAAGTGTATTCTTTGGTGCTTGGGTGTAATATTATGTAGCTGTCTGTTAGGTCCATTTGATGTATGGAATAATTTAACTCAGATGTCTCTTTGTTTATTGTTTGCCTGGTTGACCTGTAAATTGGAGATAGTGGGGCACTGAAGTCCCCTACTATTATTGAGTTGGGGGTTAATCTGTGTCTTAAAGTCCTGTAGTACCATTTTTGTGAAATTGGGTACACTAGACATTGGTGCATATATGTTCATGTTTGTAATATCTTCTTGATCAATTTGTTCCTTTGACTAGAATGAAGTGGCCATCTTTATATCTTCTGATTAGTTTTAGTTTTAAATCTATTTTGTCAGATGTTAGAATTGTAACTCCTGCTTGTTTCTTAGTTATTATGGTAAATGGTTACTTGAAATATCTTTTCCATCCTTTTACTTTAATGTAGTGCTTATCCTTTAAGGTGAGATGAATTTCTTGTAGATAACAAAAGAATGGATTTTGTTTCATAATCCATTCAACTAGCCTATGTCTTTTGACTGGGGAATTCAGGCCATTGATATTTGATGTTACTATTGAAAGATGTGTGTTGGTTACTGTCATTTTAATTTCTCTTTCCATTTTTGGTCTAACTTTGTGTTTCCACAGTTATACCTTCATTTAATTTCTTCCTGTTGTCCCTTGGGCATGCATTCCTTTCTTCATCTCTTTGTAATGCTTCATGTATTCTTTGAAGGGCTGGTTTTCTGGGACATGAATTCTTTCAGCCTATTTATGTCATGGACGATTTTTATTTCCCTTTCAGACAGTTTTGCTGGGTAGAGTATTTTGGGATGGCATTTATGGTCATTTAGAACAGGGAATACTTTGGCTTAGACTCTTCTGGCTTTCATGGTTTGCAGTAAAAAGTCAGTTGTGGGGCTGGAGAGACGGCCTGGTGGTTAAGAGCACCAACTGCTCTTGTAGAGGACCCGGGTTTGATCTCCAGCACCCACATGGCAGCTGAGAACTGTCTTTGACTCCAGTTCCAGGGGAATCTGGTGCCCTCTTCTGACCTCCGGGGCATTGCACGACATGAGTGCACAAACCCACATGCAGACAGTACATTCATATACATACAAGAATAAATAATAAAATAAAATAAATTTTTTAAAAAGTCAGCTGTAGTTCTGATGGGTTTTCCTTTATGTGTGACTTGTTTTTCTCATGAAACTTTCAGTATTGTCTCTTTGTTCTGTACATTTTGTGTTTTTACTATGATATGCCATAAACTGTTTCTTTTCTGGTCCTTTGGTATTATATGTACTTCTTGTACTTGTATGGGTATGTCTTTCCTTAATTTTGGGAACTTTTCTTCTATAATCCTGATGAATATCTGATCAGTACTATTTACCTAAGATTCTTCTCCTTCTTTATGCCTATGATGTGTAAATTTGACTTTTTCATGGTGTCCCACATTTCCTGCATATTCCAGTCCTGTTTTTTTTTTTTTTTTAATTCATGTTCTTTACTTGAGCCATCCAATCTTCAACTTTGTTGAAGATCCAATCTTGATCTTCTGTTTTCCATTTTATTCATTCTATTGGTGAGGGTTTCTCCTGTGGTTTCAAATTGGCTTATTGAATTCATCTCTTTCTTTTTTATTTCAGCCTCATTTTTTTATGCCCGCCCACCTGATTTTTTTCAGCCTGATTTTTAAAAAAATATTCATATCTCTTTTGTGAATTATGTCAGAAGTTTATCCTCATCTTCTTGTAGTTCTTTGAGTTGTTTGTTCTTTATTTCATTGAATTCTTTGATCATATTCATGATTGTTCTTTTAAATTCCATGCTCTGGGTTATCTCTAGGAGGGGTTCTCATTGTAGAACTCTTCTATAGAACTGGTGGCATTTGGTGGGAACATATTACTTTGGATTTTTATATTATTATTTTTTCATTATAGCTTTGGCATGTAGATTTCTTTTGTGGTTTGTGACTCTGCTATGAAACTCAAGCCTTCCTTTGTTGAGTTGAAGTCTCATTCTGTTTGCATTATTGATGTACCTTGGTTGCTTTTTGATTGGGTATGAAAAGCTTGTTGGTCTAGGCTTCTAGTTCTTTCTTGATTTTATATTGGTGAGATCAGATGGCTCTGGTCAGACTACCCAGGGGGTGAAGTGGCCCTAGCTAATTTGGAACACTTCAGAAGCCTCAGATGGATAGCGCCAAGGTCCAAGGAGAGGAGATCAGAGATGGATGTGCGGTCCTTACTAATAAGCAGGGAAGCCTGGCCTTGGGGCAGTGGGAGGGACTGCAGAGGGTCACAAAGCAGGGGAAGCTCATCCTGTGGAGTTGGAGTCAGGCATTCTCAGGCCTGTAACACATTGTTTTCACTTTTGTTATTATTGCTTGATTCCCTGTTATTCAAGACCTGGCCTGCATGAGCCCCTTTCAGAGCTTTTGTCACAGGCTTGTCTTTTGGTATGTGCTGTTCATTCTTTGAGCACTTCCTTGGTTTCTGGCCCCACAGATATTTCAGGCTCATTTCCAACATTCCCCATCCCAGTCTTTATTTTTCCAATGGGCTTTAGTGGCGAATGGTGTCCTAGTTTGCTTTCTGTTGCTGTGATAAACGCCATGAACAAAAGCAACTTGGGAAGGAAAGGGTTTATTTCAGCTTAGGGGGAAGCCAGGGCCAGAGCACAGGAACTTGGAGACAGGAAAAGAAGCAAAAGCCATGGAGGAACACTGCTGACTGGATTGCTCCCCCTGGCTTGCCCAGCTACCTTTCTTATACACTTCAGGCCCAACTGCCTGGAAATGGTACCATCCACATTGGACTGCACTGTCCTACATCAATTAGAAATCAAGAAAATACCTTTACAGGTGCCAATTTGATGGAGGAAATTCTTCAGTTGTGAGTCCCTCTTCCCAGGTGTGTCAAGTTGACAGCCAAGGTTATCTATCGCAGAAGGTATTAGAAATCAAGGTCTGGGTACTAGATGCTGGGCTGTTCCTGAGGTGTGCTGTTCTCTTGTCTTCCTAGTGGTCAGGTGTGTGTACTGCATACATACAGACACACTCACATTTGACTGTCTGACCACTACCTCTAGATACCATCTATCTCCCTATTTTTAAAAAGAACAAGCTCAGTTCTAAATTTATTTTAAATTAGTGTGTGTGTGTGTGTTCTAAATTTATTTTAAATTAGTGTGTGTGTGTGTGTGTGTGTGTGTGTGTGTTTATGAACACATGCATGCCACAGTGCATATATGGCCATCAGAGGACAGCTTTCAGTAGTCAGTTCTCTTCCTTTACCATGGGATCTGGAGATTGAACTCAGGTTATCGGGCTTGCCAGCAAATGCTTTACCTGCTGCAACATCTCACCAACAAGCTCATTCCGGTAGCTCTGCTTCGAGTCCAGGACTGGAAAGTTCTTGCCTCCCCCTTCCCACATTTGTGCTTGTTTTCCAACAGTGAGAAATTTATCTCCCACTATCAGTTGCTTGCTCTTCCTCCATCCTACATGGCACATCTCCTTGTGCAGGCTTTGTCCACCCTGCCACGACACTGTTCTCATGATATCATTTTCTGACATGGTCCCCTGGCAGCCCAGGGATATCAGGCACATCTTATTCTATCCATTCCCTAACTCTTTGGATTAAACAAGGAAAAAAAGGGTTAGAAGAGAAAGAGGAAGAAAAGAGGGGAAGAAAGAGAAAGAAGAAAGGGAAGGGAGGGAGGATCCATTTATTTATAAAAGAATTCCACAGAATTAGTCACTTTCCAACACTCATGTCATGAAAAACAACTAAATGCTATAATATATATATATATTATATATATATATATATATATATATATATATAGCTTGTAGGGATAAAGTATTCAAATATTTTGAGGGTGCAAAAAAATTCTACAAATGTTCTTCAATTTATGATGGCATTATGTCCTGATAAATCTATTATAAACTGAAAATATCAGCCAGGTGTGGTGGCACACACCTTTAATCACAGCACTCAAGAGGCACAGGCAGGTGGATCTCTGTGGATTCAAGGCCAGCCTGGTCTACAAAATGAGTTCCAGGCTAGCCAGGGCTACAGAGAGACCCCGTCTCAGAAATACTCCCCCCCCCAAAAAAAAAAAAGCAGAGGCAGGTGGATCTCTGTGAGTTCAAGTCCAGCCTGGTCTACATAGTGAATTCCAGACCAGCTGGGGCTACAGAGAGACCCTATCTCAAAAAGACCAAGAAATAAAAAAATAAACTGAAAATATCTTAAATTGAAAATGCATATACTACACCTAGCTTACAAACATTAGGACATAGCCAAGCCTACCTCCAGTTACTCAGAATACTTACCATTAATCTAGAGTTGAGCAAAGTCATATAGAACACATATAAACCATGTTTTAGAATAAAGTGTTGAATATCTTTTATTTTGAATTTTGTATTGAAAGTGAAAAGCAGTATGACTGTGATTGCTTGTGTTGTCAACTTGACAAAAATCTAAAATCACTTGGGAGATGGGCTTCTGGGCATGCCGTGAGGGATTATCTTGGTTACTACTGCAATTGATAGGAGGAGACCTTTTTTAATTTCAGGCACAACCATTCCATGGGCAGAGATCTTGGATTGCATGTGGTGAGAAAAGTAAGATGAACACCAGTATGCAAGTAACTATGCCTCTTACTTGCTGATGGTGGATGTGGGTGACGGCTTCCTCAAGGTCATGCTGGCTTGACTTCCCTGACATGATAGACTGTAGCATAAACGGAGAGATAAAACAAACCCTTTCTCTCTTAAGAACATTTTATCATAGCAACAGGAAAAAAAGCTAATTCAGTTGTGTTGACCCTTGAAGAATAGTTTGTTCTGAATGTGTTTTGACAATGTAAGTCAGAGACTGAGTATTGTAAACAAAAGGGTTCTAACCTGGTACTGGCACAAAAACAGACCTATAGACCAATGGAACAAAATTGAAGATCCAAACTTGAGCACACACAATTTCAGCCATCTCATATTTGAAAAAGGGGCCAAGAAGACTAAATGGAAGAAAGGCAGCATCTTCTGCAAATGGTGTTGGTACAATTGGATCACTACTTGTAGAAGAATAAAATTAAACCCCTACTCCTCACCCTGTAAAAAAAAAACAACTCCAAATGGATTAAAGACCTCAATGTGAAACCCAAATTTTGAAGGTGTTAGAAGAAAAACGTTGGCAGCAACCTACAAGACATATGCGTAGGAGAAGACTTTCTATATCAAATAACAGCTGCACAGGAAATGAGGTCGACAGTTGACAATGGGACCTCATTAAACTCAAAAGCTTCTGTACAGTGAAAGAAACAATCAGTGAAGCCAAGGGAGGTAACCTTCACTGCTGATACATTTGACAGGATTAACTTCCAGAATATATAAACTACTCAAAAAACAAAGAAGTAAAAACAAATGACTCACTCAAAAGATGGAGTAAGACGACCTGAACAGAGACTTCACAAGTGAGGAAATAAAGATGGCTGAGAAACATCTTAAAAAGTGTTCAACATCACTAATAATTAAGGAAATGCAAATTAAAACCACCTTGAGATATCATCTCACTCTGATAAAACTGGCTAGTATCAAGAAAACAAATGATACCAATGAGAGGTTGTGGGAAAAGGGGAACATTCACTGCTGGTAGGAATGTAAACTTGTACAACCACCACAGAAAGCAGTGTGGAGAACCCTTAAAAGACTCCAAATGAGCTTACCACCTGACCCAGTTATACCACTCCTGGGTATTTACCCACAAGACTCATCCTACGGCAGAGATACATGCACAGCCATGTTTATTGTATCTCTCTTCATAATAGCAAAGAGCTGGAACCAACCCAAGTGCCCCTCAACCACTGAGTGGATAGAGAAAATGTGGTACATCTACACAATGGAGTTCTATGCAGCAGTAAAGAAAGATGGCATCATGAACTTTGCAGGTAAATGGATGGAACTCGAAGATATTATGCTATATGATGTAACACAGTCCCAGAAAAACAAACGAGGAATGGTATCCCTCATTTGTGGATGCTAGCACCAAGTACCTAGTTGTAAGGCAAACTGAGCAACATTGATGTTGTATTCCTCTTTTTCTGAAAGCAACTGTGCTCTTCTAATGTGATTCCTGTAACAGGCTCTAGAATTAATGTAAAACCTATTTTCAGACTTTGTAATCTTGGTTTATGGGTGGAGGGTATGTAGGCATATTTTAGAGTAATATAAATTTAAAAGGGAAAGATGTGAATCCTGAAATATGATTTGGAAATAACATGGTTTATTTTCAGATGACATAATTTTAGTTAAGGTGTGACATATATGTATATATATATATATATATATATATGTGTGTGTGTGTGTGTGTGATGGAGCAATACACATTGGAAGGAACAACAACAACAACAACATCAAAAGAACTGGGACAAAGAACTGACTGAAACAGTAAACTTCTCCCCAAAACAATAAAAACTTTAAAAAAAGACTCAGAAAAAGATACAAGGCAGGTATGGCAGAATGCATGAACTCAGGTAGGGTGGTGGGCATGGAAAGGGAAATAAGTCTAAATTGGACTGAAAAATGATCTATGAAATGCACAAAACTTCAATAAAATTTTTTTTTGTATTTTTGAGACAGGGTCTCCCTTTAGTCCCAGCTGGCCTGGAGCTCGCTCTGTAGACCAGGCTGGCCTTGAACTCACAGAGGCCTGCCTCTGCCTCCTGAGTGCTAGGATTAAAGATATGTGCCACTATGACCAGCTTTTTTTCTTTCTTTTTTTGTTTTTGGTAATAAAAATATTTAAAAAATGAAATTAACTTTCAAGAAAAAAAAAGGGTTCTATTGTTCCAGCAGTCCTTTAATTTTTAGAAATATGGCTGCCATGGAGGACAAACCATCTATATATAGAGTAAATAATAATTCTCTAGGAAATGAGAAAAAAAATAACAGAATTTTAAGGTATGTTTATTTTAATGGATTTTTTTGAAAAAAATTATGCTTTACAAATGCTTATTTATTTATTTATTTATTTATTTATTTATTTATTTATTCTTTCTAAGAGATCACGTAAGTGCCCCCCTTCCTCTAGGGCAACCCAGCCAATAGTCTCTTCCAAATCAAGTTCCTTTTTTTTTCTGGTCTTTTTGAGACAGAGTCTCCCTATAGCCCCAGTTGTCCTGGAACTCACTCTGTAGACCAGGCTGGCCTTGAACTCACAAAGATCCACCTGCCTCTGCCTCCCAAAGCTGTGTGCCACCATGCCCAGCTACAAATGCTTATTAACAATGACATTAGCATGAGAGTTGGTCACATTACACAGATGCTAATCAAGCTGACCTGAGAGAAGACAGAAGCTCACCATTTTGCAGGCCTATTCCTTTGGGAATAAAGTACAGTTTGCATTAGATCCCAGATATTGGCATTAGTAGATAATATTATTCAGCCTTTGAAAAATAAACCTTGCTAAAATGTGCAAGAAAAATTTATTGATTCATGAAAAGAAATTTAAGATTGAAGACAATACTGAATGTCAGTACCTGGTTCCCTTCAAGATATGTTAGGACAGTAGTCTTAAAGTCAAGCCAAAGAGTTAGACTCAAAAGCTCATTTCATGTATAAATGTGTATTTGTTACCCTAAGGAATGACTGCACTGTTATTTCAAACATTACCATCATGATTAAGCTATAAAAACTGGGGATTCAAATGTGATGAGAAAGTTTTACGTTCTTTTAAGTTTGTGCTTAAATATATATTCTGCAATACTCAACCCAGTTCACAATTTCTCTAAACTTAATGAATGTATAGAAGACTCTTTGCTATTAATATGATATTTTAAAAAATTATCCTTGGAAAACTATTGCTATATTAAAATGTCTGAAATGATTCGCAGAGACACAACCTAGGTTCTGGTGTTAGATCATATTGTTGGAAGACATGGAACCTGTTGCTGATAACATGGGTGTCTTCGTTTCCTTCCCTGTTGCTGTGACAGAATACCCCAGCAAAAGCAACTTAAGGGAAAGGGCTCTATTTGCCTCACAGTTCCAGATTACAATCCACCAATGTGGGGCTGTGAAGGTGGCAGGAATCTGAAGCAGTTACTGGCGTCTGTAGTCAAGAGCAGAGAGAAATGAGTTGATCCATGCATGCCAGGCCTCGGTTGCCTGTCTTCTTTTCATTCAGTCCAGAGCCCAGTTTAGGAATAGGTACTACTCAAGTTCAGGGTAGATCTTCCCATCTCAATTAATCCAATGAAGGAAAACCCTCACAAGAATGCTGTAGGCCAATCTAACCTAGACAACTCTTCATTGAGACTCCCTTCCCAGGAGATATGTGTCAAGAATCAAAACTAACCATCATGATGAAGATCTGAAAATAAAATTTATATAGAGGGCTGGAGAGATGGCCTAGCATTAAGAGCACCAACTGCTCTTGCAGAGGACCCGGGTTTGAGCCTCAGCACCCACATGGCGGCTGAGAACCGTCTTTAACTCCAGTTCCAGGGGAATCCGACACCCTCTTATCTCTGCGGCTTTGCACAACACGGGTGCACAAACCTACATGCAGACAGTACATTCATACACATTAAAAATTAAAATTAATATAGTGTAAGAAGTTACTATTTAGTTGAATTAAGGACGGGTAAACTATGGCCCATTTTCAAAACTGGCCCTAAATTTACCTAGTTCAGTAAACTATAGTTGGGCACACCACACTCATTTGCTTTTGGACTGTCTATAGCTACTTTTGTGCCACAATGATGGGATTTTGTAGCTATGACACAGATTGGGAGTGGCCTGTGAGACTCAAGTATTTATTACTTGGTGTTTTATAGAAAAGCCTGCCGTAATTACTCTGAGTTAAATGCAAGTATACTGCTTGTTCTGGGATGTTTTAATATGAAGTGTGCAAAAAGCTACTAGTGTATGAGTCACTGTATAATTGTTTAGAGGATTTAACATTTCAATAGAAAATACTTATTCTTTTGTATTTTTATGATCTTTTGCAAAACACAATGCATCTTGACTATATTTAGATCCTCTCCCCTGCCTGCATGCTGTGCAGCCCCCCACTGGTCTTCGTGCATTCTGTCATGTATGTTAAGGCCTATTGAGCCGAGTTTCTGTCCCCAAATGTCCCTTGGGTCCATCCCCTGGAACTTGGTTAACCTGTCTAGTATCACTCCCTTAAAGAACAACTCTCCTTCTTAGTTGCCAATAGTTTCTCATCTAAGGTTGGGGCTTCTTTCCCACTTCCTGCATTCTATACTGGATTTTTATTTAGTTTGGACTTTCATGGGTCTTGTGCATGCTGTCTCCATCGGTCACTTGAACATGTGAGTAATATATATTTTAGGTTCATAACTGAGAATCCCATTACCTGGGTCTCTTGTACATTTATATTCATCATGTGTTATTTTTCTTCTATATTGAATTATGCTTTCTGATTTTAGAGTCTCAATAATTTTTTACTGAGTTTTGACATGGAAGAAATATTCTAAAGCTCTCAATTGTGTTCTTCTCTTGCAAGGAGGGGTATAAGCAATGGGTGCTAGCAGTTATAGATCATCTTGATTCAAATGGGCACTGAAAAGATTTGAAGATGGACTTTAGTTTAAGAAGACTAATCAATCTATAATGGTTAGTATTTTCAACTTAACAGAATCTAGAATCACTTGGGAGGTGGGTCTCTGGGATTATCTTGATTATATTAATTGAAGAGGTAGGAAGAACCATCTAATGAGTCATTCCTTGGTTGGGATCTTGGATTGTATAAATGGAGAAAGAGAACCGAGCAGCAGCTGACATTCATCCATCTCAGATTCCACTTCCGGCTCCTGCTGCCATGCCTTCTCTACCCTGATGGATGGAATCCTAAAACCACAAGCCAAAATAAACCCCCTTCTGTAAACTGCTTTTGTCTGTATTTTATCACAGCAACAAAAGGTAACTAAGTCACCAGGTTACCCCCTAGGGTTTTTACTGCCTCAAGTATTTACCAGGATCAGTGAGTCAGATAGCTTGTTTTTTTCTTTTTAGGCTGGCAATTGCCCCAAGAGAAAAGCAGCTCTCCCTGCAGCCCTCACTTCCCCAGCCCCTGCATCTAATTAGCTCTCTGACAACTTCAGATAGATTTATATTTATTTTGGTTTAACTTTTAAAAGTTAAATAAGGAAATACTTCTGAAAGAAATTAATCTACCAAATCTGGAAGCAAAATTTCACTTGAAGAGAAATGAAATATAAGCCATTTTATGTTAGAAAAGATCACATATGCTACCTTTCCCATTTTCTCTGATGCTGTACATTTTCTTTTAATGTGCAACCTTACAGATTTTTATATATAAATATTCTGGATCCAGTCTTTTAAAGGAAAAGTGAAATTTACCAGTGGGACAGGAACGACATTTTAAAGATTTTTTAAAAAAAATTTTACTTATTTCCGTATGTGTATCAATGTACTGTCTGCATGCAGGTCTGTGCACCCGTGTCGTGCAATGCCGCGGAGGTCAGAAGACGGTGTCGGATTCCCCTGGAATTGGAGTTCTCCTGGAATTGGAGTTTTCAGACGGTTCTCGGCCGCCATGTGGGTGCTGGGGATCGAACCTGGGTCCTCTGTAAAAGCGGTCGGTGCTCTTAACCGCTAGGCCATCTCTCCAGCTCAAGAACGACATTTTAAAAGAAACTTGTGTTATACAGAAAAACTTGCAAAGAAACATTTGTGTGTGTGTGTGTGTGTGTGTGTGTGTGCTCATGTGTCTGTATTCATGTGTCTGTGGAGGTGCATATGTATGCGTGCATGTGAAGGCAAGAGGTGAATGCTGGGTGTTTTCCTGGAATTCTTCTCCACAGCACAATTCAAGACTCTGGAACAGTAATAACAAACGAACCTTAAACCTAGTAGATGGGAAGAAATAACAAAATAGCAGAGACAGAATTCATGAAATAGAAACAAAGAAAATAGTATCAAAAAAAAATCAATGAATCTAAGAGTTGGTTCTTTGGAAGACTAAACAAGATAGACAGACCCTTCAGCAAATCCAAATCAACAAAATCAGAATTAAAATGGTAAACATCACAACAGACACCAAAAAAATCCAGAAAATTGTAAGGGAATACTTAAAAAATCTATACTCCATTAAATTTGAAAACCTAGATGAAATGGATGAATTTCTAAAGACATGGACACCACCAAAGTTAAACCAAGAAGAGGTCAACACTTTAAACAGATCCATAACAAAGGAGGAAATTGAAACAGTAATACAAATCCTCTTGACTAAAAACAGCCCAGGCCCAGACAGCTTTACAACAGAATTCTACCAGACATTCAAAGAAAATCTACAATTGATACTTCTCAAACTATTTGAAAAGGTAGAAACAGAGAGAGAGCTCCCAAACTCCTTCTGTAAAGCCAGTATCACTCTAATACCCAAATCAGGTAAAGATACAACCAAGAAAGAAAACTATAGGCCCATATCCTTAATGAACATAGATACAAAGATACTCAGCAAAATACTCGCAAACTGCATACAGACACAGATCAAAAAGATCATTCACCATGACCAGGTAGGCTTTATTCCAGAGATGCAGGGATGGCTCAACATACGTAAGTCAATAAATATCATAAACATATGAATGGATTTAAAGACAAAAATCACATGGTCATATCAATAGATGAAGAAAAGGCCTTTGACAAAATCCAGGATGCATTCATGTTAGAAGTCCTAGAAAGAATAGGTCTGGAGGGAACATACCTCAATATCATTAAAGCTATATATAACAGACCCACAGCCAACATCATTCTAAATGGAGAAAAACTGGAAGCATTCCCCTTTAAAATCAGGAACCAGACAGGATTGCCCTCTATTTCCACTACTCTTCAATATAGTGCTTGAAACCCTTGTAAGAACAATAAGACAAGAAAATTAAAGGCATGCTACTTGGAAAAGAAGAAGTCAAACTATCTCTCTTTGCAGATTATTATATTATATTATACAAAAGAGATCCAAGAAATCCCACCAGAAAACTACTAGAAGTGATTAATACTTTCAGTAAAGTGGCAGGTTAAAAGATCAACTTACAAAAATCAGTAAAATTTCTATATACCAACAAAAAGCAATCAGAAAAAGCATACAAAGAAATCCTCCCATTCACATTAACTTCAAGAACAGAATACTTAGGAATAAACCTAATAAAAAACATTAAAGATTTCTACTATGGAAATTTCAAAACTTTAAAGAGAAAGATAGTGGAAGGCACTAGGAGATGGAAAAATCTACCATGCTCATGAATTGGTAGAATCAATACTGTGAAAATGACCATCTTAACCCTGAGTGAAACAGGAGGGATCTCTATGCCAGACTACAAACTATACTACAGGGCTATAGTCGCAAAAACAGCTTGGTACTAGCACAAAAACAGACCTGTTGACCAATGAAACAAAACCGAAGATCCAAACGTGAGCACATACAATTTCAGCCATCTCATATTGGACAAGGGGGCCAAGAAGACACAATGGAGGAAAGACAGCATCTTCATCAAGTGGTGTTAGCAAAACTGGATCACCACTTGTAGAAAAATAAAGTTAAACCCCTACCTTTTGTCCTGTACAAAAGTCAACTCCAGATGAATCAAAGGCCTCAACATGAAACACAAAACTCTGAAGGTGATAGAAGAAAAAGTTGGTAGCAGTTTACAAGACATAGGTGTAGGAAAAGACTTCCTAAATCAGACAGCACCTGCGCAAGAAATAAGATAGACAGTTGACAAATGGGACCTCATTAAACTCAAAAGCTTCTGTACATCAAAAGAAACAATCAAGGAAGTGAAGAGAAAACCCACAGAGTGGGAGGAAACCTTCACCACAGATACATCTGACAAAGCATTGATTTCCAGAATATATAAACTACTCAAAAAACAAAGAAGAAAGAAAAGAAAACAAATGACTCACTCAAAAGATGGAGCAAAGAGCTACAGAGACTTCACAGGTGGGGGGAAATAAGATTGTGAGAAAACATCTTAAAAAGTGTTCAAAGTTGCTAATAGGAAATGCAGATGAAAACCACTTTAAGATTATCATCTCACACCTAGCACTTGGGAGGGCAGAGCCAGAGCTGGACTTTTTGTGAGTTTTAGGGCCAGCCTGGTCTACAGGTGAGTTCCAGGACAGTGGGACATACAGGGAGACCCTGTCTCGAAAGACCAAAAAAAAAAAAACACCCCCCAAAAAAACCCAAATGATACCAAGTGCTGGAGAGGTTGTGGGAAAAGGGAACACTCATCCACTGCTGGTGGAAATGAAACTTGTACCCAACTATGTAAGCAGTGTGGAGAACCCTGTAAGACTCAAAATAGTTTGCCACCTGACCCAGTCATACCACTCCTGGGTATATACCCACAAGACTCATCTTATGCAGAGATACATGCACAGCCATGTTTATTGCAGCTCTCTTCATAATAGCAAGGAACTGGAACCAACCACAACTGCATCTAACCCACAAGGGGATAGGATTGAAATGTGGTACATTTACACAGGAGTTCAGTTCTATGGCAGTGGTAAAGAAAGATGACATCATGAACTTTGCAGGTAAATGGATGGAGCTAGAAGATATCAGTTAAGTGGTAAGTAACACAGTTCCCAGAAAACAATGACAAATAGTATCCTCCTCCATGGATGCTAGCACCAATTACCTAGTTGTAGGCAAACTGAGCAATTTAATGTTATATTCCTATTCTGAAACAACTTTGCTCTTATATATATATTATGAATCCCTTAACAGGTTCTAGAACTAAACCTACACTTATTTTCAGATGTTAGGAAGTTTAGTCTATGGATAAGGTATGTATGTATCTATTTTAGAGTTATATAAGATCAAAGAATGTGGAAAAACTAGTTTGTCTGACATTATGTCTAACCACAGTTTTGTTTTGTGGGGGTGCTTCTTAGTATTTCTTACACAAGGTGCTTGAGCTTTTGTCCAAGCATTTTCTTTCGTTTTTTTTTTTTTGTTTGTTTTTGAAAAGTTTTTTTTTTTTTATTGACGTTTGTGTTTTTACATCTTTTTCCAATTCAATTTCAGGCCTATATACCCTTCCCTTCCCCCCACCCCATACCCATCCCAAATCATTCATTCTGCCCATGACTTTTCTGCATCTTTCTGTTTTTTTGTTTTGTTTTGTTTTCATTTTTTTAACAATAATGATAATTTAGTAAGACAAGCATCCTTCATGTAAACCAATTTGTGACAGTTGTGCCAAACCCACACAGCTCATGGGTCCCACCATCCAGCAGGGGGGCTTGTATGTTCAATCAAGTTGTCAAATGAGTGTCCAGTTCTATATTGTTGTAGTTTCGCCCTTCAACCCAATCGCAGCCCTTACATTCTACTGTGCCCCCTCTCCCGCAGATGTTTCCCTAGGTTAGAAAAGGGCACAGGTGGATGAGAAGCAAAACAGTCTATTTCTCTGGAGTGTTTGTCTGGTCTCTGTCATTCTGGCTGTTTCTTTCATGGGCTGTCAGCTTGTCCAGGCATAACCTTTTGATCCTACTAATAAAGCACATGCAATTAGATATATAGGTATTTAAACAGTATAATATATAGCCTTTCGATCCTACTAATGAAGCACACGCAATTAGATATATAGGTATTTAAACAGTACTAATTGTTATGGTAGGTTACTTTGGTATAGACACAGATGTTTGGATGGTATGTTAATCCATGAATTACATTTTCTTCTGTTAAAGTATGACAGGGTCTTCGTGTGGTTTATAACATCTCCTAACCATCAGAGGATGTAAGCTTGTGGCATCAGCCATGGGTTATTCCTCCAAGGAGAGAGCTAATAGCCAATTAGATTTGGGATATACCGACATATGGCTGCCACTGCTGCACAGTATTTCCTGGCAGATGAGGTGTAGCTGGTGCTGATGGAGGAGTCTTGCTTGTCCAAGCATTTTCTAAAATATTTATAAAGTAGTTAAAAGTATCAAGTTGGTGTAACTTAACCTTTCTAGATGCTTAACGACCATACTGAATACCCATACCATTTTGGCCAAGGGTCTTAAGACCTTTATTCCTTGCCCTCAGAGGTCAACTAAGTCCCAGGGGACAGTGCATGGGGGCATTTCTTGAAATGTTCTGCAAATGTGAGTCACCAGTCTTCCTGTGCAGGGAGGTCTTGGAGATCCACTAGTGGGACTTCAGCCAGTGTCCAGTCAATAAAGAGGAAAGTCTGCTCATGCTTCAAAACAGAAAGCTTAGTCTAGGAAGATCTGACTTTGTCCTTGAGTGAATGGAACTGTTGTTTGAAAAGCCAAAAGGAGCCAGGGGCTCCCCCCCCCGCAAAAAAAAAAAAACCCTGAGTGACCCTTGAGGACCAGATCCTCAACTGATCTTAAGAAAACAAAAACTTTGGTTAATCTGGGCAAACTGTGTGGCCTTAAATACCCAAAAGGAAAGTTTAACCAGAAATAAATAAATAGTAAGTCCTGAGAAATTGTACCTCAGGTATAAAACTCGAGATCTTAGTAAAAAGACAAAATAGCACAGTTGTTTTGCCTGTCTTACTGGCAAGTGCAGCTACCCTGTGGCAGCCACTGCTTTTGCCATCCTTCAAAGATGTGAGAAGACATAGCTTTTCAACCTTCCAATAGGGACTGAAGATTCATGTCTCTCCAAGAATCCTCCAAACCTTCAGTGCCAGGTGGTGACTGCTGAGACATCCAGCTTGTGGACTGAGCTACTACTGGGGTTTCCACTTCTTCAGAGTATAGACTACCAATGTTGACTACCCAGGCTGTATTATGGAGACCAGTACAGGAAGATCAAGACAGGATGCGGTGCTGACTGGACCTCATTTGCTGACCATGGGAAGGGAAAACCCTAGTGTGGAACACAGGGCAGAACTGATGGTGGTTTGGGCTTGCCAAGGAGGAGCCTTCAAACATGACATCTTTCAGCCTAATTTTAAAAAATCATAAGTTGAAGATGCTAAAACCTATGATATATGTGTGCATATTTTGGAGTGATGCATATTGGAAGGAATAACAGCATCAACAACAACAGAAAAGACTGCGTCAAAGAACTGACTGAAATGGTGAACTTCTTGAAACAGTAAACTTCTGCTTCAAGAATTTTGAGAGAGACTAAGAAAAAGATAAAAAAACATGTTTGGCAGAATGCATGAGCTCTGGTGGGGTGGGGGGCAGGGAGGGGGCACGGGTCTAGATTTGATTTGTAATGTAATTTTGTATGAAATGCACAGAGATTCACTAAAACATTGGCTAAAAAAAGAAAATGACCATTTTACCAAAAATAATCTATATATTCAATGCAATGCCAATCAAAATATCCACAGCATTCTTCAGAGCTAGAAAAAGTCACCCAAAAATTCATATGGAAGCACAAAAGACAGCAGATAGCCTGAATAATTTTGAGCAGAAAGAACAATGCAAGGGCCATCACCATACCAGATCTCAGGTTATATTACAGAGCTGTAGTTATAAAAACAGCATGGTACTGGCATAAAAATAGACATATAGATCAATGGAACATAATAGAAAACCCAAACATGAGCACATACAATTTCAGCCACTAGATATTTGACAAAGGTGCCAAGAATACACAGTGGGAGAAAAATAACATCTTCAACAAATGGTGTGGCAGAGCTGGATCTCCGCCTGTAGAAGAATGAAATTGACTCTTATCTTTCTACCTGCACAAAAGTCAACTCCAAGTGGATCAAAGACCTCAGTATAAAATCTGAAACTCTGAAATTGCTGGAGAACACATAGGCAGTACCCTCCAAGATGTATGGATAGGAAAGGACTTTCTTATTTGGGACATCAGCTGCTCAGGCATTCAGGGCAACAATCAGTAAATGGGACCTCATTAAGCTGCAAAGCTTCTGTACAGCAAAGGAAACAGCCAAGGAAGTGAAGAGGAAACCCATTGAGTCAGAGAAAATCTTTACAAGATACACACCCAACAGAGGATTAACATACAGAATATACCAAGAACTCAACAAAGTAGCAAGAAAATAAAAAGATGGGCTACAGATATGAACAGAGTATTCCCAAGTGAAGAAATAAAAATGGTAAAAAAAGAAATAAAAATGGCTAAGAAACATCTTAAAAACTGCTCAACATCCTTAGTATTTTGAGAAATGCAGATAAAACCACTTTAAGATTCCATCTTACCCTAGTCAGACTGGCTAAGATCATGAAAACGAAGAACATGAGATGCTGGCAAGGGTGTGAAGAAAGGGGAACGCTCACTCACTGCTGGTGGAAATACAGACTAGTGCAGCTACGATGGAGGGCAGTGTGGGGAACTCTCAAAAGACTAAATAGGAGCCTATCTTATGACCCACTTATACCACTCCTTGGCATATACTCAAAGGACTCATCAGACTGTAAAGATAACTGTACATCCATGTTTGTTGCTGCTCTCTTCACAATGGCCAAGAAAACAACCTAAATGTCCTATAGCCATTGAATGGATACTGAAATGTGGTACATCTGTACAACAGAGTGCTACTCGGCAGTAAGAGATGAAATTATGAAATTTGCAGGTAAATGGATGGAACTAGAGAATGTTATTCTGAGTGAAGTAACACAAAGACAGAAAACCAGGCGATGTATGTTCTCCCTTATGTGAGTACATATCCTGACAGAACACCAGGGGCCAATAAATTGGAAAGGATCATAGAGGTAAAGGAAAAGAAAAATCCTGAAACAGGGCATCAGTAAGGAATAGATGTAATTAGGAGGGAGGTGGGGGAGGTGGGGGTGTTGGGTTGGGAGGAGAAGAGGGGGAGATAAACAAGGAGTATGATGGGAGGTGAGGGAGGTCAGGAGAAGGGGAAGAGGAGGTGCTGGGGCTGGGGAGGGAGGAGGTGGGTGGTAAGAGAAGAAGAGAGAATAGATATGATTAGAACTTGAAAGGTTAAGAAACCCAGAGGATAATGTAATGCCCCCGAGACCCCATGAGAAATTCACATGCACTGTATGAACATTAGAGCATGGATTGTGCGACCTGGTGGCTGTGTAGCAGGGAACACAGATCAGGACAGGAGACACCTCCCTTTGACTGGTTTGCAAGAGCAATCCAAGTGACTCTCAAAACAAAGCAGGCTATCTCCAAAGCTCTTCGTTTATCTATTCGCTATCTCCAAAGGCTCCCAGAAATAGAAAATAATGCCCTGCTGTTCAGAACAAGGTATGCTTCAAGCATAGGATCTAGATTAATGGAACAGGAACTGACCTACAACTTTTCTATCTGAAGCTAAGTGCTCGTAATGCTAGACAATGTGCACACTGCTATGAGAGAAAATCAATCAGTGGTACAGCCCAGCACCCAACTTCAACAACCGTGATGAGCTGCTCAGAAAACTACCTCTATTAGTGCAGTAGAGGCACTGTTGTCTGGGGATGGTCAACAGCTATCTGACTGGACTTGGAACCTTTTTAATGGGAGTGAACTCATGAGAGCCATTATGAACTCAGCCAAATGCACAGGGGTGGAGAGGACGTAGAGCCTAGAGAAAAGCTTACTGGGGTCGCACCTCTAGACAAATGAGATTTCTTACCATACACTAACTATAGGATCTTGTATTTACAGACAAGCATATCGTATGCCACTCATCAAAAAAGCTACTTTATGCAAAACATGGAGGCCACTGCAGAACTTGACAACTGGTCAGACCCAGAACATATACATCTGAAAAACCCCATTCCTAGGAGACATAGCTACAGTTGAACAGAGGTTCAAGGGGGCAAGACAAAATGAGCACTCACTTCAATTCTCACCAGTACTGATTCCGTACACAACAGAGAGTGAGGCAAACAGAAGGCCACAACTAGTCACCCTCCAAAAAATGGGGCTGGAGAGATGGCCTAGCAGTTTAGAGCGCCGACCGATCTTGCAGAGGACCCGGGTTCAATCCCCAGCGCCCACATGGAGGCCGAGAACCATCTGAAACTCCAATTCCAGGAGAACTCCAGTTCCAGGGGAATCCGACACCCTCTTCTGACCTCCGCAGCGTTGCACGACACAGGTGCACAGACTTGCATGCAGACAGTACATTCATACACATATGGAAATAAATAAAATTAATAAAAAATAATTAAAAAAAAAAACAAAAAATGGGAGCCCCCAGAGTGTATATTCCTGGATGGAGCCCCTATATTAAACTTCACCTACCCATGGCTCAGGGATCATTGTGGAGGATGGGGCGGAAAGATTGTAAGAGCCAGGGCTGGTGCATGAACATAGAGAAGCAGTGACTTCCAATCAACTGTAAGCTTTCCCATGTAAACCTGTGGCAATATAAGCAATGGGCACGGGACCCATGCCAATGGGGACAAGGTTTCAAAGCAGAGCAAGAGAAATGGGTGGGGGACTGACCCTGGACTGAGAACTCCAAGTGACTGGGTACTGTTGGGTAATGAAGAATATGGCTTACCTAGGATTCCTAGATGTGCTGACTAGACTCCAGTGGATCTATTTGCACAGGACATCTGGGTTCGGAAGCTTGACTGGATAGGGCTTAGCTTGGATGCTGTAATGCATGAGTTCTGATGGGGGATTGGGGCATGGAGGGGACTGAATTTGATTGGGAACCATTGTATGAGTTGTACAAGTGCACAATAAAGAATTAATAGACATAAAGTGAACCAAAGGCTTATGTGGTAGACCAGTTGATCATCTGTGGCCAGCCTAAATCAGCCAACTTACAGCCAACCTACAGGATTGTGGGCATGAACATAAACTTACTGCTATATCTCATTGAGTTTGAGAGTGGGTTAGTTAGCATTACTGAGACAATTACTAAAATAAGTAATTTAGTGCCTTGATACCACTTTAATTATCATATTAAAAGAAACTTCAGATGTAAAAATATAAAAACTTTATTTTATGTGTATGAGTATTTGGCTTCATGCATACATGCAGAAGCCAGAAGAGGGGGTCAGACTACCTGATACTAGAGGTATGGATGGTTACTGGCTGCTATGTGGGTTCTGGGAACTGAATCCAAGTCTTCTGCATGAATAGCAAGTGCTCTTAACCACAAAACCATCTCTCCTGTCCCTCCACTTCAATTTTGAGACAAGGTCTCTCACTGAATCCTAGGGCTTATCTACTGGGTATATTGTCTGACCAGTGAGCTCCAGAATCTTCCTGTCTCCACCCCTCCAATGCTGTGGTCACAGATGTGCAAGCCATCAACAACAGCTTGTAAGTGGGTGCAAGGAATCCCAAATCAGGGCCTCATGCTTGTATCGGGAGCACTTCGTCAGCTGAGCCATTTTCACAGCTCTGTAAAGGAGTCTAAGTTCCATGACATTAAGATTTCATGGTTACAAATGATACCAGGTTAGCTCCTATAAATATTCTCCTATCTCTACAACAGTTATCAGGTAGGAACTGCAGCTTTCTAATGTATTTTAAGTTTTTCTAGGTGGAAAAGAATTCCATGAGTCTTGAAACTATTTGCTAAGAATAAGAAAATAACATTTCCTAATTGTTTGCCTAAAAGTAGCATAAATGGAAATGTCCTAACTCACTTCTTCACTACAGTCTCACCCTTGAAACCCTTTTGCATAATTGGTGACTGATATTAAAAAAAACAGGAACTGGGCTGGAGAGATGGCCTAGCGGTTAAGAGCGCCGACCGCTCTTACAGAGGACCCGGGTTCAATCCCCAGCACCCACATGGCAGCTGAGAACCATCTGAAGCTCCAATTCCAGGAGAACTCCAGGTCCAGGGGAATCCGAGACCCTCTTCTGATCTCCGCAGCATTGCACGACACGGGTGCACAGACTTGCATGCAGACAGTACATTCATACACATACAGAAATAAATAAAATTAATAAAAAAATAAAAATAAAAAAAACAGGAACCATAAGTACTTTAATAAACACAGCCAATGATGAAGTTCTTTCATGTGGATTTACATATCTTTTTGAAATTTTTTTCTAATTATAGGAGCCATTAATATCAAGAATAAAAATAAATCAAATTTAGGAGCTGGCACTTGAAGCACAATCAGTATCTTCCTCATATTAACAGTTTGTTAATGAAATAAACAGGGATCTTGTATTGCATTCACATTGCTGAAATTTTTTTCTTTTGAATATGTTATTCAAATACACACAATGCATAAGTCCTGCAGTCTATGTGATTTATAAGGGAGCTTTCATATGCCAGGAGTAAGACTCAAAAAAATGCAGGCTGATGGGTATGAGATCAAAGGAGTGCCATCTTCTCTGGGGTTATATCAGAGGCAGAACATTCCGATGAGAAAAATCAGTGGTTTTATTTCCAAGACAAAATTAAAAAACTGTTAAAAACAAAACAAAACAAAAACATCTGGGTTGGCGTTCCACTGAGTTGCAGACTCAGGCAGAAGTTGGAATTTCTGTTTCAAATTACTCCTTGTCTTTGTTTTCAGACAGGCACCATGGCTTCCAGAGAGCTCCCTGGAGGCCAGGCCTCTTCCAGCCATCATGTGGCAGTTGGAAGCACTTGTTATAAACATTTTGCACACCCCAGTTTTCTCATCTGTAGGAGGGGATGGTGGCAGTATCTCATTTATTTTTGCTAGCTGGCAGCTGAGCGTCCCTCCGGTTTGCACTTGTCCTCTGGTCCTTCTGGGAATCTCCAGGGAAGCTCAAGCATCCAGGATCCATGCTCTGGGAAGCTGGACTTGAGTGGCCCTGGTGGCCCTGAGAACCCTGGAGACACAGCCGGTGAGGGGTCCTCCCCAGGGCTTCTGCAGTCGCGCTTTCCTGTTCTAGTTCTTTGCTCACTGGTGGATTCTGTGAGCCAGTCTTCAAGAAAGTGTTTTTCTGCCTAAGTGAGCTGGGGTCTGATGCTTGTAGCTAAAGACCTTGCTGTTTGTTTTAAGATTATCACTATTTAAACATTTCGGTTGACTGATTTTTATTCTATGTGTGTGAGTGTTTTGCTTGTGCGTTTGTCAGGTGTGTGCAATGCTGCAGGCCAGAAATGGGTGCTAGAACCCCTGAAACTGGAGTTACCGATGATCGTTAACTGCCAATTAGATTTTGGGAACCAAACATAGTCCTCTGGAAGAGCAGCCAGCGCTCTTAACCACTGAGCTATCTCTCCAGCCCCTGCTTCTAAATTATTATACGAAAAAATGTTTAAAGACTTTGTGTGTGTGTGTGTGTGTGTGTGTCTTTTTAAGACAGGGTCTCCTGTCGCCCCAGATGGCCTGGAACTAACTATGTAGACCAGGCTGACCTCAATCTCACAGAAATCCATCTGCCTCTACCTCCAGAGTGCTGGGATTAAAGGTGTGTGCCACAGTGCGGGGCAATAAAGACTTTTTGAGCATGCAGCGTTATGAGTTTTACACCTGGATGGATGCATTCACCACCACTGTCCGTATGCAGAGCAACTGTGTGATTGGCAAACCCACCTCCTGCTACCTCTTTAGAGTCAGTCTGCCCACGCTCCTGCAAGGGCCCCAAGTTGTGGTCAGTCTGCAGTCTGGGTAGCCATCCATCATTCCTTCAGTTCTCAAGGTCTTTGGATGGCTGATAAAGGTCAGTTCCACACGAGTACAAATAGGCGGTTATCCCAGTAATTCACAAACAACATTGTGGGGTCATTTTCCTGGTTTTTCTTGGATTCTCTTAGTGAGGCTCTGCCAGGATACCGAGGCTTTAAGTTACCGGACTTCAGAGACTATGGGACCAAATGGATGAAGACTGGGTGTGCCGAGGGGCGCAGCTCTGGGCGGGAAGAATCGCTCTATCCTCTTGGGACCTGCAGCTCCCTGGATTGAGGAAGAATTTCAGCCCTGCGTGTCTCACAGCTCCTATCACGACTGCCGAGGAATTGGGGGTGGGAGAAACTGGGGAGAAGGAAAGAAAAAGGAGGCTTTTGCATCGCCCCTGAGCTTTAGCAGTTCCTTTTTCTTCTCTGAGAAGACCTAGAAGACTTCTCTTGAAGATCTCTGTAGTCCCGCCAATGGCTTCTTCCCCCTTATTCAAGACGGCACTAAGTTTATGATAGGGACTCTGAGCAAGGCACCCTGGTCTGGTGATGTGTGAAATCTAAACATCTTCCTCCTTCTTCCCACTTCTATATCCCTTCCAGAGTCCTGGACGGCTGTGCTGTGACTCTGTCCAGGGTCTACAGTAACATTCATTGGTACATTCTCCAGGCTTTTGTAAAAATTCACTGTGGTACTGCACCATTGTGTCTGCTGCGAATGGAAAGATCATTATTGATACTATTATCTTTACCTGTCCATTGGCTTTAGTTACTTACTCTGTTGCCAAATTAATTAACTTTTCCCACAGTATTTAAAAACTGAGCAACTTAAAAACAATTATGCCTAGACTGGTTGTGATATTGCTTTCTTTGGAAAAGAGTTTCCCAAGCCAGGAATGGTGGCACATATCTTTAATCTCAGCACTCAGCAGGCAGAGGCAGGTGGATCTCTGTGTATTTAAGAGTACCCTGGTCTACCTATTGAATTCAGGCCAGCCAGAGCTGTACAGTGAGACCTTGTCTTTGGGGAAAAATGTTTCCCTGAGATGTTTTTCTCTCTTTTCTCTGTCCAGCTTATTTTCAAGCTCATGTCCTGATAGTTCATATGTGCTATTTTAATAGTAGTCATGTCACAGAATAAAGAGATTTGAAGAGGCTACAAAACCCTGTCATATATAGATAAAGTTTGAACCCTGAAGAATGGATGAGACAGGAAGTTGGTTTAAGGGTTGTGTGGGAATGAGTTTTATAAATAGAAATAATCTGAACTAGTGATTTTTCATTAACCCCAGAAAAAACATGTGCTCTTGTGCCGTGTGAACTGGGCACCTATATTGTCCCCTTGGCAACTTCAGCTTGGTACTCCATCTGAAAAGATAACTAGTGAACGTGGTATGCTTGAGAATTAACATATCAAAGCACTGAGAGGCAACACGCCTACCTCCACTCTGCACAGTGGAGATTGGGAAGGATTGTGAGCTTGTGTGAAGGAGATATTCTAGAACTACAGATGAAAAGACCAGATGGTCTCTTAAGATTAGGGCGGAGCCAAGCTTGTACTTCCCCAATTGAAGCTGGAGAAACCATTTTGAATAAAAGTATGGGTGGGGCTGGGCTCAGGTACAGAGTTCCAGAGACTGAGTTCCAGCAAGATGGTTACATCAGCAGGTTCTTGGAAACAGATGGCTCTAAGAGATATCTGGGGGGAATGGATGTCCTCCAAGCTCAGGCCCACTCTTAAAAGTTATATTTAAATTTATGGTCTTTGGCTTGATTGGCTTTTGTGGCTGTGGGGGCGGAGTTATCCTCCCAGCTGGTATAAAAGGTGGGTTTGTGTGAGTCTTGAGATTGGAGATCTCCCAAGACCACCTGAAGCACAGGTATTGGGGCATTGGCTAAAGAGCAACCCCCCCAACTCAGATTACTGAAGGAAGGAGTGTCCAAGTGGACTCTTTAGAGAACCTTCAGAACAGAAAGGGAGGAGTGAGATGGACTTCCAATAGAAAGCCTAAAAAGCTTAAAGAAGTCAACACTCCATAAGCAAAGAGTAAAGAAAAAAACAACAACAAATCAATCAAACAAACAATGAAGGCATCTGAAAGGAGGCAAGTAAAGCAAGCCCTCAACACAGTGAAGAGGCATTTGGGACTCACATTGGAATACAGGCAAGGAGAAGCCCATATGCCAGGAACACAAAGAAGAGACAACATGGGAAAGGTCCAGGATAATCCCACACCAAGCTCTACCAACCCTGTGGGAGATTCCTACAGTGGGATCCCCCTGGGGATGGCCCAGGACACAGATATGAGAAGTACAACTGTGAACATACTTAAAGAAGTACAAGATAAATCAAAGAATTAAGAAAAGAGAATGAAGAACTCAAGAAGGACCTAGAGAGAGAGAATGACAAACTCTGAAAGGAAATGGAAACACTGAAAAGATCCCATGCTGAAAAAGATAAGGAAACCAACCAGCAAAGCAAAGATCTACAGGAAGAGATTGAGAAGCTCCAAAAGGAAGTGGAAATACTAAAGAAATCAGAAGAGGAAATGAAAAAGGAAATCAGACACTCATCCAATCAAGAGGAAAGGAATGGAAAAAGCCTCAGAAGCAGAATGGAGGAAGCAGAACAAAGAATATCAGACCTGGAAGATAACACAGAACAACTAAAAACCTCAAGGAAAGATTATGAAAAATTTAAAAATACACAAAAGTGGAACAACCAGGAACTGTGGGACACTATGAAAAGATCAAACCTCTGCATCATAGGAATAGAGGAAGGAGAAGAATCCCAAGAGAATAGTATTGATCAGATCTTCAACAGAATAATAGATGAAAA
>VZQC01010984.1:772273-792539 GCA_009823505.1 Rhizomys pruinosus | reverse complement strand
CTTAGCCCAGTTAACCAAAAGAAATAAGGAACAACTCCAAATCAGTACATTCCATGATGAAAAGGGAAATATCACCAACAGACAAGGAAAAGTCCAGAAAATCATGCCAGAATACTTCAAAACTATACTCTACCAAGTTTTGAAAACCTAGAAGAGAAATGGATGAATATCATCCGAAATACTGGGAATCACCAAAGGCTAACCAAGGAGATTGACAATTTAAACGACCCATAATATATACAGAAATTGAAGATGTAATAAGAAACCTCCCAACTAAAAAAAGTCCAGGCTCAGACGGTTTCATCGGCAGAATTCTATAAAAACATTTCAAATGACCTTCAACCATTATTACTGAAATTGTTTTAGAAGGATACAAAGGGAATTTCTCCCAAATTCCTTCTATGAAGCCAGCATCACTCTATTACCAACCAGGCAAAGACTAAACCAAAAGGAGAACTATAGACCCATATCCCCTAATGAAGCACAGATGCCGAAAACTAAACAGGATACTGGCAAATCACATACAGACTCACATTAAGAAGATCATCCATCCCATGACCAAGTTGGATTCAGATTTTCATACCAGAGGATGCAGGGATGGTTCAAAGTCATCTGCTAGAACTTGAAACACCAAAAAATAAAAAAAAAAAAAATGAATAAACATAAAAAAAAAAACACAAAAAAATGGAATAAAGACAAAACCACACCATCATCTCAATTTAATGGAGAAAGCCTTTGACAAAAATCTCCAGACATCGCCTTTCATGTTTAAATTCTTAGAGGGAAATTGATTGGAGGGGATCATTCCTCATGGGAACCAAAGCCATATACAAGGAAACCCACAGCCAAGTATCATCCTAAACGGGGAAATACCAAAAATTCACCTTTAAATTATAGGAACTCAGCAAGTGCTGCCCCCTGTCACCACTCCTCTTCAGTATAGTGCTTGGAAACACTTGCTAGAGCAAAAAGGCAGGAAAAGGAAGTAAATACAGGAGTTACTCCGTAATTGGAAAAAGAGGAAGTCAATGCTATCCCTATTTGCTGATGATGATGTTTAACTTTAAGGGATGCTAAGAAAAGTTCGTCCACCAGAAAACTCCTAGAAATGATTAAGAGCTTCAGCAAAGTGGCAGGATACAAAATTAACCTAAAAAAATCAGTAGCCTTTCTTTACACCAACAACAAGCACGAGAAGGGGAATTCAAGGAGAACTCCCACTCACAATAGCCACAAAAATAAAATAAAAAAAAAAAAAAAAAAAAAAAAAAAAAAAAAAAAAAAAAATTTTAAACCCTAAAAGAATTTAAACTCTTAAAAGAAAGAGAAATTGAAGAAGACATCAGAAGAGGAAAACCATGCTCATTGGATTGGGAAAATTAACATAATAAAATTTCCATTCTACCCAAACTCCTTGTATAGATTTACACAATCCAATTAAAATCCCAAGACTCCTTCACAAGCTTGGAAAAGTCCTTAATTCTTTTGGAAAAACAAAAGACCCCGGATAGCCAAAACAACCCTGAGTGAAAAGAGCAACACAGATGGGATCTCTATACCAGACTCAGACTATACTATAGGGCTAATAGTTTCATAAAACAGCCATAGTAACTCCAAAATAAACAACTTGTAACTTGGAAAAACTTAAGACCCAAACTAGCACATACAATTTCACCCATCTTATATTTGACAAAGGGGGCCAAGAAGACACAATGGAGAAAGACAGCATCTTCAGCAAGTGGGGTTGGCAAAACTGGATCACTACTATGTGGAAGAATGAAATTAAACCCCTACCTCTTGCCCTGTACAAAATCAAACTCCAGATGGAATATAAAGACCCAACATAAACCCCAAAACCCTGAAGGCATGAAGAAAAAAGTGATAGAAAAACTTACCAAGACCAATAGGCCGTGGGAATAAGACTTTCCTAAATCAGACAGCAGGCCTGCACAAGAATTAAGGTCAACAATTGACAAATGGGACCTCATTAAACTCAAAAGCTTCTGTACATCAAAAGAAACAATCAAGGAAGTGAAGAGAAATCCCACAGAGTGGAAGGAAACCTTTACCACAGAAACATCTGACAAAGCATTGATTTCCAGAATATATAAACTACTCAAAAAACAAAGAAGAAAGAAAACAAATGACCCACTCAATAGATGGAGCAAAGAGATGAACAGAGACTTCACAAGTGAGGAATTAGAGATGGCTGAGAAACACCTTAAGAAGTGTTCACTACAGGGAGACCCTGCCTCGAAAAGACCAAAAAAAAAAGTGTTCAACATCACTAATCCTTAATGAAATGCAAATCAAAACCACTTTAAGATATCATCTTACTCCAATAAGACTGGCTAGGATCAAGAAAACAAATGATACCAAGTGCTGGAGAGGTTGTAGGGAAAGAGGAACATTCATCCACTGCTGGTGGGAATGTAAACTTGTTCAGCCACTATGGAAAGCAGTGTGGAGAACACTTGGAAGACTTGGAATGAACTTGCCACCCAACCCAGCCATACCACTCCTGGGCATGTACCCTCAAGACTCATCCCACTGCAGAGATACATGGACAGCCATATTTATTTCAGCTCTCCTCACAATAGCAAGGAGCTGGAACCAACCCAAATGCCCCTCAACTGATGAGTGGATAGAGAAAATGTGGTACATCTACACAATGGAGTTCTATGCAGTGGTAAAGAAAGATGACATCATGAGCTTTGCAGGAAAATGGCTGGAGCTAGAAGATATCATGCTGAGTGACGTAACACAGTCCCAGAAAAACAAACGATGAATGGTATCCCTCATCTGTGTATGCTAGTGCCAGTTATCTAGTTGTAAGTATTTCTTGTGCATGGCCCCTAGAGCTTTTGTCCAAGTAGTTGGGAGTGATGCATATTGGAAACAACAACAACAACAACAACAACAGAAAGGACTGCACCAAAGAACTGACTAAAACAGTGAACTTCTGCTCAAAACAGTCAACTTCCACATGGAGAATTTTGAGAAAGACTGAGAAAGAGATGAAAAGCATGTTTGTCAGAATGCATGAGCTCTGGTGTGGTGGGGGGATAGGGTGGGGGACATGGGTCTAGATTAAAAAATATATATATAATAAAAAATAAGCATAAAAATAAAATTTAGACTATTTGTTCAGGTAATTTTAGTGTTGAATAATATCACTGCAGGATAGTATTTTCCATACTTCTGTTTATTCATCAGCAAAACTCAATCAGTGTAGAGAGCTCCTGAGTTTTTGTTTTCTATGTGACTTAGGCAGGACTTGGACGAAATGAATTAGAGAATATTTCATGTTCATGGTTAGGGTGAATCAATATTGTCAAGATATCATCCCTTTCCAACCTCTGACTTGACTTCTAGAGTCAGTGGAAGCACTATGAGAATCTCAGCAAGTTTTTTTTGTGAATAACAACAAAAATGATTCTAAGGAGAAGGAGAAGACCCAAGAATAGTCAACATAGTCCTGAAGTGTAACAGCATTGCACTGAAGGAAGATTGACATTACCCAACCCCAAGACCTATGAAAGCTACAGTAAACAAGACAGCTGTTGAACAGAATGGAGTTCAGAACTAAGTCCACAAAATAAAGCCAACTGGTATTTGATAGAAGACAAAGCAAAGCAGTAAACCAGCTGACTATCCAAACGTAAAAAGCTGATTCTAGACACACATATTGTACACCACAATAATTAACTAAAAATAAACCACAAACCTAAATGTAATATGGAAGATAACTCCTAGAAGTCATCACGGGACATAGGCGATGGTCTTGGGTTTACTGATAACTATTTTTTTTTGTCTTTTTTGAGACAGGGTCTCCCTGTAGCCCCAGATGTCCTGGAACTCTGTAGACCAGGCTGGCCTTGAACTCACAGAGATCTGCCTGCCTCTGCCTCCTGAGTGTTAGCATTAAAGGTATGTGCCACCACAGATAACTATTGTTTTTTTATGAAATGCCAAAATTGTAACCTATGAAAGAAAGAACTGATTAATCTAACTTCATGAACTTTTAAAAATTCTGCTCTAGGTAAAAACACTGTAAAGAGAATGAGAAGAAAAACCATAGGTTATGAGAAAATGTTTGCAAAAGATGTATCTGAGAAAAGACTGTCATGCAAAACATACAGCAAACTCTTTCAGATTTTGCAAAGGATGCAGGGGTTTGGTTCCCAGCACTCACAAGGCAGCTTACAACCATATGTAATTCTAGTTTCAGGGTACCCAGCACCCTCTTCAGTCCCTGTGGGCACCAGGCATACATATGATACATATAAATACATGCATGTCACTATATGCATACAGTAAAATAAAAATTTTTAAAAAATAGAACTGTTTTCCTGGTGTGGTGGTGCACGCCTTTAATCCCAGCACTTGGGAAGCAGAGGCAAGTGGATCTCTGTGAGTTCAAGGCCAGCCTGGTCTACAGGGTGAGTTCCAGGCCAGCTGGGGCTACAGGGAGATCTTGTCTCAAAAACACCAAAAAAAAAAAAAAAACCTGTTGAACCTCAACAATAAGATACATCATATGTCCTCAGAGAGATGGAAATTCAAATTGGTATCAGATACCACCATGCTCATGGAAAAATCCAGTACACTGCTGACATCAAATGCTGGTGAGGATGTGGAGCACCTGGAACTCTTATTCACTGCTGGTGGGAATACAGAATAGAATAGCTACTTTGAAAGATAATTTGGAGGGTTCTTACAAAATTAAATTTAAGCATACAAATCTCAATTCACATAATGGATTGGGTGGTGGAAAGAATATTAATACATTTTCCAACTCTCACCAGTGAAGCTTCCTCATGCAACAAATGGGGATTAACCCAGAAAGTCAAAACTGGCCAAAAGTACAGAGAATAAGAGAAGGTTTATCCCTGGATAGGACTCCTGTATCAAACCTCTGCCACTGAAGGCTCAGGGATCATTTTAGAAGAGCAGGAAGAAAGATTATAAAAGCTGAATCTACCACAAATGTAGCATTCTTCTAAAAGATACTGATAAGGGGGGAGCTATGCATGTGTAGGGGAAATAGGCATACAGGGCATCTTTGTACCTTCCTCTCTACCTTTAATTGAATAATGATAAAGGAGCTCAGGATCGCCACTCCAAAATCTGTAACTTTAATGGTGGTGGATGATCACAAGGAGACAGTTTTCCAGACAACTGGGAAGTTGCTCATCTGAGCTCACAGTGATGGTCACGGCATGCACAAGATCCATGCTAGCCCAAGCCGGATAAAATTCCAGCATAGAAGTGGGCAACCTCAGCCATAGAACTCTTGGCAACTGATAACTACTAGGAGAGTGAGAGCCCATTTTCTTTAAGGGCGTGATGCCAGATAGATCAACCAGGCTCCACTGAAATAACCCACACTGAAGGATATTTGGAGACACAAATTTGATTCAATGTATATGACAGAGTACATGAAATATAGCAGGGATGGGGGGCTGTAAGAGGGGTGCAGATAGAAGCTGAGGACACCCGAATACAATCAAAATATAGTGTATGAAAAGTTTAAAAACTCAGTAAAATTTTTTAAAATATTTACTTATTTATTTTATGTGTATGAGTGTACTGTCTGCATGCAGGTTGGTGCACCCGTGTCATGCAATGCCAAGGATGTCAGAAGAGGGCATCGGATTCCCCTGGAACTGGAGATAAAGACAGTTCTTAGCCACCATGTGGGTGCTGGGAATCGAACCTGTGTCCTCTGCAAGAGCAGTTGGCACTCTGAACCACTGAGCCATCTCTCCAGCCCCTCAGTAAAAATTTTTTAAAAGGAGATTAATCCAAAGGAAGAAACATAAAACAAAGGAAACATAAAGCATAAAAAACAAAGGAAAAAACTCAAACCCCAGTGCATAGGTGTCTGTAGCAGCTCTAGTCTTCATTATTGAAGCCTTCAAGCAATCACTTTCAAGTAGATTAAATGGATAAATTAACTCTATTACATCCATTGGTGGAATATTAATCCTAGCTAAAATAAATGATCTATTAAATCAGAAAAAGACATTGAAGAAAATTTTAATTCATATTTTTATTACTTTTTTGTGCATTTCATATAATAGATTTTAATCAAATTTAACCCCTCCATCTGTGCCTCCCCAGATTTCATGCATTCTGTCATATATATTAATTCCTATCTGGTCAAACATTTGTATCCAGATGTCCTTTGGTGCCAATTCATCCATGGAGTCTAATCAGCCTATCTAGAGTCATTCCCTTAAGGAAGATCTACTTTCCTTCACCCCATAGTAATTAGTTGCCAATAGTTCTTCAGCTAGGCTTGGGGCCTGCTGCCTATTTCTCTTGCTCTATGCTGGGTATTTTCTTATTTTTTATGTGTATGCATGTACTGTCTGCACGTAGGTTGGTGCACCCGTGTCATGCAATGCCGAGGAGGTCAGAAGAGGGTGTCAGATTCCCCTGGAAATGGAGTTAAAGACGGTTCTTAGCTGCATGTGTGTGCTGAGAATCGAACCCGGGTCCTCCGCAAGAGCAGTTGGTGCTCTTAACCACTCTCTAGTCCCCTCTATGAGCCATCTCTCTAGCCCCCTCTATGCTGGGTTTTTGTCTGATTGAGGTGGCATGGGTTTTGCGCATGCTGTCAGCATTGCTGCAAATTCATGAGCAAGTTCCCAGAGGCATGTTCAGGCACCAACCCTGACTCTTACAATCTTTCCATCCCTGAGCTGTTGGTAGTAGGTGAGGTTTAGTGTAGGGGGTCCTATCCAGGCACACAAACTCTACAGTCTTTTATTCTTTAAAACAGCCAGTTGTGGCCTTGTGTGTGCATCACACTCTGTAGTATGAGGAAGCTTCACTGTTGAGAATTGAGGTCTGTATTAGTAGTATTCTCTCTACCCTAGGTTCCACTATGTTCCATGAGTCCTCGTTGTAGAGGTTCTGATGTACATGTGTCACTTTGGGCTGGACATCTCTCAGATGTGTATTCTCTGTGTGGAGACAGTTGTGGAACTTGTAATAGTCTCCATCAGCTGCAAAAGAAGTTTCTTTGAGAAGTGGTGTTATGGTGCACTTGTCTGTCAATATAAGGACCCATATTTAGCATGTGGTAGGAAATGTCATCTGTCTAGAGATATGATAGAGATAGGGTTTTGTTTAATAGGTATGGCCGACGCTGAGGAAATTTAAATGCATATTCCTGGAAAGAAGTCAGCCTAAGAAGGATGCAAACTGTCTGATCTTTGACTACTTGACATTCTGGGGACAGAAAAAGCTATGAAAGCAGTAAAAAGATCAGATGCTCAAGGGAGGGACAAGGAAGGGAGGCAGAGAGAGACATGGAGAATATTTTTGAAGTTTAAAATTTTAGAGTAGTTTAAGTTCACAGTAAAATCCAGAGGAAGTAAAAAGACCCCACATACTTCCCTTAATTTCTCCCATGTGTGTCTAATGGGCACAGAGCAGAGAAAATACCCTGCAAGGCGCTGTCATGGTAAGTGTGTGAACTTACACTTACACTTATCTAAGCACAAAGGAAGATGAACAAACCCCCACACAGACTTGGACTTCAGGTGGTGAAGATTTGTTAGTGAAGTTTCACTAGTTTGTGTCACATTTGTACAATGCCTCTGGGAGACATGGAGAAAGGGGAAACTATGCGTGTATAAGGGGAATAAATCTGTGGGGTCTCTCTCTACCTTCCTCTCAGTTTTGATGTTAACTAAAAAATGATGAAAGTGTTCAAGATTGCCACTCAAAATATGTCACTTTAATGTGGTAATTACCTGAAAGTGAAGACACTTGGGGAACAGTGGATACGGGCTGGGGCTTTCTCTGAGCGATTTTATTTGCCTAAAAATAGATCCTCCAGAAGGAAGCTCATGATGGGACTTTTCATCCCTAGGAATGTTAACCAGACAGAAGAGTGGAGGGAGGCTGAAACCCCACCCACCCACTCACCTGCTCTTCAGAGGACTGCCCCCAGAGTCACCTGACACCTGCATAACAGGAGCACATTTATTCCTGACATCATCTTCTTCTCTCTTCATCTTCCCCTAGCCTAGGCTTCTCACCACATCCTAGAAACCCATAACCAAACCCGCTCATGCATACACACATATTTCAATACGAATTTTCTCCTGTGAATCTAGTTGAAGTCAATTTAGTTCACAGTTGAGTTAAAGAACATAAAAAAGTGAAGGGAAATAATTTGTTGTTCCTCCACATTTCTCTAAAAAACTTTTTTAAAATTGCAGATTCCTGTTTTAGATCTCACTCATTTCTTCTCTCTGTGAGGATGTCAGTTTTTACATTTATATAAAAAGGAGCCCAATTAGATGATCTGTCAGGCCCTGTCTGGATGTAGCATTCTCTAACTCTGCCACTATTACTGCAGGCCAGCTCATCTGCACCCTAACAACCAACTTGTTCATTGTAACCTTCACTTATGGAGAGTTACAAAAACAAAACTTGATAGTCTCACAAACCCTCAGGGACTTCCCACCCAAATTCGACATATATGACCTCATGGCCAAACTTGTTTCATACATACAGCCTCAGTTGCCAATTGTTACCGCCTACCACCATGCTGCCCACAAATACAATGTACATTTCCAAGAGATGAGGGCTCTTGTGTGTGTTACATGTGCATGTATATGTGTATGTATGTACATGTGTACATATACATGTGGAGTCAATGTCAGGTGTCTTCCTCAATTGCTTTCTACTTTAATTTTTGAGACATGGTGTCCCATTGAACCTGGAACTCACTGACTGGCTGGCTGAGCTGGCAATGACCTCCAGAGATTTGCTTGTTCTTGTTGGCCCCCACCTCCAGCGCTGAGGTTACAGACATGAGCCACCACTCCTGGCTTTCGTGTGGGTGTTGAGAATCCGAGCTCAGGTGCTCATTTTCTTGTGGCTACCCATGGAACCATCTCTCAGTCCGTTGAGGACTATAAACTGTCACTGTATAACTTAAACATTTTTATTGAAATAAAATTCATGTAACATACATGAACAATTTTTTTTCCAGACTGCTGAAGCTCTTCTTCCCACAGTGAGCATAGAAAATTGGAAAATCCTTGCTGGACGTGGTGGCGCATGCCTTTAATCCTAGCACTTGGGAGGCAGAGGCAGGCGGATCTTTGTGAGTTCAAGGCCAGCCTGGTCTACAGAGTGAGTTCTAGGACAGCTGGGGCTACAGGGAGACCCTGTCTCGAAAAGACCAGAAAAGAAAAGAAAGTTGGAAATTCCAGCACATTTTCATGACACACCTCTAAGAAAATTCTTAACCCATCAGCAATGTTTGCAAGTTCCTCTTCCCAATATCCTTGCAAAACCTAGTCTACCATCTGCTTCTATAGACTGGTCAGTTCTGGGTATTTCATTTAAGTGGACTAGCCCTACTTGCTCTGGATTCTTTCACTGAGAATAATATTTTCAATATTTGTCATTAATGTAGCATTTAATCTTATGACTGAATAATATCCTTGTAGTTGAATATCACACATTGTCAACCCATTCATCAGTTCATTTTTAGGCCATTTCCTCCACTTTTTTGCTAATAAGACTATTACCACTATAAGGATTTGTGTATAGCATCTTCTGAGGACATATGTTTCCAATCCTCTTGGGTACATGACAAAGAGTGGGTTTACTGGCTTGTGGGTACATTTGCATTTAATTTGTGGGGAATTGCTGAGCTGATTTCCAGGGTGGCTAATCATTTTATTCCTACCAGTAATGTATGTGGTTCTGATGTCTCTATACCCTTGCTAATGTTGTTATTCATTTACATTTTTATAGACAGTCTAGTGGGTATGAAATGATATTTTTGTAGTTTTTTAAAATGATTTGGTGCTTTAGTGATTCCCATACATGATGAAGTCAGAGAAACCATAGTTAGGCCTGATTTGGGGAGGCGCAGAGAAGCACTCTTCCCACTGAGCCCAGGAGAAGTCGGCACAGTGCTCTTACTGTTTATGTCACCAAAGTTCAACATCATACTGCACACACTTTTTTAAAAATTTGTTTATTAATTTTACGTGTATGAGTGTACTGTCTTCACGCAAGTTGGCGCACCTGTCTCGTGCAATGCTGCGGAGGCCAGAAGAGGGCGTCAGATTCCCCTGGAACTGGAGTTAAAGACAGTTCTTAGCCACCATGTGGGTGCTGGGAATCGAACCTGGGTCCTCTGCAAGAGCAGTTGGTGCTCTTAACCGCTGAGCCATCTCTCCAACTCCTATTTTTGTAGTTTTTTAAAACAGTTTCTTTTTAATTAAAAATTTATTAAATTTATTCTTTATGTGTATGAGTGTACTGTCTGAATGCAGGTCTGTGCACCCATGTCCTGCAATGCTGCAGAGGTCAGAAGAGGGCATTGGATTCCCCTGGAACTGGAGTTAAAGATGGCTCTCAGGCGCCATGTGGGTGCTGGGACTGAACCCGGGTCTTCTGCAAGAGCAGTTGGCGCTCTTAATCACAAGGCCATCTCTCCAGCACCCCCATTTTTGTAGTTTTGATCTGCATTTATCTAAAGATTCTTAGATATCTGCTGATATTAAACATTATTTTTTCTGATTCAGGTTTTGTGTGTGTGTGTGTGTGTGTGTGTGTGTGTGTGTGTGTGTCTTTTTGAGACAAGGTATCCCTGTAACTCCAGCTGTCCTTGAACTCACAAAGATTTGCCTGCCTCTGCCTCCTAAATGCTGGGATTATAGGTGTGACCACCACACCTGGCTTTTTCTTTTTAAAGGAGACAGGGTCTCCTTGTGGACCCAGCTGGCTTGGAGCTCGCAGTGTAGAACAGGCTGGCCTTGATCTCACAGAGATCCACCTGCTTCCCTAATGCTGAGATCAAGTCATGCACCCCCATGCCTACTCAGCCTTTTTAATAATTTTTAAAATTTATTCTTTGAGTATTTAAAATACTTTATTATTATTGTATGTGTGTGAATACATTGCCTGCATGTGTGGAAGTGCGTCTTTGTCATGCAGTGCCTTCAGAGGTCTGAAGAGGGCGTTGAATTCCCTGGAACTGGAGTTACAGATGATTGTTAACTGCCACATGGGTACTGGGAATTGAACCCTCATCCTCTGCAAAAGCAGCCAGTGCTCTTAACCACTGAGCAATCTCTCCAGTTCCATCTTCTACTATTTTCTTTTCTTGCGGTTCTTAGCCTGTCTTTAACGGCTGCGCTATCCCCACAGCCCTATTTTTGACTATTTTACATCTCCCCCCGCACCTCCTCCTCCTGAATCCAACTAGTGTTGCCCATATCTGCACGGGTTTGGAGCCATCAACTTATCAGGGACTGTATCCCTAAAGAAAACTGGCTTTTCATCCTCTAGCTGCCATCTACTCAATAGCTCCTCAGCTAGGGATGGAGTTCACGTGCCCCTGCCCCATCTGTCAGACTGTTGACTGGATTGATCTTGTGCAGGTCTTGTGCAGGCAAGCAGTGCTGCTGTGAGTTCATGAGTCCTGTCCTGTCCAGAAGGCATTGTTTTGCCCCAGTCTTCCTGACATTGGCTCTTCCAATCTTTCTGCTCCCTGTCAAGTGATTCCCTGAGCTTTGAAGGTAGAGGTGTGATGTAGAGGGCCTTTTATGGCTGAACATTCCACAGACATTCATCCTCTACACTTTGACAAATTGTCTTTGTCTTAACCACCATCCACTATACAAAGAAGCTTGTCTGATGAGAGATGAGAGATATATCAATCTATGGGAGCACAGATAGGACTTTAGAAGGCAGTTTCACACTGTTTGTTCAGCAAATTCATCCCTGTGGCCTGAGTTCCTTATCCATGGATTGTGCAGTACCAGGCATATTCCTGTGAGCAGGCCTTAATTCCAACCAGAAAGTGGTCGCTTACCACCACAGCTTTCATGCCACTCTTTGTGCCCATGGCTGTGTCTTTCCAGGTGTTTATTGTCCGTTTATTATGTACATATTTTTGAAAAAATTTCTGTTAAAGTCTGTTTTCTTTTTCATTGCTGATTTTGTTTTTTTCTGAGACAAGGTGTCAGCTGTAGCCCAGCTGGCCCAGAATTCACTACGTAGATCAGGCTGACCTCAATCTCATAAAGATCTGCCTGTTTCTGCTTCCCAAATCCTGGGATTAAAGCCATATGCCACTATGTCTGGCTCTTTATTGCGGATTTTTAAATTGGACTACATTTAATTGTTGCATTTAAAAACTCTTTGTAGCTTTTGGATATAGAGTCCTGTCAGATAAATTATTTGAATATATTTTATCCTGTTTAGTAGATTTTTCATAACCATGAAAAAATACTTTAAATGCACAAAAGTTTTAATTATTGATGAACTCTAGTTTATATTTTACTTCAAATTTTTACATTTATTATTAGTATGTATATCTGTGTGTGTGGGTGTGTGTGTCGGTGTTTATATGTGTATGGTACTGCATACATACAGAGGCCAGAGTGCAACTTCGTGGTATCTGTTCTCTCCCTCCACCTTTACATGGGTTCCTGGGATTGAACTCAGGAAGCCAGGCTTGTGGAGCAAGCCCCTTTACCCACTGAGCTATCTTGTCAGCCCTATATGTTCCATTTTCTATATTTCAGTATCTTTAAGAAATTCTTGCTTGGGCTGGAGAGATAGACTAGCAGTTAAGAGCACTGACTATTCTTGCAGAGGACCTGGGGTCGATCCCCAGCACCCAAATGGTGGCTAAGAACCGTCTGTAACTCCAATTCCAATTCCAGGAGAACTCCAGTTCCAGGGGAATCGACACCCTCTTCTGACCTCCGCGGCATTGCACGACACAGGAACACAGACCTACATGCAGACAGTACACTCATACACATATAAAAATAAATAAAAAAAGAAATTATTGCTTAATCTAATGTCACAAAACCTTTATTTCAATGTTGATATTTCCTTTTTGGTCTCATGAATGTTTGTTTACAGCTGGGTTTTGTTTGTAAATTTGATTGTGGAATCCAAACAAGGACCTCGAATGGCATCTGGTGGTGTGTCTCCTTTAAGCTAAACAGTTCTCTTAGAGACTCTGCCTTGTTCTTCATTTGTCTCTTCAGACAAATTAAATCCAGATTTTGCTGATTGCCCCCATGATAGCATTCAGAATGTTTCTCTATTTTCTGGGATTTCCAGTAAGCGGATCATTAGAGCTAGAAGCTCATCAGACTGAGATTCTGTATTTGGCATGATAATTTCCTGGGCAGTGTTATGAAATTCCTGTGTGTCCTATCGGGAGCTCTATGCACTGGCCAACTGTCTGTTCTGGTGTGATGTCAAGCTTGATTGGTGAGTTCAGATTCTGCTAGCTGGACCCATCCACTACACAGTGCCTCAACCTTACTTAATGAACAGTTTTAGCAAGTCATTGGTGATTACTGACTACATGCTTTATTCATCTAGAGGTTGCAACTTCCAAATCGATTGTTTGAAATTATGTTGGAGGAACTGCCAATATTTCTTTGTGTTGACCTTTCCCTCACACTCTAATTCTGAGGCTCTTTACATTTGGGGAGGGAGGGAGAGGACTGTGTACCTGTATTTTTTAAAATCTTTGTGATTGTCATATTATATAGTTTAATGGTATTTAGAGCCCCTTCCCCATTACCACCTCCCCCCACAGCCCTCTATTAATCTTCAATGTGTCATACTATTACTATATATAATAAGATATAATATTATATTTATATATATACAATATCTACAGGTCATATATATTATTATCTCTCTCTCTCTCTCTCTCTCCTCTTCTCTATATATATTAATATATATTATGAGCCTATTAGAGTCTGTTTATGTCACCTAAAATGTCCTTCAATGTGGGTCTTCCACTGGGTCCACAAAAAGTCCCATCCCTGGGAGGCACTGTCTTTTCCTTTCCCAGAAGACATCAGTTGCCAAAAGTTCTTTAGGCTGATTTCTTCCCACTTCCCCATGTCTGTACTGAGATTTTGTCTGTTTGAAGCTTGCGTGGGACTTGTGCATGCTGTCACCATTGCTATGGGTCCATATGAGTAACTGACCAGCCGTCTGGAAGACTGTTTCTTTGTGGTCATCCACCACCTCTAGCTCTTAAAATCTCTCTGACACATCTTCCACAATGATCCTTGAGCCTTGGGAGGCAGAAGATCGAAATAGGTGCCCTATTCAAGGATATAAGTTTCTTGTTCCCTGCACATTGGCTAATTGTGAGTCTCGGTGTTAATCACCATCTGTTGCATAAGGAAGCTTCTCTGGTAAGAACTGAGACATGTATTATTTCTATGTGTAGCAGTGGCATTGAACATGTAACTCTTTGCATTTTCTTATTCAAGTTGCAGCTGAGATCAAAGGGCTCATATGCATGGGATGGTCTTGCTGTTTATTTTCAGTCTGGGGTCAAACATCCCAGGAGTAAATACCTTTCTGGACATTGTTTACACTGACAGGTCTGGGCATCATCATAAAATCGGATGGACATTTATATCTTGCTTTTTCTTTCCTGCTTCAGATTCCTTAATTTTCTTTTTTTTTTTTTAGCCAATGTTTAATTTTGAAGCTCTGTGCATTTCATACAAATCAAATTACATTACAAATCAAATCTAGACCCGTGCCCCCTCCTTGCCCCCCCACCCACCAGAGCTCATGCATTCTTCCAAACATGTTTTTCATCTTTTTCTCAGTCTCTCTCAAAATTCTCGATGCAGAAGTTTACTGTTTCGAGCAGAAGTTCACCATTTCAGTCAGTTCTTTGATTCAGTCTTTTCTGTTGTTGTTGTTATTATTCCTTCCAATATGCATCACTCCAAAATATGCACATATGTACAGGACAGGAGGTAGGGGTTTAACTTCATTCTTCTACAAGTGATGATCCAGTTTTGCCAACACCACTTGCTGAAGATGCTGTCTTTTCTCCATTGTGTCTTCTTGGCCCCCTTGTCAAATATGAAGTACCTAAAATTGTATGTGCTCAAGTTTGGATCTTCAGTTTTGTTCCATTGGTCAACAGGTTTGTTTTTGTGCCAGTACCAAGCTGTTTTTATGAATATAGCCCTGTAGTATAGTTTGAAGTTTGGTATAGAGATCCCCCCTGTATTGCTCTTTTCGCTCAGGGTTGGTTTGCCTATTCGGGGTCTTTTCTTTTTCCAAATGAAATTAATGACTTTTTTTTCCAAGCCTGTGAAGAAACTCTTGGGGATTTTGATTGGGATTGTGTTGAATCTGTATATTAATTTGGGTAGAATGGACATTTTTACTATATTAATTTTTCCAATCCATGAGCATGGGAGGTTTTTTCCATCTTCTGATGTCTTCTTCAATTTCTTTCTTCAAGGGTTTGTAATTTTTTTGTAGATATCTTTGGTATCTTTGGTTAGGTTTGTTCCTAGGTATTTTATTGTTTTTGAGGCTATTGTGAGCGGGAATGTCTCTTTGTATTCCTTCTTCAGTTGCTTGTTGTTGGTGTAAAGAAAGGCTACTGATTTTTCTAGGTTAATTTTGCCACTTTACTGAAACTCTTAATTATTTCTAGGAGTTTTCTGGTGGAGTTTTTAGCATATTTTAGGTAAACAATCATATCATCAGCAAAAAGGGGTAGCTTAACTTCCTCTTTTCCAATTAATACTCCTTTAATTTCCTTTTCTTGCCTTATTGCCCTAGCATGTGTTTCAAGCACTATATTGAAGAGGAGTGGTGATAGGGGGAAGCCTTGTCAAGTTCCTACCTTTGAGAGGAATGCTTCTGTCTTTTCTCCATTTAAGATGATATTGGCTGTGGTATTCTTGTATATGGCTTTGATTACATTGAGGAATAATCCCTTCAAACCAATTCCTTGTAGGACTTTAAGAATGAAGGGATGCTGGATTTTGTCAAAGGCTTTTCTGCATCAATTGAGATGATCATGTGTTTTTTTCCTTTCAGTCCATTTATGTGTTTTATGATATTTATTGATTTTCATATGTTGAACCATCCCTGCATTTCTGGTATGAATCCAACTTGGTCATGATGGATGATCTTTTCAATGTGGGTCTGTATGCAGTTTGCAAGTATTTTGTTGAGAATTTTTGCATCTGTGTTCATTAATAAGATGGGTCTATAGTTCTCCTTTTTGGTTGTATCTTTGCCTGGTTTTGGTATTAGAGTGATGCTGGCTTCACAGAAGGAATTTGGGAGATTTCCAAATTGCTTGTATCCTTATGAACAATTTGAGTAATAATGGTTGTAAGTCTTTTTTTTTTTTTTTTGGTCTTTATTTTTGAGACAAGTTCTCCTAAGCCTGGGCTGTCCCTGGAACTCACTCTTAGACAGGCCTGGCCTTGAAAACTCACAGACATGCTGCCTCCCTCTGCCTCCCAAGTGCTATGCATTAAAGGATGCGCTAACCACACCCAGCCTTTGTTGTAAGTTGCTTATTGTAAATGATTTAAAATTCATAGAAAACCATCGGCGGGCCTGGGCTTTTTTTAGTGTGGGAGTTTTCTTACTTACGACAAGTCTTCATTTTCTTCATATATTATTGTCGTTTTAAGACTGTTGATCTCTTCTGGTTAAGCTTGGTGGATTCCCAGGATTTCATATTTATCTTCTCCTAGGGTCAAAACTTGGTAAGAATGATAGGTTTTGAAGTATTCCCATATGATTACATGGATCTTTACTTTTGCTGTTGATATGTCCCCTGTCATCCACAGATTCTTGATTTGTGGATTGCTCTTGTCTTTTCTTTCTGGTAACTGGGCTAGAGGTCTGTCTATCTTGTTTATTTCTCCCAAGAAAGCAATTTGGATGCATTGAATTGTTTGTTATTGTTTTTTCTTTGTTTCATTTGTATTGATTGTCTGCCCTGATTTGTTGTTATTTCTCCTGTCCCTTCTGCCTTTTTGCATTTACGGGTTCATCTGTTGTTGCCTCTCAAGTGCTTTTACTGCAATGTTAGAATCATTACTTGGTGCTCTTTCTGTTTTTCTATTGTAGGACACCCAGGGGCTATAAACTTCCCTCTTCAGATGCTTTTAAAGTACCCAATAGGGTGTTCGTTGTGTTGATTATCATTGTCAATTCAGTTTCCAGGATGCTTTTATATCTTCTCGTGTAAATCTCTTCCTTGAACCCATGCATTATCAAGAGTATGTTGTTTATGTCTCACAGTGTTCTTGTGGTGTAGGGCTTATCCGGTGTTGATGTTGAGCTTTATTGCACTGTGGTCTGATGGAATGCAGAAAATTATTTCAAGCTTTTTTTGGTATTTGTGAGGTTTTTTTTTTTTGTTTCTGTTGGTCCCAGTATGTGGTTGATTTTAGAGAAAGATTTCCATGGGTGTCGAGTAGAAGTGTATTCTCTGGTATTTGGGTGGAATATTTTGTAAATGTCGGTGTAGGTCTTGCTGGTGTCTGTCTAGCTTCAGTCAGATTGTCTCTCTTGTGTATTCTGTTGTCACACTTGACCTGTCCAAAAGGGTTCAGTGGGTGAAGTATTAAAGTCCCTCCCTAATGAGTGTACTGGGGTGTAATCTGTCGATCTGTGCGTGGGCTCCTGGAGACTTGTCTTTATAAGTTTGGTGCACCAGAATTTGGTGGCTGTATATTCAAATTGTGAAATCTTCATGGTCAATTGTTCCTTTGGTTTCCCTTTGTCCTGTGAAGCCTAAATGCCTCTTCACTGGTTGAAGGCTTGCTTTCTCGTTTGCTCCTTCAGNGATTGTATTGATTTGGAGTTGTTCCTTCTTTCTTTTTGTTAACTGGGCTAGAGGTCTGTCTATCTTGTTTATTCTTTCAAAGAACCAACTTTTGGCTTCATTGATTTTTTGTATTGTTTTCTTTGTTTCTATTTCATTGATTTCTGCTCTGATTTTTGTTATTTCTTCCTGTCTGTTGCGTTTAGGGTTCATCTGTTGTTGCCTCTCAAGTGCTTTTAGCTGTAGTGTTAGATCATTCACTTGTGCTCTTTCTGTTTTTCTAATGTAGGCACCCAGGGCTATAAACTTCCCTCTTAGGACTGCTTTTAAGGTATCCCATAGGTTTTGTTGTGTTGTATTGTCACTGTCATTCAGTTCCAGGAATGCTTTTATTTCTTTCTTTATCTCTTCCTTGACCCATTCATTTTTCAGGAGTGTGTTTAGTCTCCATGTATTCTTGTAGATAATAGGGCTTATCCTGGTGTTGATATTGAGCTTTGTTGCACTGTCGTCTGATAGAATGAATGAAATTATTTCAATCTTTTTGTATTTGTGGAAGTTTCTTCTGTGTCCCAGTATGCAGCCAATTTTGAAGAATGTATCATGGGGTGCTGAGTAGAAAGTGTATTCTCTGGTATTAAGGTGGAATATTTGGTAGATGTCTGTGAGGTCTGTTTGGTGTACTGTATCATTCAGTTCAGATGTCTCTCTGTTTATTCTTTGTCCACTTGACCTGTCCAAAGGGTTCAGTGGGGTATTAAAGTCCCCTCCTATGAGTGTACTGGGGTTAATCTGTGCCTTGTGGTCCTGGAGAATTGTCTTTATAAAGTTTGGTGCACCAGAATTTGGTGCATGTATATTCACGATTGTGAAATCTTCATGGTCAATTGTTCCTTTGGTTTCCCTTTGTCTGTGAATCCTAAATGCCTCTTCACTGTGTTGAAGGGTTGCTTTGTTTGCCTCCTTCAGATGCCTTTATTTTTTGTTTGTTTTGTTTTTCTCTTTGTTTATGGAGTGTTGTCTAGGTTTTAGGCTTTCAGTTTTGTTTATATATTGGAAGTCTAACTCAGTCTTCCATTTCTGTTCTGAAGGTTCTCCAAAGAATCCACTTCGACACTCCCTCAGCAATTCCACTTGGTGTGTGTGTGGGGTGTTATGCCTCATTTAGCCTGATACTCTGTGCTTCAGGTGATCCTGGGAAATCCCTGTTCTAAGCTCTGTGGACTCAAGTCTCACAGTGACCCACCTTTTATACCAGCTAGCAGGGTGACTCTGCCCCCACAGCCATACAAGACAATGATTTATTTATCCAACAAAACAATGAAACAATTATCCAACAACCCAGTGATAGAATTATCCAGCAATCTGCCTGGCTGAATCACCCAGCTCCTACCTGTGCTTCAGGTGGTCCTGGGAATCCCAGATCCTAGCTCTGTGCACTCAGATTCCTTAATTTTCACAGGTTCCCTATTTCCTTCCAACAAACATATTCTTTATCTTTTGAAGACTATTTCTGGAGTCAGAATGAAATAGAAGTTTTACAGTAATATGTACAAAACTTACATTTGTGTAGAATGTGAAACAGGAGACCCCACAGTACTTCCTTAAACAACGAAATGCATCCCTGCCACAGTTTTCCTAAAAGAGTGTTAATCAAGGCCCTTTTTACCTTGGTGATATGGAACCTTGCCTGTATCCATGGCTACCCTTGGGCAGGAAGCCCACTACTCTCAGGTTTTTTCTTCGCATCAGCCTCCCAGGGTTCTTTCATGCCACAGTATCAAATGGCTAAATGACAGATACAAGTAAATAAGGAATTGTGCCTATATGGTTTTTTCTGCTTTTTTTTAATGAAACAAAGTTAAAGTTTATTAAGAAAAGGTGGTTTTTTTTTTTGTTTGCTTGTTTTGTTTTTTTTTTTGTCTGTTTTTTTGAGACAGTCTCCCTGAAGCCCCAGCTGCCCTGGAACTCACTATGTAGACCAGGCTGGCCTTGAACTCCCAAAGATCTGCCTGCATCTGCTTCTTGAGTGCTAGGATTAAAGATGTGCACCACCACACCTGGCAAGAAAAGGTCTTAATAGAATTATCAAGGGCATTGAAGGAGAGATAGAGAGATGCTTAGAACAAAAAAGTGTACATGAATGGCATGGGTGTGGGTTTCAGGAGAGTTGCTTTTATGTCATTTTTATTATTTAAATTTATTTATTTTTGGTCTTTTCGGGACAGGGTCTCCCTGTAGCCCCAGCTGTCCTGGAACTTGCTCTGTAGACCAGGCTGGCCTTGAACTCACAAAGATCTGCCTGCCTCTGCCTCCCAAGTGCTAGGATTAAAGGTGTGTGCCACTATGCCTGGCTATTTAAATTTATTTTTAACAAGCAGATAAAACATGCAAAAATACACATATTCATGAAATAGCTGTCTTCTATTACATGTGGATGCTATCTTTATGTCCTATTCCATAGGCATGATAGAACTGGCATTCCCTTTGTCAACCCCTCAATAGTACAACACTTTAAAATAACTTGTTAGTTAATGGTTAGCTTTGGCTAAAAGCAACAAAAACACTTAGCAGTAGTTTCAGCAAACGGATGTTCATCCTTTTTTTTTTTTTTTTTTTTTTTTT
>VZQC01010984.1:731362-772186 GCA_009823505.1 Rhizomys pruinosus | reverse complement strand
CCCCAGCTGTCCTAGAACTCACATTGTAGACCAGGCTGGCCTTGAACTCTCAAAGATCCGACTGCCTCTGCCTCTGCCTCCCAAGTGCTAGGATTAAAGGTGTGTGCCATCATGCCCAGCTCCATGTTCATCCTTTCTTATAGCAATCTAGAGTTTGTCAATGCAGGGCAATCTGAGCTCTGCACACATCTGAGACCCGGGCTCCTTCCATCTTGTTGCTCCACACTGCTTGTCTTCCACTCCAAGGACTCCGTGACCATAATTTTTTGTGAGAATGTTCCTCCTTCCTTACATCTGAATCCCAACCAACAGAGAGGAGGAAGAGAAAAAAGAGCCTGTGATCTCTTCACAGCAGTTCACTCATAAGTCACCTATACCAACCACTTCCTCTTAGCATTTGTCAGAGTTAGTCATGTACCACACTTAGCTACAAGGGAGAATGAGAAATATCTATTTCATGCAACCATAAGGTCAGTTTAAAATCGTGAAATTTATTACTATGGAAGGATATAACTGATCAGATAATAATGCAACTAACAATATCAGCCACAAATAACCATTATAACAGCAAACAAGAAACAATGGAAACTTAGTTTTCAAATTGAAAACAAGGTATGGGGGCAGAGAATGTCTCTCAGGGACAGAGAGCTTCCCTAGTATGTACAATAACCTGGATTCAGTTCCCAGCACTGCAAGCAGACAAAATATACAAAGCACCTTTAGCTAGTTTATTCATTTATGCTAAATTATTAGGAATTATTTTGGATAAGACTGACCTTACTTTGTCACATTACATCAAAATGTTGTTCCCTGGTCCTCTTCTCTAAAGGATATTCTTTCTCATATCTTTTTTTGATGAAATTTGAAAACCCACACTTGATGAAAACTAAATTATTGTGGCCAATGTGTCTCTATTTCAGCAAGTTCCCTTTTTGGGAGAAAAAAAATTCTAAAATAGTTTCATGTGTATTATATTTTAAAGCTGGAGTGAATGCTCACTGAACCATTTAGTACTTTGGTTTGTCAGCTTTGGTTTCCGAGTTGGTCATATGGGAGAGGAATTCCTTGAAATCATTTATTTATTTTCTGCTTTATATGAAGCACACCATGTTCCCAAGCTCAAATGTTGTAAAAGAAATCCTTACTTCCAAAACAACACATTGTCCAAAGTGGTCACCCCAGCTTTCTCCTTTGGGTAATGTGGCTGACTCATAGAATGCTGGCAAGACTTCGACCTTCCACAAACAGTTTGAATTCTAGAGACATTAGGACAAGCTTCCTGTTTGGTCAGCCAGTGGCTAAAAGTCAAGTGAAAGATGTGGTTTATCTTTCTGGGTATGGTATTCAGCATGGAACTCATTGTGGGAGGATGTAGGTCATCCCATGTGTGGGTGAGAGGGAAGGGCTCAGGAATCCTGTCAGTTGTCCTCTGGTCCTCTCTCATGGAAAAGAGCCAAATTCTCTATTTCCCAGCCTGCTCCTGGTCAACCTGGCAGTCCAATTCTGGCTTGTGCCTCAATACTCCAAACACATAAATAAGGTGAGTGCCATCATTTTTTTTTCCATTCCGTGCTCTAAGATTTATTTTCTGATCAAAAACTTTTTCCTGAGGGCTGGATAGTGGCTCAGCATTTAAGAGACTGAGTGCTGCTTTTGCAGAAGACCTGATTGTGGTTCCCAGCACCCATGTTGGGTGGCTCACAATCTCCTGAAACTCTTGCACCAGGGGATCTCATGCCTTCTTCTGGACACCCAAGTGCATGTGCACCACATGTACACTTACCCCCCCCAGATACACACATTTAAACATCATTAAATAAGTCTTTAAAAACATAACAACTCCTTCCCACATTTCCTCTTCATCAGTCTTTGGTTCTCTTTAAATATTCTCACGTATTCTCTTTACTTTCCACCTCCATCTCCTTCCTTGTTACCATTTTCAAATTTGAATTTCCTCCCCAGCTCAGGTGCTTTGAGCAGTGTCTATTCTTTTTTCAGGAATGACCAGACATTCTGAGAGCTGTATCCCACATCTTCCCTGTTTCAACAAGAGCTGTCTAGATCCTTTTCTCTTTCAAACCTAGATGAAGGCTGAAATTCAAGTTCAAAGAATTAAGAGTTGATTGTCATTCTTTGTCATAATGCTAAATAACTACAGTAAGTGGCTCATCTACAATGCAGCCTCTACACAGAGGGCCAGGACCACAAGAAGTCACAAATGACCAAAGCATAGAGAGTAAAGTCTGCAGAGTGTGGGTCCTTAGACAGGACTGTTATATTAAACTTCACCCACCTAGGGTTCAGGGGCCATTGTGGAAGAGGAAACTGAAAGAGTGTCAGAGCCAGGAAGGAGGTACATGACCATATGGAAATAGAGTTGTGCAAGTTCCGGGGACCTGTTCATATGACCCTATAGCAATGGTGTCAGCATGCATAGGTTCCAAGCAAACTCAAGCATATAAAACCCCAGCATGGAACAGTGGAAATGGGCAGCAGGCCCCAAACTTAGTGGAAGAATTATATTGGCAGCTGATTACTGCTGGGTGAGGAAGGGTGGATCTTATTAAAGGAAAAGGACTCAACATAGGCTAACTAGACCCCAGTGAATAAACTTATACTGAGGAATGCCTAGGGACACTAACTTGACATAATAGGTATTAACACAAATGATAGAATATAAGAATTCTTGGGAGGATGTTTAGGAGTGTGTCAGTGGGGTGGGAGTATAATAATGATTAAAATTGATTGAGATGTTCTGTTTGAAATTCATAAAAATTCAATAAAAAACATATAAAAGAGTTACTACGGGTGAAAGCACAGGGCACACAAAATAACCCCCCAATTCTTCCATTCAGGGTAATTTTCCACTATTTTTTTCCTCAGCTGCTCTGTTGAAGGGTCTTGTTGGAGCACTAAGGAGAGAGCATCAGGCCCCCTTCCTCATAATTCTCATGAGTTTGCGCCATTGTATTTCTCATTTCATTTACTTATTTCTAATTATTTTCCTTAGATGCTTGAGGGGGAAACAATGTCTGATTTTACTCTGCCACTGAATTTGGGGGAGTTTTCTTCCCTCAAGCTTTTGGGAGAAATGTGAACTAGTTAACTGATGTCTTCTCAAAGCCAGCTTTTCTAGAAGACCTTACCAATTCTGCATGAATATGAAAGATGAAGAACAATGGTGAAGGTACAATAAAATACATGGGTGCCTTGGAGTTCTTCGCTACTCAGAACAGAGTCTAAGACCAAGCCAGCTTGATACATGGGTGCCTTGGAGTTCTTCCCTGTTCAGAACAGAGTCTAAGACCAAGCCAGCTTGATACGTGGGTGCATTGGAGTTCTTCCTTGCTCAGAACAGAGTCTAAGACCAAGCCAGCTTCATACATGGGTGTATTAGAGTTCTTCCCTACTCAGAACAGAGTCTAAGACCAAGCCAGCTTCATAGGGCCAAGACGGATACCAATTTATTTTTTTATTAATTAATTATTCATTCATTTTTTGGATACCAACTTATAAAGTGTTATAACACATGTCAGAATTCCTTGCTTTGTAAAGGTGAATAGTATTCCTTTGTGTGTGTACACCACATTTGTTTATACATTTATTTATAAACAAGCATATGGGTTTCTTTTATCTTCTTGCTATTATTATTCTATATTCTTGCTTATTATTGTGAATAAAGTTGCTTTGAATAGTGGTTTAATATTGAGCTGCTGCCTTCCATTCTTTAAGATATACACCCAGAAGTGGAATTATTGGAACATATGGTAATTCTATTTTAATATCATACAGGATTTTCACACTGCTTTAAAAAATTATGTTTATTTATTATGGAGGGTTGTGCATGTGCCATGGCCAGCAAGTGGAGGTCAGGGGACCACTTGTGGGTGTCATTTCTCTCCTTCTCTCTGGGTTCCACGTGACTGTAAGTACCTTTACCCGCTGAGCCATCCTGCTGGCTCTCAACACTGCTTTTATCAACTTAAAAATGTTATTTCACCCTAGAAAACAATTTACCCTGGATTTGAGTTTGATTTTGAAACACTGTTGAAAGCAGAGTAATTTAATGATAGACCAAGTTGAAAATTAAAAAAAAAAAAGACTGGCAATTAAAAACAGCCTAATGCATAAGAGAGGGACAGATCACATAAAATAAATAATGAAGACAGACTGGAATATAAGCTTCCTGCCTCAGCTTGGAGGTGTGCAATGGGCAGTACCCCCAAATCCCTTCTAATTCAGGCTCCCTAAAGAGGCTTTGGGTGATTGGCACTTGGCGGAGCCTGGGTGCTCTCTCGAGAGGAATGTTTTCCACAAGAGTAAGCCGGGCACCAATTAGAGTCTGTTCATCATTGTTTGATGCCCTGTGGATTTCTCTGGAGTGAATCATTACGTTGGGCTTCCAGAATGCTACCCTGAGAAAAGTAGGCAGAGCTTTCTTTGAATTAAAAAAAAAAAAAGACAAAAAGGTCTGGAATACATCTTGTGTTCCTGTGCTAGGAAGAGGGCTGTCTGTGGAGCAGGCAGGATCTGCGGTGTGGTGGGCTTGTTTCCCACAGCTGCAAGCTGACTTTTCTGGGAAATGAGAGAACTTATTTGTCCAGACTTCAAACTTGTCACTTTTCATAGGCTTGTAGGTTGAGGCCGAGTTTGCCAGCTTTCAGGTTCTAGGCTTGATTCTTATGGACAGAAGACAACTTCCAGCTTCAGAACTTGGGAGAACAGGGTAGACAAGGACGTGCTCACAGAGTCTTGTATTTTTTTTTAAAAGCACATCAGGCTTCTTAGACATCAAATGGCTCTTTTAAAACCGTAGTTTGATGGGCTAACTGTAAATGATCTTAAAACATGTGGATTAAATTTTCCAAGAAACACATATGGGCTTAAAAATCAGAGGAAAGGAGACCTGGGTAATGTTAGTTTGGGGCTTTCCCAGACTCCTGGCCCTCTTCTGTTCCTAGTGCTTGGTGGGTTTCCAAAACCAGACTCAGTATTTTGCAAAGGTGACTCAGAGGATGATTGAATTCTTGTCTTGAGGAAGGCTTTCCCAGAGGCCAAATTTAGCACCTCAGACTTGAAAATTCCATTAAAGTGCTCATTATTCAAGGTATCTCTCCAAGTTAACATGTTGACCAGTAACTCAATTGTTTTTATTCATCTTCCTAGTTGGAATGTCAGGATTACAGCTCTAACAATTCTACCCATATCACCACCCCACACACAAAGGGTATAGAGAGCACATCACTGTCCTTCTGCTTTGCCAGATGCAACACCTCAAATCTCACTACCATTTCTTTCCAGTCTTTCTTCTATAGATCCTGCTGTTTCTTTACATTTTGGTGTATGTGAATGTGGTGTGTGTGTGTGTGTGTGTGTGTGTGTGTGTGTATGAGCACATTTGTGTGGAGACCTGAAGATGGTGTCCGAAATCTTTCTCAATAGGTCTTCCACCTTATTCTTCAAGGTGGGTCTCTAGTCAAATCCAGAGCGCACTGAGAAGGGTAATCTCCCTGGCCAGCTTGCTCCAGGGATCCCCCACTTCTGCCTTCCAGGGATGGAAATTACAGGTGGTCCCCATTACCACCTGCATTGATGTGGATTCTGGGGATTGGAACTCCAGTCCTCTTGCTTGGATTACAAGCATTGTAACTGTGGAATCATCTCCTCAGTCCTTGCCATTTTTAATTGTTATATTGTGAAAGTAAAGGGGCAACATACATGGAGTTTCCAAAGGGAGCTGTGTGCCTGGGAGTGTTTAATAGAGACTAGTGGGTAATGGTTGGTGCTCTCACATTTCAATTTCCCATCTGGTCCTTCTCTATTCTCTAGGCCAGAGCAGTGAAATGCAAGAGTGCATAATGATTACCTTAGATAATTTTAAAAATGCAAGTGTCTAGGCCGTGCACCCAGCAGCTCCATTCTTAGGATTCTTAGGGTGATGATGTGGGGTCATATGAGTATTTCTGCTCTTGCTATTTCAGGATTGAGGCCCGCACTTTTCTTTTCTTTTCTTTTCTTTTCTTTTCCTTTCTTTCTTTTGCTCTCTCTTTCTGTCTTTCTTTCCCTCTTTCTCTTTCTTTCTTTCTTTCTTTCTTTCTTTCTTTCTTTCTTTCTTTCTTTCTTTCTTGCTTGCTTGCTTCTTTCTTTCTTCTTTCTTTCTTTTTTCTTTTTCTTTCTTTCTTTCTTTTTTCTTTCTTTCTTCTTTCTTCTTTCTTCTTTCTTTCTTTCTTTCTTTCTTTCTTTCTTTCTTCTTTCTTTCTTTCTTTCTTTCTTTCTTTCTTTTTCTTCTTTCTTTCTTTCTCTCTCTCTCTTTCTTCTTTTTGTTGTCTTTGTGGTGCTGGAGATCCAGCCTGGGGCCTGTGCTTGCTCTGTCACTGAGCAACATCCCCATCCCAGAGGACTGAACTTTGTTTTTGCAAGGAAAGGTCCTTCAGTCCTGCCCCTCTTTGTGACCACAGGAAACTGTGAATCCCATGAACCATGGGCACAGATGGGGTCACAGACAATAGTGGCTTTAATTCATGTCTTTCCACTAACATCTTATGACTTAATCATAGGTCAGGGTTATAGTATCAGAAAATATATGAGAGACACTGTGGTCAGTTACCAGTTGTGAAGGCAGAGTCTGTGCTGAGATGCAACTGACTGGAATAGTAAACTTCTGCCTAAAACAATAAACTGCATAGAAAAACTTTAAAAAGAATCAGAAAAAGGTACAAGACATGTATGGCAGAATACATGAACAGGGTGGAGGGAATTCTTGAGTCTCCATGACACATCAGGGGCTGTTCTCAGTTCTGCTTCCCTTTATCAGACAAGCTAGAATGGGATTGCTACTTTGAGACTTAAAATAATCATTACAGATAGTGATTCTTAAAATGAGTCCGGACCAGCAGCAGATCAGCGACAGTAGCAAATTCTCAGCCCCACCTTGACCCACTGAATTGGGAAATCGGAGGGTGAAGCGAAGGGGGTAGCATCTGTGGGTTCACGAACCTTGAAGGTGATTCTGAGGTGTGCTCAAATTGCAGAGGAACAAAAACATTCCTTGCAGTCAATTATGTAATTAATAGCATGTGAATACATTATAGACTTTAGAACTATGTGTGTTCTAAGAGGTGTCGGTATATATTTTATGTAGTGTACACACAAACACATAGGTTGGTCCATGCGAAAAGCTATTTTGGAAATTATACAGAGGATCTCATTCTAGAAAATACTGAGAGGCAAAAAGAAATTGGGGTGAAGTGAGAATTGTAATTTATTTTAATTTATTAAAAATTATAAAACATGTGCTTGCTTTGGCAGCACATATACTAAAATTGGAATGACACAGAGAAGATTAGCATGGCCCCTGTGCAAGGATGACACGCAAATTCGTGAAGTGCTCCATATTTTTTATAGATGCATAGTTTGGGGCAATACAAATTGGAGGGAACAACAACAACAAAAGGACTGGGACAAAGAATGGACTAAAACAATAAACGTCTGCCTAAAACAATAAACTTTTGCATAGAAAAACTTTAAAAAGAATCGGAAAAATTGCCTAATTGTATGGCAATCAGAGCAACATTGGTGTGATCTGAAAACTACTGTGCTCTTATATTGTAGAATCCCTTAAAAAAGTAAACAAATAAAAATTTGAAAAAAGAAAAGAATCGGAAAAAGGTACAAGACATGTATGCTAGAATACATGAACTTGGGTGGGGTACGGGACATGGAAAGGGGAATGAGTCTAAATTGGACTGAGAAATGTTGTATGAAATGCACAAGACTTCAATAAAAATATAAAAAATGTGTAACTATTCAGAGTGTCATAAAATGATTGTGAGTGACTTGGTGTCATGGAATGCTGGGAAGCAGTTGAATATTGCATACAAAGCTACTAGCCTACATTTTCCTCTAGGTCTGCCAGCAACAAAGTGGGCTATATCAGGAACAGAAAATGACTGAGTTGAGAAAAGGAAAACTAAGATATCACCTATTCAAGAATGACCTATCGTCTACAAAGTTGAATTGGAATGACATTGTTTTTCTTCTACTGTTTTACCGCAGCTTTAAGGACAGAGTAATATACAGGAGAAGCTGCCAATATTCTTCAGAGATCTAAAATGCCTGCAACCCAACAATTACTGAAGTTGAAATAAACTATCCAATAGCATTTGAACATTTGAAGAAGAATTGGGCAAGATTACTCTCTCATATAAAAAAAAGCCTTTGAAAAATCCCTGATAAAGTTCGTAAGCAGCAGCAGTAATGTCTAAGACCACCATTTCTTTTTCTTTCTTTCTTTCTTTCTTTCTTTCTTTCTTTTTTTTTTTTTTTGGTATTTTTGAGACAGGGTCTCCCTTTAGTCCCAGCTGGCCTAGAGCTCACTATGTACACCAGGCTAACCTTGAAGTCACAGAGATCCACCTGCCTCTGCCTCCTGAGTGCTGGGATTAAAGGCATACACCACCACGCCTGGCCTAAGATGGTTCTTAGCCTCCATGTGGGTGCTGGGAATTGAACCCAGGTCCCCTGAAAGAGCAGTCAGTGCTCTTAACTGCTGAGCCATCTCTGGAGGGCCCAAGGCCACCTTTTCATCTTGTTTTCTTAGCATTGCAGGCTTCCAAATGTTTTATTAGCTATTTTGTTATTTTCCTGTTGCTGTGATTCAAACACCTTTAAGAAATAACATTAGGGAGAAAAGGCTTATAGTGGCTCATATTTGAAGGGTATAGTTCATCATGTTGATTTAATATGGATTGACCAAAATATTCTTACCAAATTTAAATACAAGCTTTCATTCTAATGAGGTGTATGTGCTTATTTATGCTTATATGAAGGATTAAATCTTTATTGAATATATTCAACTACAGGTTGTAGAGCCTCTTTAATGATTTTTCAGTTAATAAATTTATTTTTTAATTGTCAGTGCTGAGAATGCTGTTTGTATTAGTATGTAGTCCAAAGTGATAGATGTACAGTTAAGAACACATGAGAAAGTGCTGAAATTTTGGGGATAATCCCAAGTTAAAATTCATTTAATGATTTTTTTTATTTGAAATTCAATTAACCAATTCAAAGAGGAATTTTTAAAATCAAACCTTCTTATGCTGTAAAATTCAGTGACATGCTAATTTGATAATATGCTGAAGAACATTGTTAGGAAAACATTAAATTCTTAATTGTGACAATTGAACAATTAAGTGGTACAAGAGCAGAAGATTTTTGTAGACGGTGAGAACATCACCATCTGTAGCATGCAGGGGTCACAAATCTGAGAGTGAGTCTTCTAAACATTGTCCCTCTCGTGTCCTAGTATGATAGAATACACTTTGCAAAGTGTGCTGGTTGTTTGTTTAGAACCAAGGATGTAGTGAGGTGAAGTCACATCCTGCAATATGGTTATTAGAATCATTACATGTCTGGCCTGAATTGATTTTTGTCTTTGTGTACTCAGAAAACTTTTACCGTTGCCACATTTCCGCCAGCTTCATACTCAATGGCAAGACCCGCTATGGGGTCTCAATCCACTTTTATAAGAGGTTGTGCCTTAGAGCACCATTAATTTCTGTTTGTTTAATATAGCCTCATGAGTACAGTAAAGGTGTTTTTGGTTTTCTAAAAAAAATTATAAAACATAAGAAACAAATAAAAGAAGACATAGAGAAACATTTTCTGATTTCAGAGGAGAAAACATACAAAGAAAGTGCTCATAGAAAGAGAAAAAGGATGGGCTGGAGGGATGGCCTAGCGGTTAAGAGCGCCAACCACTCTTGCAGAGGACCCGGGTTTGATCCCCAGCGCCCACATGGTGGCCGAGAACCATCTGAAACTCCAATTCCAGGAGAACTCCAGTTCCAGGGGAATCCGACACCCTCTTCTGATCTCCGCGGCATTGCACGACACGAGTGCACAAACCTGCATGCAGACAGTACATTCATACACATACAGAAATAAATAAAATTTAAAAAAAATTAAAAAAAGAGAGAAAAGGGATAGATTTAGGCAAGAATTCATTTATTTTATAAACGAACACACTATCAATAGAAATGAATACATATAAAAATAAGCAAAGTGACTTGGAAAACTAGCTAGTTCCTTGGCAAGATGAATGAAATGGAAAAATAGGTGTCAATGATAAAGCTATCAAAATAGTGGTACACATACGTTTAAAAGACAAAAGAGGATATTATACAGTATTTTCTGTTTAAGACATGATGCACAAACTTCCCTCAAATCAAACAACTCCCCCAACCAAACCCATAATTTATCAAAACTTATTTTAGAAGAATTAGAAATGTTCCATATCTTCAAAGATGGTTAGTCCTTAATTAAAAAAAAAACTAGAGGTATCACTGATGAATTATACCAAATGTTTAATAAAGAGAGAGAGAAAAAAATCCTACAAGAACAACAAAACCCCAAACCCTCTTAGCAAAAGATGAATGGAAAACACTTTAGATCTGTTTTATGGGCCCGCAGAATCTCCATACTAAATAGAATATGATATGAATATTACAGAAAAGATAATTACAGGGCAAGTTCTCTCATAAAAAATGCAAAAGGTCATAACAATAGCAACTCAGAGATTACAACATCACTGTAAAGTTGGACTTCAAGAAGTTTTTGAGAATGCAATTAAAAAAAATCAGCAAGTGGAGAAAAATCAAATGATCATTCCCAGAGATGCAAAAAAAAAAAAATCATTAATAAAATTTAACATTGCGTCACAATAAACCTAGTAAACCTGGGCTGAGCTTCTTCAGTCTGATAAATGAGGCCTATGTTTTGAAAAGTATCACTAAAAACATGTTAGTTGGCCACCGGCTCATCCAGCGCCAGCATCTGGAAGAATTTTACAGCCACAAAGCCCAAGAAGCTGAATGATTTGGAAAACAAAGTCGGTCATCTCTTCTGTGCAGGACCAGACCAAAGATGGCCTTGCCCACCTTTTAGCCATGATGTAGAAAAGCCTGTGCACTATGGACCCCCGGGGCATCTCCCTTCTTGTGTGCTGCTGCTTGTGTCCCAGCACCAGTGCGGTCTCTGTTTCCCATATGTACCTTCTGCCTGTGCTCAGCAGAACAGAACCCTTTCAAGAAACAACTGGGCAGGAAGTCGGGGAGGACTGAATTTCATCCTGGGAGGTTTGATTCCCACAAGCAAAGCTCTGTGGTGGAAGCAGTCGGGAAGCTCTGGCGGCACTTGGGGACTGTCGCGTTTTATGAACTCCATCTGTTTGAGCATCCGAGAGGCACGTAGTGCGGCAGGGCAAGATTCTATTTCATTTCAGCAGATCCCGTAGATGTAACACTGCTGCCCACTGGGAACCAGCTATGGCCGTTACATATGTGCATCTGAGAAGGTGGCTGCCAGGACAGCTGGAGGCTCCATGCTCTCCACTTACGGTGGGACCAGGGGCAAAGCAAGGATCCCATGTATTCCCCAAGCTCAAGATCTGAATGGAGTTCACGTCAACCTAGGATAAGCCAGGTGAAATGAGTCTAATCGGGAAAGCGAATGTCTAAGAAAATGAACCTTTGTTCTCAAGACCCGGAGTTAAGGGCACACCTCTAAAACATAGTTTAAGGATCAGATTAAATCTGGCATGCTCCTGAGATATAAAAAAATAACTAACTCCTCTCCCTCCTCTCTGGTCGTTTTGAGACAGGGTCTCCCTGTATCCCCAGGTAGCCCGGAACTCACTATGTAGGTAGAACAGGCTGGGCTTGAACTCACAGAGAGCTGCCTGCCTCTGCCTCCCCAGTGCTGAGATCAAAGGTGTGCTCCACTATGCAGGGCTCAAAAGAACTAACTCTTAAAAATGGGTACATGCCGGGCGTGGCGGCGCACACCTTTAATCCTAGCACTTGGGACGCAGAGGCAGGCGGATCTTTGTGAGTTCAAGGCCAGCCTGGTCTACAGAGTGAGTTCCAGGACAGCTGGGGCTACAGGGAGACCCTGTCTCAAAAACACCAAAAAAATAAAAGTGTACAAATAACAAAACAAACAATCCAAATCCAATGCAGCTGAGACAAAAATTATAGTATTAAATGAAGGAAGCCCTGGTGGTGGTGGCGGCAGACGGTAACGCTCGCCATTCTCTAGGAGGATCACAAGTTCAACGCTATTCTGGGCAACTTAGCTAAACCCTGTCTAAAAACAACAACAAAAAAAATTTAATGGGCTGGAGATATAGTTCAGTGGTAGAATTCTTGCCTCGAAGGAAGAAGACCTCAGTCCAATCTCTAGTGCTGACAAAACAACCAAACCAAAGCAAAACAAGACAAAACCACAAGAGAAAAGGCAGCAGAAAACTTAAACCAAAGAAAAAAATTCTAAAGTAATCATTCATTTGTTATTTATTCAGGAAATTTATTTACAAAATACCTGTTGTGTATGAAGCCCAGAAATGGAAGCAGTAAGCAGAGCCAAGGTGGTAAAAGTTAAAATACAAGCTTGAGGGGCTGGAGAGATGGCCTAGCGGTTAAGAGTGCCGACTGCTTTTGCAGAGGACCTGGGTTCGATCCCCAGCACCCACATGGCAGCTGAGAACCATCTTTAACTCCAGTTCCAGGGGAATGTGACACCTTCTTCTGACTTCCGCAGCACTGCGTGACATGGGTGCACAAACCTACATGCAGACAGTACATTCATACACATAAAAAATAAATTAAAAAAATACAAGCTTGAGGTCTTAGAAAATACAGGGAGAGGGCCCAGCAGGTGACTATGCCGTGCAGCCAAGCCTGAGAATCTGAGCTCAGGCATCCGAACCTACATGGTAGGAGGAGATGGATGATTCCCGAAAACTGTACTCTGGCTCCACAGGTGGGCTGGGGCATGCAGGTGCCCCCGTTCCTGTAATACAAGGAGAAGAAAAAAGGAAAAGGGATGGAGACGATCACGGGCCGGGAACTGTGGGTTATCCTGTAGGTGTCTGTGCTCCCAGAGGTTGTCTAGAAAGTACAAGTAGAACACAAATCATGAAGTTTTAAAATTTAACAATGATAAACTACCTTTATTTATTATGTGTGTGTGCCACCTGTGTACCTGTGTGTGCTACGTGTGTGCTATGGAGGCCAAAAGAGGACATTAGAGTCCCTGGAGCTGGATTTACAGGTGGTTGGACTGTTTATGACAGTAAAACTTTATAGCTTACTGAATGAGAATGCTCAGGAGCAATTTTCCTGTCTTTAAAGTGATTTTTAAAATTATATTGTCAACATAGAGATACCATCAACGTGTTCTTATATGTAACAATATATAGTAAAAAAAAATGTAGATAGCTTTGCTCTTATGTTTGAGCTAGAAGTAGTTCTGAATGCTTTTTTTTCTTTCTTTTTCAGATGGATTTTGAGGCCATTTCTAGGCTGTAAAGAACAGAATAGGAAAGAATGATGAGGATGAAACTCAATGTGGGTGGTGATTGTTTGGAGTGGGATAGTGACCAGAGTAGGAAATGGTATGCTTATGTGCCAGATATTTGCTATCTGCCTTATGGAATAATTTCAACTGAGTAAGAAAAATGCATTTTCTTTTTAACGAGAAGAAAAGTGGGGTTGGAGAGATAGCTCAGCAGTTAAGAACATGCACTGTTCTTGCAAAGGACCTGAGTTCAGGTCCCTGGACCCATGTTGGGTGGCTCACAACCACTTGTAACTTCAGCTCTAGGAGGCACAATGTCCTCTTCAGGCCTCCACAGGCACTTGCATTCATGTGGTATGTACTCACAGAGACAAACACAGATACATTAAAATACATTTTAAAAAATAATAAAAGAGCTAGAGAGATGGCTCAGCAGTTAAGGGCACTTACTGTGATAGACTCTATATGCAATAGTGGCATGAATATTATGAGAATAATCAACCAGTCTTTAATTGAATTTAAGGTCCATTTCATAGGATGGATCTTGTGGCTGACATTGATTACAGGTTTAGGAATCTGAGGCTAGACAGGTCACAGGACATAGGGAATAACCTAATACTACTTATCATATTATACTGACTCCTAATGACATATTATTATACCCATAGATTAATGCATTGCTCAACTCTTACCAGAGAAGTTTCCTTATGTAGCCAATGGTGGTTAATACAGAAACCCAGGATTAGCCAATGTGCAGAGAACAAGAGGCTGCAGAGTGCTTATCCCTGAATAGAACCCCTATATCAGACTTGTTCCCAAGGCCCAGAGATCATTGCGGAAGAGGTGGCAGAAAGATTGTAGGAGCCAGAGGTGGTAGATGAGCACAAGAAACAGAGCCTTCCAGACGGTTGGTCACTTACTCATAAGAACTCACAGCAATGGTGACAGCCTGCTCAAGTCCCATGCAAGCTCAAACAAGACAACATTTCAGCACAGAAATGAAGAAGCTGGAAGTTGGTAAGCAACCCCATCACAGCCTAAGGAAACTGTGGCAACCAATGGCTGCTGGGAGAGAGACTGTCTCTGTCACAGGTGTGACTCTGGGTAGGGTAAACAGGCTCAGTGGAAGGGCCCACACCAAAGGACATCTCGGGACACAAATTGGACTCTATAGGCCTTATTACGTATATGATAAAGTCCATTAAATTGGGTGGGGGGCAATAAGAGGAGGTGTGGATAGTGGAGGGGATCTAAATAACATCAAATTCTATTGTATGAAAATTGCAGGGGCTGGAGTGATGGCTGACCAGTTAAGAGCATTAACTGCTTTTGCAGAGGACCTGGGTTCAATTCCCAGCACCCACATGGTGGCTAAGAACCAACCATCTTTGACTCCAGTTCCAGGGGAATCCGATGCTCTCTTCTGACCTCTGAGGCATTTCATGACACGGGTGCACCAACCTACATGCAGACAGTACATTCATACACATAAAAAAATAAATAAATAAAATTTAAAAAAGAAAATTGCAAAATTTCAATAAAAAGAAAGATAGATCTAATACTCTAAAACTGAAATAAAAGGAGCATTTACTGATCTTGCAGAGGACCCAGGTTCCATTCCCAGCATGCACATGGTGGTTAATAGCTGTCCATAACTCCAGTTTCAGGGGATCCCTCTTCTGGCATGTGTGGGCATTGCACACATGGGATACACTTACATACTTGTACACCTGAAATAAAAAGAAACAAAAAAATTTAAAGTTAAAGTAAAACAGTTATGAGGAACATCTACAGAAATGTAAACAGGAATGACATCATGGTGTCAGGAGCTTGCAGGGCTGTCCCTATTTTCCTCAAGTATTGCTGTTGTGATCCCTGGGCCAGGCTCCCTGGGGCTGAACCTCAGCACTGCCTTCCTTTCATGTGTTGCTTACCCTCTTCATGCCTCTGACTTCCTCTTCCTAAGAAGTGATGATGATCGCACCCCACAAAGGCCAATGGGCCCAAATGAAATCTTCCAAAAGTGCAACACACTCAGGCTGGTGCCCAGAACAGGAAAATTCCTTCCAAGCTTTAGTTGATATCAATAGCAGTACTAGAGGGAGCAAATTCCATTTTCATAATGAAGTCAAAAGCCAAAAAATGGAAGCTATGTAGGAGTGTGGACAAATATTTACTACAATGAAAGTGAGAAAAGCTTTCTGTTGTAGCTCAGACCTGGGCGTGTTAAAGGCTTGGTTCCCCAGGTGGTGCTTTTGCCAGGCAGAGGAACCTTTTGGATGTGGGGCTAATGGGAGTTTTTTTTTTTTGTACCATTAAGAATGTGCCCTTGAAGGGGACTATGGACCCAGCTCTCTTCCTCATTCATTGTCCTGACTATGATGTGAAGACTTTGCTTCACAGCACACTCTCCTGTCGTAGTGGGCTGCTTACCATAGGCTTGCAGGTGAATCTGGATTGTCAACTTGATTGGATCTGGAATCAACTAAGATCCTGAAGGGTATTTCTTGGAAGGATTAACTGGAGAGGAAAGACCCTCCCTAGAGTGGGCAGCACCTTCTGGAGGGCCTGGAATTATCAGCCCAGATATAAAGAGGTCTGAAGGGAAAGAGCTGCTTTGGCCTGGCTGTGTTTGATCCTTGCTGGTAAGTGCTTCTACTCTGTTGCTGCTACTGCTGCTGCTGCTGCCGATCCTGACATCAGAACCCTGCTTCTTCAGTCTTCCAAAATCTCCTGAAGATCAGAAGTTCTCCCAGAATCTTCTAGGGACTTCAGTGCCAGACTAGGACTGCTGAGGCATCCAGCCTGGTAGACTGGCAGCTACTGGGTTCTCATCCTCTCCAGCATGCAGAGGTCCCAGCCTGCATTGTGCCAATCTAATAAATCCCTCCACTCCTGTTTTTGTTTGCTTGTTTGTTTGAGACAAGATCTCACCATATAGTCCTAGCTTTCCTGGATCCCCTGTGTACACTAGGCTGGCCTCGAACTCACAGAGATCTGTCTGCCTCTGCCTCCTGAGTGTTGGGGTTAAAGGTGTGTGCCACAATCCCCAGCATCTAAATCTCTCTTTTAATATATAATCCCTCTATCCATTCTGTTCCTCTAAAAAGCCTTAATACAGTTGTTACTACATGATTTACAAGCCTGCATTTGCTTAAAAGAAAATCCCCTCCTTGCACAGTAAACGTCTTTCTGCAATGAATGTCTACAGTTTTGTTTGCTCCGCATCTTTCTGCCTTTATTCTGGGAGGAATTGTCTCCTTCTATTGGGCGTCATCTTCCTTGTTAACAGCGGCATTTGTACAAATGCTGGTCTATTCACCCCAATCTCAGCCTTACATTCTACCACGCCCCCTCTTCCGCAGATTGTTCCCTAGGCTTAGAAAAGGGGCACAGGTGGATGAGAAGCAAAACAGTCCACTGTTTCTGGAGCTGTTGTCTTGGACTCTGGTCAATTCTGGCTGTTTCCTTTCATGGGCTGACAGTTTGTGCAGGAATAACCTTTCGATCCTACTAATGAAGCACAAGCAATTAGATATATAGGTATTTAAACAGCACTAATAGTTATGGTAGGTTACTTTGGTGTAGAAACATATGTTTGGATGGTATGTTAATCCATGAATTACATTTTTTCCTGTTAAATATGACAGAAAATTACATTTTTTCCTGTTAAATATAAGCCACTTACTGTGGCTTATAACATCTCTTAACCTGTAGAGGATGTAAGCTTGTGGCATCAGCCATGGGTTATTCCTCCGAGGAGAGAGCCAATAGCCAATTAGATTTGGGATATACAGACATATGGCTGCCTCTGCTGCACAGTATTTCCAGGCAGGTGAGGTGTAGCTGGTGCTGACGGTGGAGTCTTGATGTAGTCTGGACACTCATTTGATCAACTTGATTGAACATACCACCCCTCGCCCCCCGCTGGAAGGTGGGGCTGTGGGGGTTTGGGCACAACAGCCTGCAAATTGGTTTTATATGACAGATGCTTGTACTCATGGATTGTCACTTATAGCTAAAAAACGGAAAAAAAAACTGAGAGAAAGATGCAGGACAGATATGGCAGAGTACATGATCTGGGAAGGGGTGGGGGTGGGGAGAAGGGAAAGGGAAATATGCCTGAACTGAATCGGAAAATGATGTATGAAATGCACAAAGCATCAATAAAAAAATGTTAAAAAAAACAAAACAAATGCTGGTCTAGCTAGCCGGCTGACTAAAGTGGAGGTGGCTTGGCCCAAAGTGAATGAATCAGAGTGCCTGGTTGGGGAATTCTAAACTTGGGACTAGAGATTATGAATCAGTGTGGTGGGAGCCATGACTTGAGTGCACCCATAGGCACAAGTGGCTTCCTCTGGTTATAAAGGGTATTGGACATAGAGGGAAGAAAAGATGAATGGGAGTTTCCATATGTATACATACATACATATCTGTACATCTCTAAATACGTAAGAGAGAGAGAGAGAGAGCCCTTATTCCCTGGTGATGTATTGTTCTTCCTTATTCCTCTATCCCCACCTTGTCTGAAATGTCATTGTTTTACCTTTACATCTACAGAGAACACTTTTCCAGTAAATCTCCCTTTTGCCTCAGGTAATTTGTGTTGGTGGTCATTAAGAACCAGAACTAATTTGTTCTTATTAGTTGTAACACAAATTAAAGAGCAGTCTAAAAGCATATATCCTGGGAAATGATTCAGTCATTAAAATAATATCTCCAGGGACCAGGGTGTTGGTTCAGTGGATAAAGGGCTTCCTACAGAAGCCTAATGACTGATTTCAGACCCTCAGAACCCTTGCAAAGTTGGAGGGGCTGGAGAGATGGCTCAGAAGTTAAGAGCACTGGCTACTCTTGCAGAGGACCCTGGTTCCTTTTCAGCACCCACATGGCAATTAACAACCATCCATAACTCCAGTTCCAGGAGATCTGACGCCCTCTTCTGGCCTCCTCAGACACTGCATTCACATAAATATAAGCAAAACAGTCATGAACATAAAATAAAAATAAATCAATTAGAAAGAAAGAAAGAAAAAGAAAAAAGAAAGAAGAGACCTTGTCCCAAAGAAAATGGAAGACAAGAACCAATGCCTGGGGTTGACCTCTGTCCAACACTTGTGTGCCAGGCACATGTGCATCTGATTCACACACAAACACACACACACACACACACACACACAGATAAAACAAAACAAAACAATACATTCAAAGAGTATTGGAGAAATAATTCAAGTATTATTAATGGAATAAAAGAGACAGATGCCAATGACTAGGAGTTGGAGACTGAACACAGCACAGAAAGAACAAGCCTGATGTGGGGTGAACTGGACTTGCTGACACACGGGCAGCAGGCCCCTGTACATGTACCAAAGAAAGAGAAATGTGAAACGAGGTGAACGTGGACAAATAAGGGCAGGGGGCCATGATGAGGGGCTGGAGCCTTCCCTCTGAGAAATGGAAAATTACTGAAGAGTTTTGAAGAGAACGTGCAGCAGGAGTGCTTCTGAGAGGATGCACTAAAGCTGGGCAGGAGCAGAAGCCTGGGGAATGTCAGGAGCCTATGACTGGGAGAACAAGGACAGGACTGCAGGGACAATAAAGGAGGCTCTTTACGAGTGCCTGTACATGTATTTCTTCTGTACATGGGGGGCATGCATATGGAAGTCAGAGGATAACTTGCAAGAACTGATCCTCTCCTCCCACCATGTGGGTTCTGGGAATCAAACTTAAGTTGTCAGGCTTGTCAACAAGCCTCTTTTTTCCTCGCTGAGGCATCTTGCCAGCTCAGAGTGAGGACCTTTTCATCGTTATACCAGGACCACATGTTGAAACCAGGACTTCCATGGTAAACCTAGACCTGTGGCCTTCCTGGCTGCTACCATAGTCCAGGTAAGAAACAACTATGAGCAGAACTGAGATGACAGAGACAGAGGATTCCACTGAAGGACGAATCTCAGTCTATGGCTAGCTATACTTGACATTGTCTTATTTTGATGTCTATTTTGCTTCTTTATTGCATTAATAGGTAGCTCTTTAGTGGTTTTAACACCTCTCAAAGTTTGGCACACATTAGCATTACCTTCTGGCACCATTAGAAACCAGATTCCTAGGAATTACCCATATGGTTTACGATTCAATACGTTTGAAGCAGAGCCCTTGGACCAACGAGCTTCCACGTGATGCTGTCTAGGGAGCACAATGTGAGGACCATAATTTTACACTTCTTAGGTTTTCTCTGTACTGGCTTAAATACAGCCTCCAATATTTATACTGTGCCTTTTCTTGTTTTTGTTTTGCATCTGTAATAGATTTCTGTTGTAGTACATTCATGCATTCATGACCTGACTTACCCAATCAACACTCTGAGTGATCTAGTCAAGAAACTCTGTGATCCTCCTTTTCATCTGGTGTAATTGTTCTTAAATTACACTAGCATCAGTTTTTAAACTTTTGTTATTTGTTTTATAAGTTGGTGGCTTTAGAGTGTCTTACTTCAAAATATTACTAAACCCCTGTTATTAGCTATTCCTTACTATAATAAAATACCTCAGAAAGGGTGCTTTATAAAGAAAAGAGGTTCATTTAGTTCAGAACTGTGGAGAATAGAAGTCCAAACAGCGTGACGCAGGCTCTGCTGAGGATCTCGCTGACTACCACATCACTGTAAAAGGGCATGTCTAGCTGTGTCTGGTCCCTGTTCTACTTATAAAGCCACAAGAATTCAACCTTGTCTCACCCTTATGATCAATTACTTTCCCAAGGACCCACCTGTAAGCATTAGAGTCAGACTGAGTTTCCATCCTCTTACTATCACTAGTCTATTACTGATGAATTTAAATTCTGGTACCCAGGTTTACAGTTCTATAGTTTTCTTCTGCCAGTTAGTTGCTGTTAAGTCCAACTGTTGGTAGCAGCCAGTCACTGGAGATGCATTTCTTCAATCACAGTCCTTAGATGTTTGGGCCACTCAGATAGCAGAAGCTTCCTCCTTCCCACCTGGCCTACACACAGGCACACAGCGACCCTCTAGTTCTGTCTTCCAGCCAGTCCCTATTGGCTGCTTGTGATGCTGGCTGTGAGATCCCTGCTTGTGGTAAACCATGTGTCTGTGGCTCTCTGGCTATACTCTCTACATATCTCAAGGGTCTTCTGGTCTCTGCTACCCTGGAGTCCCCTGAACCCTCAGGTTCTGCCATGCATTCATTCCAGCGAGCCCTGGGAGGATATCCTGTGAACAGAGTTGCCAGGGAGATGGTAGCTTAGAAAAGGAAGCTACTTTTTTCTTAGTCTTTTCCCGTTCCCACTTTAAAATCTTTCCCCCTTTTCACAGCTTCGGGCTAAGACATGAAACAGCTGTGCTTTCTGTTTGAAAACTGTAATTCAGATGTAAAACATGAGGATCCCAGAGGAAAGCTCCCTTTCAGCACATTTTGTTTTTAGAGATGTCAGCAAAGCATATTTTTTATTTTAATAAAAAACTTTGTATGTCTTTTAATTACACAAGTGATAAAGGAAGACACTGAATGACCTCTGACCCACACATACACATGGGCACACACATGAATACACTACACACACACACACACACACACACACACACGCACACGCACGCACACACAGCCACTACCATCACCACCAACAACAAACTAATAACAAAGTGATCAGGCTTTGGCAATGCTTGTCATTTAAAGTGTTAACGTCACTCTATGTTTTTTTTTTTTTTGCAGGTCACCATCTTGGGCTGAGTGTTTTGCATGTTGTCCTCGCTGTGCTGAAGGTTCTAAGATAACTGCGCATCCTATGCAGAGAGAGGACTCGTAGCTCGTGTAGATCCTTCTCACATCAGCCCTTGTCTGTGATGAAGCAGAGCTGGGCTGTGACTCTGCATCCCATCACCTGTTCATTTCGCTGCCCAGGCATTTTTGCCCCCCTCTCCCCACCAATTACCTGCAAGTTCATGCTTCATTTATCCCTTCACTGTCCATGATAGAATTTACAACAGAACTTGAAAGGGAAATTAAGGCAGAGCCCTCTGGACATGCCCTGTCATGGAGTTCCTTACAGATAATATCTTTTGTTTTCATAATGTATTATCACAGAACTGTGCACGCTCCTTAAGCAGACATTCAGGAGAAAGGGCAGATTCCCCTAGTTACAGAGCTGGACTTGGTGGTACACACCCACAATCCCAGTACCTGGGATGCCGAGGCAAGATAATGCTGTGATTTTGACATCAGCCATACAGCAAGTTCCAAGCCAACCAGGGCAAATAGCAAGATCCTGTCGCGGGCAAGCAAGAAGCATACACACAGGTGGTGAAAACAAAGTTAACTCGTAACAGGAAACATTCGTTGGGCTTCCTTAAGTCCAGGGCAGCTCCGTCTGCTCCTCGGAGCTGTGGTCCCCCCTAGTGGCTCTGCAGAGATTCTTCCTCTTCCTGTCTGGCACTCGCATTATTCAGTGGGTGGGCTGCTCCTCCTGCCAGCTGGTTGCTTAGGAGTTCATGCAGCAAGCACTGCATTTCTTTGAAATCAGTGGGATTTGGGACTTTTTTTTTTTTATTCCATCTTACATGGCTTTAAATGAAAACAGATTGCGAAGCATGTAACAATCACCAACATCCTTTGTTCCCCAGCAATGGACTCCTGGTGCCTAAAGATGGATCCTTTCCATGTGTCAGGGTGGAAGTCACAGTGAGGCAAGGTGCACAGAGATGCAGAGGACAGTTTCTTCAGAGCATAGATCTCCATGGGGTTCCCGTGAGTACACAAATGTGCTCCACAGCCACGAAGCTCCAAGAGATCTAGGCATCCTTAACCTCTTGAAGCAACTTGCATGTCTTGGGGGGATCCAGAAATGTGTCCCCATTGAAATGTAGACCAGCTCTTTGAGTTCCTGCCCCCTTTGTCTTTGTAACTTCAGGTGTCAGGACAACATCTTGCATATAACACGTGCTTAATAAGTGAATGGAAAGGCTATTGTAAATAGATGACACCCAGCTAAATTCTAGTTTCATGGGGGAAATTTGTTATTTCCTTTGGCTTAAACTTCCTGTAGAACCATTGCATAATTGGAATGCAATGGAAGAGATAAATACTGGAAGAGAGGAATACTATGTTGAATAACAACGCATTCCTGTTTTTCACGTCTTCTTGGGTGGTGGTGGGCAGGGAACAAGCTGAATTCTGCAGACATAGGCCATGCCTGCTGATGAAATCGTCTGTTTCAGTTTCTAATGGACATCTGTGAATGGCTACTGGATCACTGAGCTCATTCATTCTGGGATCCCAGCAATGTGAGCGGCATGCAGCCCAACTGCGCTGTCCTTGAGGGAGTGACGCCCGAGGAAAGACCTCGGGTGTGTCTGTCAGAGATGATGTAAATAGGGGACTTAGCGGAGACCGCACGACCAACGTTAACATCGTTAAGTTCTAAATTATCTGCCGAAAAGCTCTGTTTTAAAACATTCATTTGCTATTTTGAACCATTTGCCATAGCTTTGATTTGGAAAGCAATGAAAGTTTAAGTGGAGAGTTATGGATCTGTGCATCTGAGCTGTAGACTCAGGCTCAGTGTTTCCTGAGAAAAAAATGGGTCCATGCCTGTACTATACAACACCTTCCTCCTACCCTTTAGTATCCCTCTCTTCCTCTGTCCTGTCATGGAGATGGCAGGTCAGTGGCAGGTTTGGCTTGTTCTGGACAAAGCGCCCCAACTCCTCATCTCCCCCTGCCTTGCTCTGATATGGGCCTGATCTTCTGCTCCACCCTGGCCTCTGCCCTGCCAGTGTGAGGTGAAATAAGCATGGGCGAGAACAGGAAGAACGCCATTCTCTCTCTAGTAAACTCTGCCCCAGATCTCAGAGCTCCCTGCACTTTGTGTTCTAGTTCCTTTATTATTATCACTGATCTTTCCTTTTTTATTTATTTATTTATTTTTTTTTTGAGGCAGGGTCTCCCTGTAGTCCCAGCTTCCTGGAACTCACTATGTAGACCAGGCTGGCTTGAACTCAGTGATCCACCTGGCTCTGCCTCCCAAGTGCTGGGATTAAAGGTGTGTACCACCACACCCAGCCTCACTGATCTTTCTTTCATTTTTTTTTTTTTTTTTTGAGACAGAGTTTCACTATGTAGCCCCTGGTCTGGAACTCACTCTGTAGACCAGGCTGGCCCAAAACTCGTAGAGATCTGCCTGCCTCTGTCTTCTGAGTCCTAGTGTTTAAGACATGCACCACCACACCTGGCTCTGTTGTAGTTCTTTTCTATGTCTGGATATCTTGGTTTTTTTGTCTTGGAAAGTTGAGAAGCAATCTGAAGCAGCTAGTAAAGTGAAAGTGGGTGTGCCCACAGTCCTCTCAAACCCTTGAAAGATTTTGGGGTGTCTTGATATGGTTTTCTTCACAGGGTCAAGGTCTTCTCCCATCTTTCCAGAAGGATGTTTTATGGACGGCCATTTATTTTGGCTGCCTGGGGGTCTAAGCAATGAGGGTTAGCTATAAGTCCTAACAGAGTCTAACACTATCTTTACTCCTTGATAAGGTTCATTAGGCCCTCAGTGTAAACAGAAAACTTACTGCACAGGTTGAAAAGCTAGAATACTATGTCTGTAATTGCAATGGATATGTATGTGGCTTAGGACCTACCTGATACACACACACACACACATATATATACACACATATAGATATACACACACATATACACACATATAGATATACACACATATATATATACACACTCATATACACACATATACACACATATATAGATATACACACATATATATACATATATATACACACATATATACACATATATATACACACACACATATAGATATACACACACATATACACACACACATGCATAGATATTTGTGGATGTATTTAGCTGATATTTAGTGTGTATGTAGCTGGACTGAGATGCATGTATAATTAAAGTGAAGAAGCTATAGAAGTGCCCTGCTAACTGTGCATGCGTGTGTGTATGGTGTGCACATATATGCAATATATGCACATATGTGCTTGTGTATACCCATACATGTAGATGATCAGAGGTGAGGTAGGAACTGCAGAAATTTTTCTTCTCTTGTTAAGTACTGAAATTGACTCTGCTGTATTAAGGAGGCAGGACAGAGGGTCAAGAACGAGGTTGGGGAAACTCCCTCCCATCCTGCCACTGATGACCCTCTCACTCCACTCAGTTACGTACTTCATCCTCACAGGGCTTTTAGGAGAATTAAATATACAATGCACAGTGCAGTTCAAGAGTGTGAATTGAAAGGAGTATGAGTGGCTGCAGTAATTAGCTGTGGAGGCACTTTAAACACAGTTGACTCATGTAATTTCAAACAAGGGGCCAAGGCCGTCACCTTGCTTCAGGACTAGGCCCACTCATATGCCAGAGAGCGACTGACTAGTGTTCTACAATGAGAGCTACCCACCCGAAACCCAGGACACAGAACTTAAAAGACCAATCATAAACATGATCAAAGGATTCAAGGATTTTAGAGAACTCACAAACAACTCAAAGAACTCAAAGAAGGTAGGGATACACTCCTGCCTGAAGCTCAAGAAAATTCAAATATCTGGCTGAAGGAAATGACAAAGACAAGAATTTGAAAAGTGAATTCATGAAAGAGATAGAACTATTGAAGAAAACTCAAGCTGAAATGAAAATGGAATTGAAAAACCAACCCAATGAGCCAATTTGAAAGAACAAGAGAAAATCTCACCAGCAAAATGAATCAAATGGAAAATATACAGATTAGAAGATAAAGTTGAAGAATGGGACCACTCAAACAAAGTAAATGGAAAAACCCCCACAGGAATGGAATATGTAGGAAATGTGAGACACCATGAAAAGACCAGGTCTATGCATTATAGAAGTTAGAAGAAGACTCTCACATCAACAGCATTGACCAGATCTTCCACAAGATTATAGAAGATTTCCCTAAACTTTGGAAAGACATACCCATACAGATACAAGAAGTACACAGAACACCAAAGAGACAGGAACAGAACAAAACTGTCCACAGCATATCATAGTTGAAACAGTAAGTGTACAGACCAAAGGAAGGGTACTGAAAGGTGGAAGAGAAAAACAAGTTACATACAGAGGAAAACCCATTAGAATTACAGCTGACTTTTCAATGAAAACTATAAAAGCCAGAAGAGCCTGGAGCAAAGTATTCAAGTTCTAAATGATCATATATGCCAACCCAGAATGTTTTATCCAGAAAAACTGTCTATCATAGTCAAAGGAGAAAGAAAAAAACCTTGCATGATATACAAATAGGTTGAAAGAATTCAGGTCCACCAAGTCAGCCCTGTAGAGAATACTTGAAACAAGACAAAGGACTGAAGACAGCAATGACCATACCCATGAGGGTACAGAAAGAAAACAAAAGGTATAATCACAGAAACACAAAATAGAACTAAGAACAGAAACAGAATGAGATGACAATAATCGATACACATCTTTCAATAATAACTTTAAATACCAATGGCCTGAACTCCCCTGAGCACAGACTTGGAGACCATCTTGGGCTAACCCTGGGACGTGTAGCTGGATGGGCATGAGCACTGTGGCCTCACCATTCCTGGACCCCCGTCCTTGGAGGGGCTAGCCTGCTACAAGGCCAGGATGCCTGCTAAGATTTTGTGTTATGCGTGTGTGTATGGACATGTGCTCTAATGCCCTTCATTGCATAGTGGGCTTGGTTTACTCCCTGGTCATCTCAGGGAAGCAGACCGCATCCCCTCTAGTGATAGGGGCTCTCCAGCCACCAACCATCAGGAAGATGGCTGTTGTTTGTTATAAGCACTGGAACTACAGATGGATGTGAGAAGCTGCCTGGGCCATGGTGTCTTTTCATCCCAACCTTGGAGTCCTGTTGCCTTGCAACCTCTCAGTGGGGGCTTTCGGGGACCTTAGAACTTCTACTGTGCTATTACACTGCTGGCACAGAGTGACGGGGAAGCCTGTGGAGTGATGTCAGAGGGTGAGTGCCTTCCTGCCTCCCTGCCACCCTGGACCACTCCCAAGGTCAGCACTGACTCAACCTGCACAAACTTGGGGTCAGAACTGACCATCATCACCAGGGACATGTCAAGGCCCACTCCTGATGTACTTCCTTAGCAACAGAGGGCCTTGTATCTATCCCTGCCCACCCTGCTCACTCTTGTCTGATTCTGTGCTGGCTCCTGGGGTGTTTGTAGACCATTCCCACTGCCCAGGATCCAAATGGAAACCTTGGGTGCCCAGGACTGGAGAACAGGTGACAGAAGTTCCTGTGCATAGTCAGGACAGCACCTGCTCTGGTTTCTGTCAGGCCCATGCTGGCAGCAGGGAGGAAACAGCCTATATGCTTTTCGCTTCAAAAAAGAAGTCTCTGTGGAGGGCTTTTCCAAGATGGCAGCTCCCAGGGCCCAGGTGTGATCTGAGCAGCTAAATGGCAAAGTTGGGGAGGGGGACTTAGGATACCCCAAGAGATTTGAGAAGCATCAGAAGTGGTCCGAGGGCATTTGGATCTTTAGGGACTACAATTTGGTGCTATAGACATCACCTGAGGGTCTCAGGAGACAGCAGGGAAAGCCCTGGTATTGGGTAACCCTTTTTCCTACTGAACCCAGGAACAGACCTTGGCGCCTAGCAATGGGGGATCAGTTGGCAGATTGCAGGTCGTGTACAGAGGTTCTTTGGGTAAATCTCCCCAGATGGGTGGTTGGGGCTCACTTTGGATATGGGGGACTCCAGCTGCCCTGCAGCAGAGGCAGTGTGACCTTCCAGCCCACAGGACCAGGAGTGCCTGGGGGCCCTCAGGGTTTGGGTTTTGCAGGCCTGGGAGGGTTTGGGCTGGCTTGGGTGTTGCATGCCTTAGTCCATTGGGTGAACTGTTTGCTGATTGGGTGAGGGGTGTTGGTCTGTACAGTGTTAGGACAGAGTTGAGATTTTGGAGCCTAAAGTATCCATACCTGTACATCAATTCAGAGGTCAATAAGAACAGCTGAGGACTGTAACCAAAATAAGTGTCAGCTCAACAGACACCTAAGCTTCATATTAGAACCACTCCCAACAGAAGCTACCCAAATACCTAAAGCTCGACAAAAGAAAAATAACACAAAAGACTCAGGTCGATCTCCACTAAACACCAATATTCCTATTCAAACACCCTCTAGTGAAGACCCCTAGGCTATAACTCAGGATGCAGATCTCAAAAGAACATTTATGAATATTATTAGAGAAATTAAGGAGTTGAGGGAATTTAAGGAGCTTATAAACAAGGAAGTCAGGGACCTAAAAGAAAGCAGGGATAAACTGAAAGAGGACAACGATAAGTTGAGGAATGAAATTACAAAAGATATAGAAAAATTGAAGAAAATTCAAGTTGAAATGAAAAAAGAAATGCGACATTCCACAAACTGGAAAGGGTGGGGAAAACTCTTAATAGTAGAATGGATGAAGTACAAAATAGAATATAAAGATTGGAAGACAATATGGAAGAACTGGATAAATCAAGTAAAGATTATGAACTGTGAGATACTATGAAAAGATCAAACCTACCAATTATTATGATAGAAAAGGAAGAACTCATAGGATAATGATATGGCTCAGGTCTTCAACAGAATGTTAGAGGAAAAAATTCCCAAATTAAAGCAAGAGATACCTATACAAGTACTAGAAGCATATAGAACACCAAGCAGACAGAACCAGAAAAGAAATTCTCCATACCATATCATAGTAAAATCACAAGATATTCAAAGCAAAGAAAGGATACTGAGGGCTGCAAAAGAAAAACGAGTTACCTACAAAGGAAAACCTATCATAATTGCAGCTGATTTTTCAATGCAGATGATGAAAGCCAGAAGAGCTTGGTCTAAAATATTCCTGGTTCCAAAAGACTGTAGATGCCAACCCAGAGTACTTTACCCAGCAAAAATGTCTATTACAATTGAAGGAGAAAGGAAGTTGTTCCATGATATAAATAAGTTGAAAGAATTCCTCTCCAATAAGCCAGGCCTGCAAGAATACTTCAAGCAATACAAAGAGCAGAGGGCAGGGATGACTATAACCAATCAACACCAGAAAACAAATGATACTACCACTACGGAAGTAAAAACCTAGGGTAAGGCTATACTAGAAATCAAAATGATTGGAAACAATTCTTTCAACAATGGTTTTAAATATCAGTGTACTGAATTCTCTAATTAAGAGAAATAGACTAGTAGAATTAAGAAACAAAACCCATCTCTTTTTTTTCTTTCCTCCAAGAAATTTACCTAACCTTTAAAGAAAGATATTATCCCAAAGTGAAAGGAGGGAAAAAAAAATAATACCAAGTAAATGGCACTAAGAAAACAAGGAGGAGTTGTTATGTTAACACTAGATAAAATAGAATTCAAGGCCTATGGTTATGTTTTGTGTGTGGGTTTTTAATTTGTGGTGATGTGTTTGGGGGGACTGCCCCATTCATCTGGATGGGAATAAATTTTGCAAAGCTTAGTAGAAAATAAGATACTTGTACTGGAATGAAGTGGTTAAATGTTTCCAGAGTGGAATGGTATAAACACCAAAGTTAGTTTATTAATGGTCTAAATGGGACTATAACCATACAGGGTGTGGCTGGTTCTCAGTCCATTCCTGGCTTGTACTAGACTTCCAGTTTTAGACTGGGATTAAAGGGGCATAGACAAGTAATGGGTTACCTCTGACTACTGAAAGATATTCTTTGTTTCTGTCTATTATGCAAGTGTTACTTTTGATATCTGCTCTGCCCATTTCAAGAAAAATTGACTCAAGAAAAGCTAGGTTTACTTCCCTGACCCAGTGGCATGGAGTTCAGGAGATAGTTTGGATTGATTTGGTAAAATTTATCAGCTTAATTCTGGTCAATAGGTTTCCTGTTATTGGAAAATTACAAAGCAAGATATGGGGTTTGGGAAAACAAAAGGACTACTTCTGTTTGTAGTAAACTGTTTACATTTAAGATATGCCTAAAATTATTTAAATCTCTCTCATTGGCTTTGCCTGCTTATCCTATGGTGTTAAATCTCTTCCAGTCAACATTTATGCAAGGCTTCTTTGGCTTTTTTTTCAATCTTTATCTAAATATGATATAGTAATTAAAAGCATCAGACTGGTGTAACTTTACTTTTTGGATGCTTAATGCCTATACTTAACATTCATACCAATTTGGCCAAGGGATTTAAGGAACAATTTTGTTCCTTGCCCTCTGAGGTCAATTAGTCCCAGGGGATTTTGCCCGGGAAAAAGGGGGGGCACATCTCTTTAAATGTTCTGTGAGTCACCAGGCTTCCTGTGCAGGGAGGTCTTTGAGATCCTCTAACAGAACTCCAGCCACTATAAAGAGGAAGGTCAACATAGAGGAAAGTTGCCTTGGAAGCCTGGTCTAGCAAGACCTGACTCTGTCCTTGGTAGATGGAACTGGTTAAGAATGGACAGAAGGGGCTGGAGAGATGGCCTAGTGGTTAAGAGCACTGACCGCTCTTACAGAGGACCTGAGTTCGATCCCCAGCACCCACATGGCGGCCGAGAACCATCTGAAACTCCAATTCCAGGAGAACTCTAGTTCCAGGGGAATCCGACACCCTCTTCTGACCTCTGCGGCATTGCATGACACAGGTGCACAAACTTGCATGCAGACAGTACATTCCACACCACCCCCCATACAGAAATAATAAAAATTAAATAACAAAAAAAAAAAAAAAAAAAAAAAAAAAAAAAAAAAAAAACAAAAAAACCCCGAGTGCCCCCTGAAGACCAGAACCTCAAATGACCTTGAGAAAACAAGTTTAGTTAATCCAGGCTAATTGTGTGGACTTAAATACCCAAAAGGAAAGTATAACCAAAAGATAAATATATTTCTTTTACATATATTTAATATGTATTTATATATTAAATATGCATAAATATATTATAATATATATTAAGTATATAATTCAATATGTTTCTTTTTTAAAGCCAAAAAATTGTGCCTCCAGATATTAAGATTAAAACTATATGAAATAGTCTTAAATAGGCATAAAACCTTAGATCTTGGCCTTAATAATGTAAGGTCACCTGCAGCCAAAGGACAAGTCCACTATTGTTGTCAATTAATACTCAATAATAAAACCTCCTGGGCTGGAGAGATGGCTCAGCAGTTAAGAGCGCCAACTGCTCTTGCAGAGGACCCAGGTTCAATTCCCAGCACCCACATGGCAGCTAAGAACTGTCTTTAACTCCGGTTCCAGGGGAATCTGGCACCCTCTTCTGGCCGCCGTGGCACTGCCTGACACAGGCACACCAACTTGCATGTAGACAGTATGCTCATAAATAAATAAATAAATAAATAAATAAATAATAAATAAATAAAAATTAAAAAATAAAATTTCCTCTTTTTTCTAGCAACTATCTAAGTGGAAACTCATATCTTGACTATTAAAATGCCTGGGAAGCAGATCCTGAGTCCAGACATCATGGCCAAATGAACAGAAGAAGAAACCTAATAAATGGATGCTTTGAAACCCCTTGTCAAGAAATTCTAATGGACTTTTAAGTTGGACATTGGAATTCACCTTGTTCTTCTCTTGGTCCCCTGCCTAGATCATGCACCTAACTACTCCTGCCTTCACTTTGCTTTCATGGGCACTAGTCAAGGAATTTTTTTCCCTCTATAGTTATCCCTTTGGGAGTCCTTTAGACAGACCCTCTGAATGGGGGACACCCCAGTTGCCACACCCAACATCCCTTTTCAGCATGGAAGAAGTCAGAGTGGTTGGTGTCCTGAATACCTTCTGGCAATTAGGGTGACCCTTTTCAGAGGGTAACATAACAGGAGCTAGAAATCGACTAGGCAGGTTAAGCATGAGATCTCGCAAATTAATGAGACTTTCTCAGCTGAGAACTCAAGGCTTCCTGGATCAGCCAATATACACTTATACTTCTGGTAGCCCCAAAAGAGTAAGAAAAAAAAAAGAAAAAAAGGGAAAAGAGAAAAATAGAGAATTACATACCAAGCCCTGCAGATTGATTCTTTACTTCACCAGAAAATAAGTGGAAATTCCACCCCTTCCTTTTTTTTTTTTTTTTTTTTTTTTTTTTTTTTTTTTTTTTTTTTTTTTTTTTTTTTTTTTTTTTTTTTTGTGAAAAGAAAAAATTTTAAAAAATTAAAAAATGTCTCTGGTGGGTGTGATGATGCCTGCTGAGAATCTCAGCACTTCAGAAGCTGAAGCAAGATTTTGAGTTCTGGGATAGCTTTGGACTATATAGTGAGCCCTTGTCTCAAAAATAAGGATACCACCAAAATGAAAAATAAAAACAAAGCCAAAAGCACAGGCTAGTTGGATGGATTTAGGAACAAACTCCATCTTCATCTTGTCTACAAGAAACTCATCTTACCTTCAAGGATAAGGACCACCTTAGGGTAAAAGGATAGAAAAAAATATTCCAAGAAAATGGCACTGAGACACAAGCAAGCACTGCTACTCTAATATCTGACAAAAATAGACTTCAAACTAAAATTAACTATAGGAGGTAAAGAAGGTCATTCTGATCAAGGGAAAAGTTGACCAAGAAGGCATTACAATCATGAACATATATGTATCAAACTCTTGTGCACCCAATTTCATAAAAAGAATACTACTAGACTGCAAGACACAGATTAATCCCCACTTAGTAGTAATAAGTGATTTCAATCCACTACTTTATTCAACATATAGGTCATTTGGACAAAAGGAAAACAGAGAAACATCTGAAATTAATGATATCCTACATCAAATGGACCTAGCAAACATCTACAGAATATTACATCTGTATTAGTCAATTTTCTGTTGCTGTGATAAAACCACCATGACCAAGGGAACTTATAAAAGGAAGAGTTTACTTGAGCTTATGATTGATGGTTCCAGGTAATTAGAGTCCATTGTGGTGGAAGGCATGGTGGCCGGGGCTGGAGTTTCACATCTTGCGATGAGTACAGGAAGTCAAGAGAGAGCCTCTGGAGACTAGCAAGGCTTATTAAGCTCTCTAAGCCTGCCTCCAGTGATGTACTTCTTCCAGCATGGCCACACCTTCTAAGACGTCCCCAAACAGCGCCACCAACTAGGGACAAAATGTCTGAATACTTAAAGCCTATGGGGGACATTCTCATTGAAACCACTACAACATCCAAGCAACAAAGAACACACCTACTCAGCAGCCCATAGAAGTTTCTCTAAAATAGACCATATAATGGGACACAAAACAAACCTCAACAGATACAAATACTGGAATAATTTTATTTACTCTATCATAAATCAATGGGAAAAGAAACTGTAGTAAATACATGAACTCATGGAGATTAAACAACACAGTCCTGAATGATGACTGGGTCAAAGAAGAGATTAAGAAAGAAAATAGCCGGTCTTGGTGGCGCACACCTTTAATCCTAGCACGTGGGAGGCAGAGGCAGGCAGATCTTTGTGAGTTCAAGGCCAGCCCGGTCTACAGAGTGAGTTCCAGGACAGCTGGGGCTACAGAGAGACCCTGTTTCAAAAAGACCCCCCCAAAAAGAAAATATTCCTAGAACTAAGTGAAAATGAAAACATAACACAGCAAAACCTCTGGGATACCTTAAAAACAGTCCTAAGAGGGAAGTTTATAGGTCCGAGCACTTACATTAAGAAATCAGAAAGGTCACAAACAAATGACTTAATGGTACAATTCAAGAGTTTGGAAAAACAAGAACAAACCAAACTTGAATCCAGCAGATGAGAAGAAATAATAAAAATCAGAGCAGAAAAGAAGCCAATGAAATAGAAACAAAGAAAATAATTCAAATAATCAATGAATTGAAGAGGTGGATTTTTTAAGAAAGATAAACAAGGAAGACAGATCCTTAGCCCAACTAGCCAAAAAAGGAAAGAGAAAATTTCAATTCAACAAAAATCAGTGACAAAAAGGAAACCATCACAACAGACATCGAAGGGATCTAGAAAATCACAAGGGCATATTTTACAAATCTGTATTCTTGTAAATTAGAAAAATCTAAAAGAAATGGATGAATTTATAAATTTAATGGAAACACTAAAGTTAAACAAAGAAGAGATCCATAACAAATATGGATATTGAAAGAGTAGTACATTGCCCCCTGACTAAAAAAAGCCCAGGTCCATATTCGCTGAAGAATTTTAGAAGAACTTCCAAGAAGGTCTGCAGCCAGTACTGCTTTATTTATTTATAGCAGACAGCAGCTGTGCAGGAAATAAGATCAACAATTGACAAATGGTACCTCATCAAACTCAAAAGCTTCTGTACAGCTAAAGAAACAATCAAGGCCCTTCAGATTATGAGACTGATGCACTGCGTACTGCATTAAGGAGGTACCCAGTTAAAAATCAGTAGCCTTTCTTTACACCAACAATAAGCAAGTGGAGAAGGAATATAAGAAGACCTTCCCACTCACAATAGCCTCAAAAATAATAAAATACCTGGGAACAAACCTAACCAAAGATACAAAAGACCTCTACAACAAAAAATTTAAACCCCTGAAGAAGGAGGTTGAAAATGACATCAAAATATGGAATGACCTCCCATGCTCATGGATTAGAAGAATTAATATAGAAAAAATGTCCATTTACCCAAATTGATATACAGATTCAATGCAATCCCAATCGAAATCCCCATGAGCTTCTTCACAGACTTGGAAAAAAATCCTTAAATTTATATGGAAAAACAAAAAACCCCAAATAGCTAAAGCAACCCTGAGTGAAAAATGCAACACAGGGGAGATTGCTCTGCCATATTTCAAGCTATATTACAAGGCCATAGCCATAAAGACAGCCTGGTACTGGCACAAAAACAGACCCATTGACCAATGGAACAAAATTGAAAATTCAAACTTGAGTTCATACAATTTCAGCTACCTCATATTTGAAAAAGGGGCAAAAAATACCTCAATGGAGGAAGGATAGCATCTTCATCAAATGATGCTGGCAAAACTGGATCACCATTTGTAGAAGAACAAAATTAAACCCCTACCTCTCACCCTGTACAAAAATCAAATCCAAGTGGATCAAAGATCTCAATGTGAAACCTGAAACCCAGAAGGTGATAGAAGAAAAAGTTGACAACAACCTACAAGACATAGGTGTAGGAAAAGACTTTCTAAATCATACAGCAACTGCACAGGAAATAAGGTCAACAGTCGACAAATGGGACCTCATCAAACTCAAAAGCTTCTATACCATGAAAGAAACAATCAAGGAAGTAAAGAGAAAACTCACAGATTGGGAGGAAATTTTCACCAGTGATACATTTGACAGAGCATTAATATCAAGAATATATAGATGAGCCAGGCAATCCTAGCACTTGGGAGGCAGAGGCAGGGGATCTTTGTGAGTTCAAGGCCAGCCTGGTCTACAGAGTGAGTTCCAGGACAGCCAGAGCTACAGGGAGACCCCGTCTCAAAAAGACCAAAAANAAAAAAAAAAAAAAAAAAAAAAAGAAAGTCTTAATCAGCAAGTGGTTGTCACCAGCAGTGCTGGACAACTGGAGCCTCCATAGGCAGTGACACCCCCCACCTCAAAGGAACAGTAAAAATACCTCAGTCCACCATGGCATATGCAGACATTGCAACAAAGACTCCAGGAGCACAGGCTATGGTTTTGGTGAACATAAGGGCTGACATACACAGAGAAACCACAAGGAGAAGAATCCAGAATTGACCGATCAGCTCACCTGTCTACTCAGCAGAATTCCCCTGCTAGAAAGCTTGCTGGAGCTATTCACAAAATTAGAAAATATCTCCCTTTCAGAACACAGAGAGTGTATCTTCTCATACCTGCTCTGATAAGACACTTAAATGTTTGTGGGACAAGTAAAAAACTATTTTCAAATACAAATATCTTCAAATTTGGTCCAAAATTGAAGCAACATCCTATTCACAGGAAAGCAATTCATAGATATACACCCAGAAGAAAATGGGTCAACTGATGCTTTTGCCAAAGTATTTCTTAAGCCACTTCAGCTAAAAAATGAACTCACTAGCCATTGTAGCGTACATCACTAAGCCCAGCAGTGAGAAATAAAGGCAAATGTGTCAGGAGTTCAAAGTCAACTCAGGCTACATAGTAAGACCCTGTCTCAGAAAGCCATCAAAACACAATGATCTCTTGGACATGATTTTCAAGTATAAAACCTTTCTGCTCCTGTGTGTTTATTAGTCAAGATTTCATTTTTCACTTGAACAATATGATGGGGAGCAAGCCAGTAAGAAGCATTCCTCCATGGCCTATGCTTCAGCTCCTGCCTCCAGTTTCTTGCCCTGAGTTCCTACCTTGGACTCCCTCATTGATGACCTGTGACCTGGGAGATGTGAGCTGAATAAATCCTTTCCTCCACAAGTTGGTATTGGTCAGTGTATTGCCACAGCAATTGAAGAGAAATTAGAACAGAAATTGGTACCAGAGAGTGGTCTATTGCTGTAACCAACCTGAACTTGGTGATTCTGGGAGGGTTGTGGAAGGATTTGGAACTTTGGACTGGAAAAGCCATTGATTGCTTAAGAGTTGTTTGCTGCAGAACATGGAACAGTTATGCTGAAAGACTTGTAAATGATGGAGGCCTGGCTAGTGAAGCTTAAGAGGGAAGCAGAGACCATCAGGGCCATTTGTATGATATTTTAAAATTGAAAATCTGTGAGTTCTGTTTCAGCTGTAGCTGAAGAATCATTTGTAATTAACAAGAGACCAGAACCTGAAGTGAAACCTGTTTTACTGGGACAATTGATGCTGGTTAGCTGGGGCTGAAAAATCAGCTGTATGTAACAAGAGACCAGCATCACTATGGTGAAATTTTCTGGGAAGAATTTCCACAGGGTCAGGACACAGAAGCTGTGGTTTAGGGGTGACCCGAGCATCCATCTCAAGCTAGAAGCAGGATTTGGTAATGTGTAAGAGTCTCCTATATGGCTTTGATATTAAAATGTGAAGGAGTCACAGAAAGCAGCTGAGACTTGACACTGTGAGATGCCAGGAAAGGCCATGGCTGAAAGTGTGGTCTTAATTGAAGTGCATGAAGACCCCAAGATTGCAGGACTCATAAAGAGAAGCTGAGGCTATGCACCAGGAGAGGTCAGAGGTGCCCATTGGTGAAGGTACAGCCTCAGTTTCAGTGGGACACCAGATTTTGGAGATGCCAGGACCATGGGATAACCACCAAGAGCAGTAGCAGGTGTGGAATTGGCCTGTTAGACAAACTGTGTGTTCTGTGAATGGATCAGAGAAATGGAGCTGGCAAACACCTCTGGAGCCCAGAAGATGGTGAGTGAATTCCAGATGTTCAGCCTTGAGCTGGACTTGGGTTTTTCTTAGGTATACTCGATTATTCCCTTTGAAATAAGATAGTAATTGTTTGGATTTAATAGGAGTCCACAGTTAAGAGACTTGGTTTTTTTTGTTGTTGTTGTTCTTTTTGAGACAGGGTCTCACTTTCATCCCAGCTGGCCTGGAACTTGCTATGTAGACCAGGTTGGCCTTGAACTTACAGAGATCCACCTGCCTCCAGAGTGCTGGTATTAAAGTTGTGCACCATGAGACCTGGCAACATTTAGACAAGAGTGTGAACTTTAAGTATTTGGATTTTTTTTCACAAGAAAACAAAAAAACAATACAAAGTGACAATGATGAAACAAAGAAAAAAGGGGGAGGAATTTCCATTCCTTTTCTGGTAAAATAAAGAATCAATCTGCAGGGGTTGGTATGTAATTCTTCTCTTTTTTCCTTTTTTCCTTTTTCTTTCTTTTTTTTTTTTTCTTACTCTTTCAGGGCTACCAGAAGGATAAGTATTTACTGGCTGATCCAGGAAGCCTTGAGTTCTTGGTTGAGAAAATGTCTGGTTAATTTGGAGGGTCTCATCCTTAAACTGTCTGCTCAATATTTAGCTCTTGTTTAGCTACGTTACCCTCTGAAAAGAGTCACCCCAGTCCCCAGAAGGGAATCAGGATGCTGACCATTCTGGAAAGGTAAGCTGGGTGTGGCCACTGGGGTATCTCCCATTCATAGGGTCTATCTAGAAGACCCCCAAAAGCATAACTGTAAAGTGCAAAAAAAGTCCTTGACTGGTGCCTGTGAAAGCAACGTGAAGGCAGGAGTAGTTAGGTCCATGATCTAGGCAGGGGACCAGGAGAAGTAAGGACAGGGTGAATTCAAATATTCAACTTAAAAGCCCATTAGAATTTCTTGACCAGGGCTTTCAAAGAATCCATTTATTAGGTTTCTCCTGTTCATTCCACCATTTTGTGTGGACTCAGGATCTACTTTCCAGGCATTTTAATAATCAGAGTATGAGTTTCCACTTACATAGTTGCTACAAAGAAAGAGGAATTTTTTTTGTATTTTTGAGAGATGGTCTCTCTGTAGTCCCAGCTGTATAAGACTTCCCTGCACAGGAAGCACAGTGAGTCATAATTGCAGAACATTTTTTTGAAACAGGGTCTCCTTATAGCCCCAGCTGGCCTGGAACTCACTCTGTAAACCAGGCTGAGCTTGAACTCACAGAGATCTGCCCGCCTCCTGAGTGCTAGGATGAAAGGTGTGTGCCACCATGTAGGTGCTGGGAATCAAACCTGGGTCCTCTGAAAGAGCAGTTGGCACTTTTAACCACTGAGCCATCTCTCCTGCTTCTGCAGAACATTTTAAGAGATGCCCCTGTACAAAATCCCCTGGGACCAATTGACCTCAAAGGGCAAGGAACAAAATTTTCCCTTAAATAGCTTGGCCAAATTGGTATGGGTATTAGGTATGTGCTTTAGGTATGGGCCTCAAGCATCTAAAAAGTTTAATTTAAACCATTCTGATATTTATTTATTTATTTATTTATTTATTTATTTGCTTATATATTTATTTATTTTTGGTCTTTTCAAGATAGGATCTCCCTGTCGCCCCAGCTGTCCTGAAACTCACTCTGTAGACCAGGCTGGCCTTGAACTCACAAAGATCTACCTGACTCTGCCTCCCAAGTGCTAGGATTAAAGGCATGTGCAACCATGCCTGGCAATTCTGATACTTTTAATTACTGTATCCGGTTTAGATAAAGCTTGAGGAAAAGCCTAAGCCATCTTGCATAAACATTGACTGGAAGAGTTTTTTTTTAATTTCTTTATGTGTATGAATGTACTGTCTGCATGTAGGTTTGTGCACCCGTGTCATGAAATGCTGCAGAAGTCAGAAGAGGGCATTGGATTCCCCTGGAACTGGGGTTAAAGATGGTTCTCAGCTGCCATATGGGTGCTGGGGACCAAACCCAGGTCCTCTGCAAGACCAGTCAGTGCTCTTTACCACTAGGCCATCTCTCTAACCCAGACTGGAAGAGATTTAACACCATTGGCTAAGCAGTTGTTCTAGTTTGTCTTCCATTGCTGTGACAAAACACTCTGACCAACACCAACTTGGGGAGGAAAGGGTTTATTCAGCTTACATCTCCTGGGTCACAGTGCTCAGGGAGCCCAAGGCAAGAACTCAGGGCAGGAACCTGGAGGCAGAAGCTGAAGCACAAGCCATGGAGGAGTACTGTTCACTGGCTTGCTTCTCCTGCTCATGCCCAGCCCACCTTCATATACAGTACACAACAACCCAGGGTGGCACTACTCATTGTGGGCTGGGCCCTCCCACACTGCTTGACCATCAAGACAATACTCCACAGATGTGGCCACAGGCCAATCCAATGGAGCCATTTTCCCAATTGAGGCTCCCTCAACCCAGGTGTGTCAAGTTGACACTAAAGCTATCCAGCACAGCAGTCAAAGCCAATAAGGGAAATTTAAACAAGTTTAGGCATATCTTTAATATGGATGGTTTACTGCAAACAGACGTAGTCTCTTTTCCAAACCCCATAACCTGGTTTGTAGTTTTCCAATAACAGGGAACATACTTTTGACTTGAATTAAGGTTAAAATACTTATCAAGTCTGTCTAAACTGTCTCCTTCTGGGGTGCATGCCATTACTTCAGGGACATAAACCTAGATTTTCTTGAGTCAAGTTATCTTGAAATGGGCAAAACAGATATCAAAAGTAACAGTTGCATAATACATAGAGAACAAAAAGTATCTTTCAGTAGTTCAAGGTAACCCATTACTTGTCTATGTCCCTTTAATCCAAATCTACAACTGGAAGTCCAATACAAGCCAGGAGTGGACTCAAAACCAACCACAACGCTGTGTGGTTATAATTGGATTTAGACCAATAGTAAGCTGACTTTAGTGTTTTTACCATTCCACTCTAGAAACATTTAACCACTTCAGTCTACTAAACTTTGCAATATTTATACCCATCCACAAGAAAGGGGTAATCCACCAAACACATCACAAAAAATAAAAACCTTAAAATGACCCTACAAGTCCCAGGGCAGGCTCTGGCCAACCAAATCATTCCAGATATTCTGAAATGCACCACATAGGCCTGGCATAAAGCCCATTTATCCACCCCAAAGATGTTCAACCTAGTGATCAAATATCCCACACATAAAACACAACCAAAGGCCTTGAATTCTATTTTATCTAGTATTAAAATAGCAACTCCTTCTTTCTTAATATCATTTTACTTGTATTATTTTTTACCCTCCTTTCACATTGGGAAAATATCTATCTTTAAAGATGAGGTAAGTTTCTTGGAGACAAGTAAAAAAAAATTGGGTTTTTGTTTTTTTAAAAACTTTTTTAATTTTATTTATTTTTATGTGTATGAATGTACTGTCTGCATGTTGGTCTGTGCACCCATGTCCTGCAATGCCATGGAGGTCCAAAGAGGGTCTTGGATTCCCCTGGAACTGGAGTTCTCCTGAATTGGATTTACAGATGGTTCTCAACCACCATGTGAGTGCTGGGGATCAAACCTGGGACCTCTGCAAGAGCGATCGGTGCTCAACTGCTAGGCCATCTCTCCAGCCCCAGGTTTTGTTTTTTTTGTTTTTTTTTTTTTTGGTGTTTTTGAGACAGGGTCTCCCTGTAGCCCCAGCTGTCCTGGAACTCGCTCTGTAGACCAGGCTGGCCTTGAACTCACAAAGATCCACCTGCCTCTGCCTCCCAAGTGCTAGGACTAAAGGCGTGCGCCACCACGCCCGGCCAGGTTTTGTTTTTTAATCCATTCTACTAGTCTATGACTCTTAATTGGAAAATTCAATCCATTGATATTTAAAACTGTTGCTGAGAGAATTAAATTGCTTCCAATCATTTCAATTTCTTGTACATTCTTACCCTAGGATTTAATTTCATAGTATTAGTATCATTTGTTTTCTGGTGTTGATCGGTTATAGACATGCCTGCCCTCCACTTTTTGTATTGCTTGAAATATGCTCTGCACTCATGGCTTATTGGAGAGAAATTCTTTCAACTTATTTATATCATGGAACATTTTCCTTTCTCCTTCAATTATAAAAGACTTTTTGCTGGATAAAGTACCTTTGGTTGGCATCTATAGTCTTTTAGAACAG
>VZQC01010984.1:689565-730627 GCA_009823505.1 Rhizomys pruinosus | reverse complement strand
TATCTATATATTCATATTTTAGAATAATATAAAATTAAAAAAAATCTGAACCCCTGAATATAATAAAAAAAGAAGAGATGTGTGGATGAAACTGATCAATGAATACCAAGTTGGTTACCTACAGCATGATGCTTTGGTGTATGATTTTATAGTAGGATCAATATAGATGTGATAGTGCATGCATTTCAAAAGCTTCAAAGAAAAAATTGTGTAATTTTGTTCAGAACTGTGGAATTTTTTTAAATTTTATTTATTTTTGTATGTGTATGAATGTACTGTCTGCATGCAGGTCTGTGCACTCGTGTTGTGCAATGCCGCGGAGGTCAGAAGAGGGACTCGGATTCCCCTGGAACTGGAGTTCTCCTGGAATTGGAGTTACAGACAGTTCTTAGCCGCCATGTGGGTGCTGAGGATCGAACCCAGGTCCTCTGCAAGAGCAGTCGGTGCTCTTAACCGCTAGGCTATCTCTCCAGCCCAGAACTGTGGAATTTTTAACCACAAAGAAATTATATATGTTTAATGACCTAGACATGTTCAGCAGTTTTAAGTTTTAAACTATATATGCATGAAACATCACATGACCCTATAAATATGTAAAACTTGATATTTGTGTATGTCAGCCAAAATAAATTAAATTAAAAGAAAAACAGAAACGGAAGAATAACTCCCAAATTTCTTCTACGAAGCCAGTATTACCCTAACACAAAACCAGGTAAAGAAAAACATTGTTACTGTTAAAAACAACAACAACCACAACAGGTAAAGACAGAACAAAACATAGAGAATTATAGGCTCCTATCCCTATTAAACATAGATGCAAAACCTCTCAACAAAAATTTGCAAAATGTATACAGACACATATCAAAAAGATCATCCACCCTGATCAAGTGGGCTTTATTCCAGAGATGTAGGGATGGTTCAAGATATAAAAGTCAATAGACATAATAAATCATTAAATGTACTTAAAGAGAAAAATCACATGATCATCTCAATAGTTCCAGAAAGGGCCTATGAAAAAATCCAATTGTATTCATGATAAAAGTCCTAGAGAGAATTTGACTGGAGGGAATATATCACAACTTAATTAAGGCTATATACAGCAAAGCCCACAGCCAACATCATTGTGAGTAGAGAAAAACTGGAAGCTTTCTTATTAAAATCAGGAACCAGACAAGGCTGTCCACTACCCTAAATCCTTTTCAATAACGATTGAAACCCTAGGTAGAGCACTAACATAAGAGAAGGAAATTAAAGGTATGAATTGGAAAAGAAGACGTCGTTATCTCTATTTGCAGGGGATATGATATTATACATGAGAGCCCCAAAATTCCACCAGAAAATTTTTAGTAATGATCAATACTTTCAGCAAAGTGGTGAGATACAAAATCAATTCCCCCAAATCTCTAGCTTTTCTATAAACCAATAACAGGCAGTCAGAGAAAGAAATCACAAAACACTCCCATTTCCAACAGCCTCCAAAAATAAGTATCTAAGAATAAACCTAACCAAAGTCATTAAAGATCTCTACAATGATAATTTTAAATCTTTGAAGAAAGAGATTGAGGAAGACACAAGTAGATGGAAAGGCTTTCTGTTCTCATGGACTGGTAGAATTAATGTTGTGAAAATGACCATCCTATAAACCACCTCCCTGAAGGCTCGGCTCTAATAAGTTTAGAGGACCCTATGCAAGCTGCTAAAGGAGAACATCAGCCTAGCTTTAAAGCCTAATAACCACAACAATGACAGGCACAGCAAACTATTTTGGTGCAGTAGTAGTGGCACTTTAATCTTGGGGAAAATCGACAGCTACCTAATTGGACTCAAAGCCCATTCAGTGGGAGGGAACTCATGTGTGGCACTGTAAACATAGCCAAATACACATGACCAGAGAGGTCTTAGATCTTAGAGAAAACTCTAAGGCTGTCACATCCCTAAACAAATAAAATTGCTTACTCTATGCTAAATATGGATCCTTATATTTACAGACAAGTATGACCAGCACTACTACTCATCAAAGAAGCTTCTTCTGCAATGGACGGAGATGAATACAGAGTTCTATGTCTGTAAGTGACATCTACAATGGAACCTGTACACCTAAAACTTACAGAACATAGTGGTAGAGAGGGGTAGAGAGAGTACCAATGCATCTTATCAATGAAGCTCCTTTATGGAACAGGGGTTAATGAACACAAAAGGCCACAAATGGCCAAAGTGTAGAGAATAAGAGTCTGCAGAATGTGGCTCCCTGGACAGGACTCCTATATTAAACTCCACTCACCCATGGCTCAGGGACCATTGCAGAACAGGGGGTAGAATGATTGTAAGAGCCAGTGGACAAGATGCATGGCCATATGGAAACAGTCTTACGGGGTCCTGGGATCCTGCTCATATGAACCTACACCAGTGATGTCAACATACGCAAGACCCATATAAACTCAAATAGACAAAAAACCCAGCCTAGAACCAGGAAATGGGCAGCAGGGGCCACTTGGTCAAAGATCTATTTGCAGCTGATTATTGCTGGGTTAGAGGAGAGCTGATCTTCTTTAAGGGAGTGACTGTAAATAGGCTGACTAGACTCCAGTGGATGAACTTGCACCAAGGGACTTCTGGGCACAGTAACTTTATACAATAGGTCTTATCATAAGGATAGAATGCATGAAGTCCTGTGGGGGCATGGGAGGGTGTGGATGGAAGAGTCAGTATAAAAATGATTAAGATGTTTTGTATGAAATGCACAAACATTCAATTAAAAATTAAAAAACCCAAACCAACCAACAAACAAAATAACCATCCTACCAAAAGCAATTTACAGAGTCAATGCAATGCCAATAAAAATCCCCATGGCATTCTTCACAGAAATAGAAAAAAAAAAAACCCTAAAATGCATATGGAATCACAAAAGACCCCAGACACCCAAAGCAATCCTGAGCACAAAGAGCAATGTTAGAGGAATTACTATACCAGATTTCAGATTATATTACAGAGATCTCATCGTAAAAGCAGCATGATATTGACACACATACACCCACAAAAAAAAACACGTAGAGCAACGGAACAAAAGAGAAGACCAAAACATGAGTGAAAATAATTTCGGCCACCTGATATCTGACAAAGGCACCAAGAATACACACTGGAAGAAAGACAGCATCTTCAACAAACAGTACTAGAAAAGCTGGATCACATGTAGAAGGCTAAAGTCAGACTCAGCTATCACCCTGCACAAAAGTCAACTCCAAATGATCAAAGACCTAAATGTGAAGTCTGAAATGATGAAACTCTTAGAAGAAAACATAGGCAGTACTCCATGATATAAAATACAGGTGCAGGAAAGGACTGTCTAAATTGGACTTTAGTCACTCAGGAATTAAGGTCAGCAATTGACAAAAGGACCTCACTAAAATGAAGAGCTTCTGTACATCAAAAGAAATAACTAATTGAGTGAAGAAGAAGCCACAGAGTGGGAGAAAATCTTCACCAACTATGTATCTGACAGGATTAATATGCAGAATATATGATCAACTCAAAAGACAGAATCAAGCAAACAAATGATCCAATTAAAATGGGTTATAACAAATGATACCAAATGCTGGAGAGGCTGTGGGGAAAGGAGAACACTCATCCACTGCTGGTGGGAATGTAAACTCGTACAACCACTATGGAAAGCAGTGTAGAAAACCCTTAAAAGACTCAAAAATGAAGGCTGGAGAGATGGCCTAGTGGTTAAGAGTGCCAACTGTTCTTGCGGAGGACCCGGGTTCGATCCCCAGCACCCACATGGTAGCTGAAAATCATCTTTAACTCCAGTTCCAGGGGAATCCAACACCCTCTTCTGATCTCCGCAGCATTGCATGACATGGGTGCACAAACCTACATGCAGACAGTACATTCATACACATAAAATAAATAAATAAATAAATAAATAATAAAAATAAATAAAAATATTTAAAGACTCAAAATGAGCCTACCACCTAACCCAGCCATACCACTCCTGGGTATATACACACAAGACTCATCCTACCGGAGAGATACATGCACAGCCATGTTTATTGCAGCTCTCTTCACAATAACAAAGAGCTGGAACCAACCCAAGTACCCCTCAATTGAGGAGTGGGTAGAGAAAAATGTGGTACATCTACACAATGGAGTTCTATGCAGTGGTAAAAAAAAATTACATCATGAACTTTGCAGGTAAATGGATGTAACTAGAAGATATTATGTTAAGTGAAGTAACAGAGTCCCAGAAAAACAGACGAATGGTATTCCTCATCTGTGGATGGTAGCACCAAGTACATAGTTGAAAGGCAAACTGAGCAATGTTAATGTTATATTCCTTGTGCTCTGAAAACAACTGTGCTCTTATATTGTGAATCCCTAGACAGGTTCTAGAATTAACCTACCATTTATTTGCGGACCTTGGATTTTTGGTATATGATGGTGGGTATGTATGCATATTTTAGAGTAATATAAAATCAAAATGGAAAAATGCAACTCAAGAAATATGTTATGGAAATAACATACATTCAGACAACATAATTTTAGTATAGGTGTGATATATCAGGTGGGTGTGACTTAGCCTTTCTGGGTGCTTAACAACCGTACGTAACACCCACACCAAATTGGCTGAGGGACCTAAGGGATAACTTTGCCCTTAGAGGTCAACTAAGTCCCAGGGACTATGCATGGGGGCATCACTTGAAATGTCCTACAAAATGTGAGTCACCAGTCGTCCTGTGTAGGGAGATCTTGGAGATCCACTAATGGGACTTCAGCCATGTCTAGTCTATAAAGAGGAAAGTCTGTTCATGCTTCAAAAAGGGAAGCCTGGTCTAGCAGGTCCTGACTTTGTCCTTGAGTGGATGGAACTGGTAAATGAAAACCCAAAAGGAGCCAGGGACTCCCCCCCCCAAAAAAATCCTGAGTTACCCCTGAGGACCAGAGCCTCAACTGACCTTGAGAAAACAAAAACCTTGGTTAATCTGGGCTAACTGTGTGGTCTTAAGCATCCAAAAGGAAAGTATAACCAGAGATAAATAATCAGTAAGGCCTGAGAAATTGTACTTTAGATATATAACTTGAGATCTTAGTAAAAAGACAAAAAAAAAAAAGAGAGCACAATTGTTTTGCCTGTCTTACTGGCAAGTGCAGCTACCCTGTGCCTGCTACTGCTTTTGCCACCCTTCAACGACATGAGACACAGCTTTTTTTTTTTTATGTGTATGAGTGTACTGTCTGCATGTAGGTCTGTGCACCCATGTCATGCAATGCCTCAGAGGTCAGAAGAGGGCATCAGATTCCCCTGGAACTGGAGTTAAAGACAGTTTTCGGCTGCCCACAAATCACTGTGAGAAATACCAGCATCACTGGGACAAAGTCTTCTGTGAAGAATTTTCTCAGGGTCAGCATACAGAAGCTATGGTTCAGTAGGGTCCAAAGTTGCACATCAAACCAGCAGCAGAACTTAGCAAATAATGCATATGAGTCTCCTAGCTGGTACAGATTTGGAAGCATGAAGGTCATGAAGAGCAGCTGTACCTGGTTCTGCGTGGCATGGTTTTATTTTCCCTAAAGAGAGGTCACTGGTGAAGATGCAGCCTTGTACCATGTGGCAAGGTTGGAGTCCCTTGAAGAGGTCAAGAGAGGCCATGGGTAAAGGTGCGGCCTCAGTTGTGGTGGAGACTCCAGGATACCGGAGAGGCCGGGACCATGGCACAGCCACCAAGGACAGCTTGGTGGATCTGGATGATTTTGACATTTTGTCTGAGAGACATCCTCTTCTTAATATCTAGCATCACACATGAAACAAGATTATACATTGGTCCTAAGAGTTCTAATTCCATATCATTAAATCTCAATACCAAAAAAACATAAATAGAAACATGGCATATGAAGACAGAATGCTGACACAAAGTTTTTGAAATACTACTTTTCATTAACATTAATTGTACATATGAATGTATTTCTGTGTAATATTTAACACAAATACATTGTGCAATGATTGAATTCAGCCTCTCCTCCCCCTCCCCCTCTTTCCAACCCCTAGGAATCATTGTCTTTTCATGTCAACTTTTGTAGCTGCTTCACAGGAGAAAGAACGTGCTATACTCGTCTTTCTGTGTTAGCTTGCTTCACTTAACATAGTTGCCTCCCGTTGCGTCATTCTGTGGTAAATGATAGATTTCCTTCTTTATTTTCCCTTGAGAACCATCTTCTTACACTATTGACTTCATGTGACTGATGCTACTTAACAAAAACTAAGGCTGGATGTGGTAAGGATTTTTCTGTTAAGAGTCGAATTCAACTCGTACTGCCTTTAGCTGAGAACTGAAAAATAGGAAAGTAGTGTGTCCCAGAGAGAAGTCACAATGGCTTATGCTGGGACCCTCTGCAAAGGATTTTTTTTTTATCTTTTTTGAGACAGGGTCTTCCTGTAGTCCCCGCTGTCCTGGAACTCACTCTGTAGACCAGGCTGGCCTTGAACTCACAAAGATCCACCTGCCTCTGCCTCCTGAGTGCTGGGATTAAAGGCGTGTACCACCACGCCTGGCTGCCATGCATTTTTAGTTGTGGAGAATAAAAGGAATGTCCATGGAAGAATCTATTTTTATGTCAAAGAAAAAAATATTGGTTTTCATCCAAAACATTTGAAAGCAGACATGGCTTTTTGAAGTCTAAGCATAAGGCCAAGCAGTTTGGTGGAGGGAAAAATGACAGACTTTTGTTTTCACAAAGATAACCAAATCACTTCCTTCTGGGAAAACAGACTTGATCAGATATGTCTAAGTTTGTTTTCCTTTTTAATTGCTTGTTAGTGTTCATCACAGATTCCATAATTCAAAAAATCTCTAGTGATATTTCAGTCATACAACACTATCCATGAAGATTTTGTGTAGTTGAACAAATACATGGGAGAGTATCAGTTTATATCCAGGAGGGTTTAAACTGCCACAGATAAGCCACTTCATAACCATGATTGAGATCTTCATCATACGTGGTAAAAACTAACAAAATAGAAAATCAATGGTAAGGAGTTAGATAGCTGGGCTGAATAGCTTTAGTGTCAACTTCACACACCTATGTTGAGGGAGCCTCAATTTGGGAATTGCCTCTACCAGACTAGCCTGTGGCCACATCTGTGGAGTATTCTTATTGTTAGTGATGTGGGGAATGCAGCCCCCAGTGGTGATCTAGGCATTGCAGCCTGTGCGTCTGTATAAGAAAATAGAGCTGAGCGATGGGCCAGGGAAGGAAGCCACTAATGCAGGCGTTCCTCAAGGCCGTGCTTTCAGCTCCTGTTTCCAGGTTCTCTGCCCTGAGTCCTACCTTGGGTTCCCTAAGTGCTGAACTGTAACCTGGGAGATGTAAGATGAATAAACCCTTTCTTCCCCAAGCTGGTATTGGCCAGAATGTTTCATCCCCATGACTGAAAGCAAAACTAGAACAATAGCACTTCATATTCTGTGGCTATAGATTATCATGTCTTCCATTTAAAACAAATCTGAGGGTCTGGCTCAGTCAGTGAAGTGCTTGCTGTGCAAGCAGAAGGACCTGAATTTGGGAACCCTGGCACCGCATGACATAAAACATAGATTCGATGGTACATGTAAAACTGTTAAATCCCAGGACTAGGGAGCGAGAGACAAACCTTGGGGTTTGCTGGCTAGCCAGGCTAACCAATGAGTGAGCTCTGGGTTTAGTGTGACTACGTCTCAAAATATAAGATGGAGACAGACTGAAGAAGACATATGGTATTAACCTCTGGTCATCACACATGTGCACACAAACACACACACACCACATGCACTCCCCCTCCCCCATGACCACTGTTTTTGTCAACTTTGTACAAACTAGAGACTCCTAGGGAAAAGGAACCTCCCTTGAGAAATTTCCTCCACCGGTCTGGCCTGCGGGCTTGTCTGTGAGGCATTTTCTTAATTGCTGATTGATGTAGGAGGGTCCAGCCCACCGTGAGTGGTGCCATCATTGGGCAGGAGCACCTGGGCTATATAGGAGAAGCAGCCATGCATGCCAGAGGAAGAAAGCCAGTGAGTAGCATTCCTTCATGGTTTTGTTTAAGTTCCTACCTCTGCTTCCCTCACAGATGGACTGTGAGTTGCAAGCCAAATAAACCCTTTCTCCCCTAGGTTGGTTTTGGTCATGGTTTTATCATAGCAACAAAAAGCAAACTAGGACAACCATGTACATGCACACACACACACACACACACTCACATTCAAAAGTCTAGTATCTCTGCCAGAGCATGTACTTAAAGTCTAAAAGGAGATCAGTACCCAGCATATTATGATGAAACCTGCTTTATGCCTTCACGTGCAGGTCAGTTAACACACTTAGCAAAACTGCCCTGACCCTTAGCTTATCCTCCCCAAGGCTTGCTCACCAGTGACTTTACTTGGTCCTTCGAACGCTGTGGATGGTGTCCAAGCTGGGGAGCTCCAGAAGGCTGCGAACTCCTCAGAGTTGAGCAGAGTTGGCTTCTCCTCTGTGAGCTGACCATATTGGAACTCCATTTCAGCTGAATAGGTCGGAGAGCCAGACAGATCAGGTAGATCTGAGAGCTGAGCAGATGGGACACTGTGAGCTGAGAGGTTCGGGTGGCATCTCATGTACAGGTCCCCCGGGGGAGTGAGAGCACTGTCCAGCTTAAGTAGTCTGTAGTCTGGTACGGGAGCTCCTGTGGTTATCTGCCTTAGCCGTCAGGGCCCCTGGCTTGGTGCACTTAGCTAAGTGGTTATCTGAACAGCCTTGGGTGAACTGCAGTTTTTGACTGTATTAGTCACTTTTTTGTTGCTGTGATAAAACACCATGACCAAGGAAACTTATAAAAGGAAGAGTTTATTTGAGCTTATGATTGATGGTTCCAGGGAACTAGAGTCCATTGTGAAGGGAGGCATGGTGGCTGGAGCTGGAGCAGAAAGCTGAAGTTCACATCTTGCAATGAGTACAGAAAGTCAAGAGAGAGCCTCTGGAGACTAGCAAGGCTTGTTAAACTCTCTAAGCCCACCCCCAGTGACGTACTTCTTCCAGCATGGCAAAAGCTTCTAAGATCTCCCCAAACAGCGCCACCAACTGGGGACAAAATGTCTGAATACTTAAAGCCTATGGGGGACACTGTCACTCAAACCACCACACTGACCAAGCTAAATTTACCTCAAATTCACACATCTTTTCTAATGTGTGCTCCTTATATATTTTCATATTGAATATTGATGTAAAGGAAATGTTTAGACAAAATATTTAATGTTTATACATTAAATGCAAAACCATCTAGCAACATATGAAATATAAAACAAAGCAAAGGTCTCCTAACTTATGATGTATTACTGCAATAGCTCAAAGAGATATTAAACAATGCCATTAGCAGGAATCTATTTGAAATTTACTGGTGGAATGGTTGCCTTCTGTGCATGAATCTATGCACATGTATTCTATACGTGCACTAAAACTTAACATAAAAGTAAATATGACACTGTTAAAGGGAACCTTTAGTTTGGATTGCTCAGCATTTACTCCCTCTGTTTAGTGACAGCTCCCCATTTCCTGTTGGTGTGTCTGCCTTCTACTCTATGTGCTCAGAGGAAGCTAACCTGCTTTCAGAGATAAGGCCTAGGAGGGTCACATCAGATAGCACAGCCTCTTTTTCTGGCCCCACAAATTAGTACAAGAATGCACACAGAACCTAGATGGATATATTAAGAAGCAAGCAGATATCTGTGAATCCTTTCCAGACACTTCTTTTTTTTCTCAGAGTGTCATCAGGATAAATTCTCTTTTATGGTATAAAGGCATAAACATCCAGAAATCTACATCAGGGAATAAAGAGTTGAGAGAATTGTAGAAAATAGAGCTAGGGTTTTGATTACATCATGAAAGGTCTTGGGAACAAAGCATTCCTAAAACCAGAAATATTCTTGGACTATAAACTTACAGAAACAAACACATCCCCACATAAGCTTCGGCCCTTTCAGACTGGGGGTTTTGTTACCTGCAGCATGAAGATTCCTACCATGCTGATTGCTAAAATGTTCAGTGAAAGGATCTGCAAAATATTAAGCTCCATTAGCCAATGGCTGTATATATGAAACTTCATAAATAATAGAATAAACAATACTTTTTTTTTTGAGGCAGGGTCTCCCTCCCTAGAGCCCCAGCTGGCCTGGAGCTCACTCTGTAGACCAGGCTGGCCTTGAAATCACAGAGATCCACCTGCCTCTGCCTTCCAAGTGCTAGGATTAAAGGCGTGTGCCACCATGCCCAGCTTAAAGACGGTTCTTAGCTGCCATGTAGGTGCTGGGAATTGAACCTGGGTCCTCTGCTAAAGCAGTTGGTGCTCTTAACCGCTGAGCCATCTCTCCACCCCCACAATGTTTCTGTTCTAGTTACTTTCTACTGCTGGGATAAAAACATTGATGGAAAACAACCTGCGGAGGAAAGGGTTAGTACATCATTCAGGGAAGTCAAGGCAGGAACTCAGGGCAGGAACCTGGAGCACAGACCGTGGAAGTTCACTGCTTACTGGATTGCTCTTCAGGCTGGTGACCAGCCTGCTTTCTTATACAACACAGGACCCAGGGGTGTCACTGCTCACAATTAGCTAGGCCCTCCTACATAACTCAACAATCAAGAAAACGCCCCACAGACACGGCCACAGGCCAGTCCAGCAGGGGAAATCCCACAATTGAGGTTTTCTCCACCCAGGTGCGTCAAGTTGGTTGACAAGTGAAGCTGTCTAGAACAGTACATCAGTGTTATGTTACATAAGATTCCATTTCCTCATCTCATTCCCCAGCTCTGTTCCTTGGTCGGGTCATGTCAGGAAGGGAGGCTATGGAAACAAGTCTGGAACACTCTGATTTCGCCTTCTGAGGAAGATTCTAGTGGTTCGTTTCTGGAAAAAGCAAACTGCTTCTTTTTAGGTTGTCACCGCTGGCCGACTACCATAGCTCAGAAAAGGAGCCAGATTAGGACAGATACAGAAGTCCAGCCTGTGCTTAGCAGACCTGCCCAGCGTGGTGGCACACGCCTTTAATCCCAGCACTTGGGAGGCAGAGGCAGGTGGATCTCTGTGAGTTCAAGGCCAGCCTGGTCTACAGAGTGGGTTCCAGGACAGCTGGGGATATAGGGAGACCCTGTCTCAAAAAGACCAAAAAAAAAAAAGGGGGGGGCAGACCGTGGGCTAAGATCAAGTCAGAGAAGGTTAAGCTGTTCTTCTAAAAGCCTGTGAGTACCCCAGGGGTCACACTATACCTGTGCTACACAAGTTACTTTTATTTTATGTTAACTTTTAAGTTAATCTATAGTGATGGGTTTCATTAGGGTATATTAATGCCTATGTGTCATGACACTTTGTTCTTGTTTATCTCCCCCTTCACCCCCGCCCCCGGCCTAGTTTCTCAAGCTGGTTCTCTTCCTTCTTCCTAGTCGAGTGCATTCCATTCCCCTTTCTTCTGTTACCTTAAGATGTCTTGAAGCCTTGCTTGACATCAGATAGCCAACTGCACACATTTTGGTGTCACAGCTAAGCACCATTGATCTCACTGCACCATATCCACAAAGGTCAATAACTCTAGCTTGATTGAGCAGACTACACTCAGGCTGAGGCCTTCTGGGAAACTTATACTGCTCAGGTACACAGGAAGAGCTTTAACGCTGGAGGCTACACACCTGGGCTTGCCTGGAGTTAGAGGTTTAATCTAGCTTAAAGAAAGCTCTGGGAATGACTTGGACTTTGTATATTGCTCCATGACCAGAACTCACCCCACCACCAAGAAGGTGACCAAAACAAAGGAAGAAAACAAGACCTGTATTGTAAATATTTGGAGAGTTACTCATTAGCTAGTCTCTACTTTTACTAGTTAACGATGGTGCAGCCATTGATACAGTAAGTGTATTTGATTGTTAAATATACTATCCACCAACAATGAAATGGACTTTTATTAAACTATGCAAATGTGTGCACGTCTGTTTTTATGTTCCTTTTAACACTGACTATTGCTGTTGACTGAGATGGATCAGTGGGTACTTTATATGAGCTTAAAGACTTTGTTATAGTTTTACTTAAACACACAATACATGAAACTCATATAAAACATCCAATTTCCTACACTTTGACATTGTAACATGGACAGCCATCTCTGAAATCAAGACACTACAGAGACTGAGGATGGAGAGTTGGCTTAGTGTTTAAGAGCATTGACTGCTTTTTCAGCAGATCAAGGTCCAGTTCACAGCACACAAATATATCTTCTTCAGTGAAGTATGAACACTAGTTCCAGAGGATTTGACACCATCTTCTAACCCCACAGGCATTGCACAACATGGGTACACAATACACACACACACACACACACACACACACACACACACTATAGGCAGTGGTGGAGAGATGGCTCAGCAGTTAAGAACACTAGCTGCTCTTGCAGGAGACCTGGGTTCGAGACACACACACATGCATTACAGACAGTGGTGGAGAGATGGCTCAACAATTAAGAACACTAGCTGCTCTTTCAGAAGACCTGGGTTCGATCCCAGCACTCACATGGCAGCTAACAACCATCTTCAACTCCAGTTCCAGGGGATCTTATACCTTCTTCTGACCTTCGTGGGCACTACATGACACAGGTGCACTTACACAGATGCAGCAATACATTCATGTACAAAAAATAAAAAGAATAAAGTAAATATTATTTAAAGAGAGACTCTTCTCGGGTGCTGGAGTGATGGCCTAACGTTTAAGAGTGCCGACTGCTCTGACAGAGGAACCCGGGTTTCTATCCCCAGCACCCACATGGGGCGGCTAAGAACCGTCCTGGAACTCAATTCGCAGAGAACAACTACACTTAACTCCAGTTCCAGGGGAATCCGAGACCACTTTCTGACCTCGAGACGCGACATTGCACGACACGGGTGAACAAAACCTACATGCAGACAGAAACTCATACACATACAAAAAACAAAAACAAAACAAAACAAAAAAACTGGCTTCTCAGGTGTGGTGCATGAAAACAAGAGAACGAGTGTAGGAATAAAGTGTTTTTTAATTAATTTTTTTTTTTTTTTTTTTTTTTTTTTTTTTTTTTTTTTTTGTGTGTGTGTATCTGTGTCATGAAATGCCGAGGAAGGTCAGAAGAGGGTGTTCAGATTCGACCTGGAACTGGAGTTCTTGGAATTGTCGGATTGCTCGGGGATTTGCCTCAGGGAGGAGCTACCGATATGGTGCTGGGGATTTAACCAATTGAACCCCCCCGGTCTCTGCAGGAGCGGTCAGTGCTCTTAACTTCTAAATTAACCGCTAGAGGGGGAGGGGGAGGGGGAGTAGGAGGCCATCTCTCCAGCCCTAAGTCCCCAGCACTCTGGGAAGGCAGAGGCAGGTTGGGTCTTGGTGAGATAAGAGGCCAGCCTGGTCTATATATAGTGGGTTCCAGGCCAGCTGTTGCTATAGGGAAACCCTGTCCCAAAACCAAGTGAAATAATACAAAACAAAAAACCAAACAAAACAAACAAACAAACCAACAAACAAAACAAACAATCCCTGATCCTCCTGGGCCTGGGCTTTTTTCTTTTATTATTGCTGAAACTCATGGGCCAGGGGCCTGGAGAGGTGGCGTTCATGGTTAAGAGCAACAACTGCTGTTTCTTATTGAAGACCAGGGTTCAAATCCCAGCACCACAACTGTCTGTAACTCCAGTTCCAGGGGGATCAAATGCCCTCTTCTGACCTCTGTGGGCATTGCACAACATGAGTGCACTTACATACATACAGGCACTACATTCATACATAGAGAATAAAAATAAAACAAAACTAAATAAATAAAAGTATTCTTTAAAAAGAAATTCATTGTATTATTTTAGGTGTCAATTCATTTCTTTTATTAGAGTCTTATATTTTACCATCATTTGTTTCTCCATTCTGTTTACATGTTGATGGGCATTATTGAATCATATTAGTTAATCATCCACTTTGGAGCAATCACAAAGAATGCTATGGACATTTGGACAAAGTCTTTGGACCTAGGTTTTGCCTTTACTCTGTGTACTTGTCTAACTGTGGCAGATTTATTGTGCAGATGGATTTTAACTATTCCTTGAAGCTCTGAGATTATATTCCAAAGTAATTACACAATTTCACATTCCCTCAGTGATGTGTGAGAATTCAGGTTGCTTAGTTTCTTGTTTAAACTTGAAAATCTGAGCAATTCTAAATTTTTTTTTAATTTTTTATTTATTTTTGTATGTGTATCAATGTACTGTCTGCATGCAGGTCTGTGCACCCGTGTCGTGCAATGCCGCGGAGGTCAGAAGAGGGTCTCGGATTCCCCTGGAGCTGGAGTTCTCCTGGAATTGGAGTTTCAGACGGCTCTCGGCCGCCATGTGGGTGCTGGGGATCGAACCCGGGTCCTCTGTAAGAGCGGTCGGTGCTCTTAACCGCTAGGCCATCTCTCCAACCCCATATCTGAGCAATTCTAAAGGAACATAATTGTCTTTCATACCCTTTTTGTGAATGTATAAAAATTATATTAGATGGGGCTGGAGAGATGGCTCAGCTGTTAAGAGCGCCGACTGCTCTTGCAGAGGACCCAGGTTAGATTCCCAGAACCCACATGGCGGCTAAGAACTATCTTTACCTCCAGTTCCAGGGGAATCCGACACCCTCTTCTGACCTCTGTGGCATTGCATGACATGGGTGCACCAACCTACATGCAGACAGTACACTCAGACACATAAAAAATAATAAATAAATAATATTAGGTACAGTTTGCTGTGACCTGGCTGTGTATCTTCTTTGGTGAAGTATGTTTAACTCAAATCTTTGGCCATTTTGAGTATTGGTTGTTTTTTTTTTCTTGTCTTTGAGAGTTTAGAGCTCTTTCTATACTTTGGATAGAAGTCCTTTATCAGACATGAACTGCAAATATTTTTCTCTGAGTCTTTTGGCTTGCTTTTAATTCTCTTAATGGCATCTTTGGAAGAGCAAAAGATTTAATCTTGATGAACTGCAATTTATTAATACTTGCTTTTTTGTCTTTTTGAGACAGGGTCTTCCAGCTGGCTTGGAGCTCACTATGTAGACCATGCTGACCTTGAACTCAGAGAGATCCACCTGCCTCTGCCTCCTGAGTGCTGAGATTAAAGGCATGTGCCACCACCCCTGGCCTTAATGCTTACTTTTATGAGTTGTGCATTTAATGATATATCTTTGAAATTTTTGCCTAGGACCTCAAAGATCCACTCCTATGTTTTCCTTTAGAAGTTTATTTTTAAAATTTTAGATACATTTAGGTATCTGGCTCACTTTAAAATTTAATTTTGTATATGATCAGATTGTACATTTATGAATGGTTTATAATTGGAGAAATAATTTTTAACAGGTTACTTATTTTTACTTTATATATATGAGCATTTTGCCTGCATGTATGTAAGTGTACCATCCATGTGCATTGCTTGCAGGGGCCAGAAAGGATATCAGATACCCTGAAACAGGAGTTATGGACATCTCAAACTGTTTCACAAAATAAGAAGAGAACGAATATTACCAAACTCATTATATGAAGCCAGTATTGCCCTGATACCAAAGTTGGATAAGGACACAACAGCAAAGAAAACTCTGGACTAATGTCCCTGATGAACACGGAGCAAAAATTTTCAGCAGATTGCTTGCAAATTAAATTTAAGAACTCATTAAGATCATATATCATGTCCAAGTGCATTTCATCACAGGGATGCAAGGTTGGCTGAACATATGTAAATTAGTACATGTAATGCATCATATAAATACACTAAGGACTTAAGTCATGAGATATTATACACAAATGAATTTTATGCAGCTGTAAAGAAAAATGAAGTCATGACATTTGCAGGAAAAAAATAGATGAAACTGGAAATTAAATTAAATGGAGTAAATCAGACTCAGGAAGATAATGCACATTTTCACTTGAATGAGGGTCTTAGATTTTAATTTGCAAAAACAAGATTTACTTACTCATTAAAAATATGTGTATGAGTGTTTATCTGCATGTATGTATGTGTACAACATGTATGCCCAGTGCCTACAGAGGCAAGAAAATGGCATCAGATCCCTTGGGAAGGTGGCTGCAAGATACTATGTGGATGCTAGGAACCGAATCTGGCTCTTCTGCAAGAGCAGGAAGTGCTCTTAACCAATGAGCCTCTCATTTTATATGTATGATGTGATGCCTGCATTACGTAAGTGTGGTGGCAGCAGAGTACAGAGGAGCACATCAGATCCCCTGGAGTTGGAGCTACGGATGGTTGTTAGCCATCATGTGGGTTCTGGGATCCAAACCTGGGTCTTCTGTAAGAAGAGCCGGGGTTCATAACCACTGAGCCATTTCTCCAACCTCTTTAATTTTTATACATATGTATGTATGGGTTTTTTGTTTGGTGTGTGTGTGTGTGTGTGTGTGTGTGTGTGTGTGTGTGTGTAGGTCATTAAACTAGGAGGACACCATGAAAGAGGAAAACCAGTCTGGGATGGGGATGAGGAATAAATGGGTTGCATGTGACATGAAAGTGTAATGGGAGCTCCTAGTTGATGGAGGAGACCGGCAAGAAGGGGTCAGAGAGGGAAGACGAAGATCAAAACATACAAAGTCTATATGAAAATGCTACAATGAAACCAACAACTTTTTAGACTAATTTCTTTTTTTTTTTTTTGGTCTTTTTGAGACAGGGTCTCCCTGTAGCTCCAGCTGGCCGGGAACTCACTCTGTAGACCAGGCTGGCCTTGAACTCACAAAGACCTGCCTGCCTCTGCCTCCCAAGTGCTAGGATAAAAGGCACGTGCCACCACGCCTGGCCTATACTAATTTCTTTAAAAGCTCTTCTGAGTTACCTATTCTCAGGAACTAAAAGGTCTACAGATTCCAAGCACATTGTTCAGTTATAAATATATGTTATAAATACATCAGTTTAGGGGATGGCCTAGCGGTCAAGAGCGCCTACTGCTCTTGCAGAGGACCCGGGTTTGATCCCCAGCACCTACATGGCAGCTGAAAACCATCTTTAACTCCAGTTCCAGGTGAGTCTGATGCCCTCTTCTGACCTCTGAGGCATTGCATGACATGGGTGCACAGACCTGCATGTACACAGTACATTCATACACATATGAAAATAAATAAAAATTAAAAAATTAAAAAAATATATAACAGTTTAGACTGAGACTTACATTGGGAGGTTCTCCAAGATGATGCCAGAGTATAGCTTCTTATCCTTGAGCCCCCAAAGCAGTGTCAGGATTCATAAGCTACGCTTGGTCTTTTCATGGTGATGTGGCCTATCGTTTGTGGGGCTACAGCAGTATATGTAGCCTGAATCACTGAAAAGGAGTAGAGATTTCTTTCTCTTTTTTTCTTTTCTCCCTGGTCTTTTTGAGACAGGGTCTGCCTGTAGCTCTGGCTGTCCTGGAACTCCAAGATTTATTTCTTAGAGTTCTGAAGGTTGGAAGTTCCAAGATCAAGGCACTGATGGGTTTAATATCTGTTGATGAAACGATCTCTGCTTCTTAGATGGTATATTGAGTGCTACACATTCTGAAGGGGAGACTTGTTACTCCACACATGGCAGAAGAGTATAAGAACAGAAGGAACCAATTTCTAAGAGCCCCATTAAATTTTTTTAGTTTTTATTTTATGTAAAGTGTTTTGTCTGCATGTGTGTAAGTGCACCCATATTGTGCAATGCCTACAGAGGCCAGAAGAGGGGATTGAAATTCCCCTCTTGGAATTGGAACTGGAGTTATGGATGGCTGTTATCTGTCACGTAGGTTCTGGGAACTGAACCCAGGTCCTCTGCAAGAGTAGACAATGCTGTTAACCACTGAGCCATCTCTCCAGCCCTGGAAGAGCCTCCCCCTGTCTTAAAACCCATTAAACTAACCAATTAGGGTAGACCTCCTTATGGCTTACCTTTTAAATGTCCCAGAACTTGATGCTGTTACATCAGCAATTGAATTTCAATGAGATTTGTGGGGGTGGGGGCAATTATTCAAAGCACATTAGTGGCACGTGGAAGACCAGCTTCACAGCTGGGGGGACTCAGGAGTGACACTCAGCTCTACACTCAGCATGGCTCTATGCTTGGGTTAATGTTCTGCTACTGCTGCTTTGAAATTGCTGATACTTTCTGAATGTTTCCCATTTTTGTACTGTAACCTACACACTGTACATAGTTGGTTCTGTGTGCTGCTCACTATGTGACCTGTCACCGTCTGCACTGGATGGTGTATTAGCATATTGAAGAATTATGTTCGACACTAGCTGGTGAGACTCTATCCTGCAGGTTGAAGGGCAGAATGTATGTTTATGTTTAGCTTAAGACATTCTCCAACTTCCATTGGAATTTCTGCTTTGATGTCTGGCTATTTAAAACCCTACTTCTTGGCCACACTCCTCCCAAGTTGAGTGTCATAATTAAATTAAACCCTCCTTTAAAACTCCCCGCAGTTAAGTGAGTGGTCTCTCGCTGTGATTTTACAACATTTGGAGGTCCCACCAACATAAGAGGCAACCTGAAGAGGGTACTCAACAGAGACCCTCATTAGCGAGTCTAAGGCAAAAGTGAAAAGAAAGCCCCGGTAGCCTCAGAACTTTATAGGATGTGGAATGGCCCTTTGGCTAGGCCTCTTGGTCCAACCTCCTCTTTGGCTCAGGGGTCCTCAGCTGCCACCAAAACTAACCCTTGTTCTGCCAGGGAAGCTTAGAGACTCCCCTGGGGTCCTGCTCTACCTAAAGCCACGTGAGCCTCTGTATCTCCTACTGCAGGCTACAGGAGAAGAAAGGGATCCACCTTTTTCCAGATTTATGTCTTGTGCTTATGGTACCTGTTCTTCCGTGCGTCTAAGATTCATGTAGCCCTGCTCATCATGTGTACCTGTTCTTCTGTGTGTCTAAGATTCATGTAGCCCTGCTCACCATGTGTCTATGTTTTCTTGTGTGTTTGTTGTTTAGTCATTGTAATTGTCTCATGTTGGTTCTGTCAAAGTGGCCACTTCAAGTTTTTTTCCATCCTTTTTTTGCACAGAATCATTCATTTTGTTTTGGCATGCCAGATTAAATGCGCATGTGCAAGCTTTAAATATGGATATTAAAAAAATGCATTTAGAGACCTAAAATTTGGATACTGTAAACATCTTTAAATTTATTATCTCTGAGTCTATCAAGGGCTTCACAATTTTTGGGTGGTAACTGTTCATAGGACTCAGCATCTGAGTTCGTTGTTTAAGGATCCTATTTTCTAAATGACTCTTGGTTTGTGTTTGCTTTCAAGATGATGGTGTGAGGTAACTTGCTTGCTTTGGAAGTATTTTGCTCTGAATGTTCAGTCTGATTTGTGTTTTTTTGAGGCCTCTGTGGGCCAGCTGGATGTAGCCCTGATTTAACATATTAACTCACCTTCAGTGTTGGGAATGAATTCTGGGACTGGACTTTGTTCTGGGTGGGGCACATTTGCTGCCTCTTGGGCTGGGCATGATGGCACACACCTTTAATCCCAGTCCTTGGGAGGCAGAGGCAGGCAGTTCTCTGTGAACCCAAGGTCAGCCCATCTGGTCTGCTTGGCAAGTTTCCACCCTGCTGCTATAAGGAGACCCTGTCTCAAAGGACCAGAAATAAACTGCCTTTTGCTAGCTAGTAAAATTTTCATTGGCAGTTAGTCAGGAATCTTGGTCTGGCTTGGGTGGAGATCTTTGGAGCTTGGAGAATTCCTAAGCTCCTTGGAGTGCCCACATGGTGGCTGCGTGATCTCTGCTAGAGATCCATTTGGGGTCTGGCACCTGGATCAGTTGGGGTGCCACATGGCTTCTAGGGTGCATTATAGGAGCTGATCTCTGGGATGGCCTGGGCCAGTCCTGTCTCTTGCCTCCATGGGTAGGAGAGGGCAGCCCGGGACTGCCATTGGGCTTTGGGTTTCTGCAGTGCTGTCCTCCTCTCTTCCTCCTCATAGGAAGCAAAAATACCTCCCTGGGCCTGAATGGCTGTCCTGCTGGTCTGGCTAGCCATGTGCTGTGTGCTTTTGTTTTAATCTCTGAAACTTTCTAGGCTTCTATATGCTACTGTGAAACAGAGTTAACTGCAGACAACTATGAATGTTAACTGTCTGAAAACTATTTAACTTCACTTCATGCTTTTGGTATTGTCAATCTCTAAATAGTCTTTAATGCAAAAGTTAGCTAATATCACCACACTTTAAGCCTGGATCCTGTGACTGGGGGCTGGTGGGCCACACCTTTAATCCTAGCATGCCTTCAATCCCAGCACAGTGGAGGTTTAGGTTAAGGTCGGAAATAATGATTCTGAACAAAATGGAGTTTATCTGGCCCATCTCATTTTCCATCTCTTGTTAAGTTGGAAACCCAGTTAGGGATATGTACCACATTTCTGAAAATGCTCTAAAGTTTTAGGTTTGAAACTAGTTTGTCGTGACATTGTGTCTAACCACAGTATTTATTTTACAGGACTGTTTAAATGTATAGGCTCATGCCTAATGATAATGATTTACATGTATCAAGTTCATTTATAAGTGAGTTGTCATGTAAGATAAAACTGTTAAATTACTCTATGATCCTTGGCCCTTAAGAATGTTAGTTCATTTTAAGGAAGGATTACTTCTGTTCTAGGGTGCGATTTATTTCTATGCTTTATACATTTGGGGATATTTGCTGGGCCTACATAAAACACCTCTAAGCATTCAAGAGAACTGGTCATTCAAAACCTGCTCCCAAGCTTGCAAGGACATCTCACAGTTTGTACAAGTGTATTTGAAATAACCGTCCCATCTCATTACACAGGAAATAAGTATTAATTACTTAGTAAATCTAAACAACTAAGGGTCAATCTGCTTATGAATGTTGTTATGTCTCATGGTATTAAGAAAGGAAATGAGGGCTGGAGAGATGGCCTAGCGGTTAAGAGCGCCAACCGCTCTTACAGAGGACCCGGGTTCGATCCCCAGCACCCACATGGTGGCTGAGAACCGTCTGAAACTCCAAATCAAGGAGAACTCCAGTTCCAGGGGAATCTGACACCCTCTTCTGACCTCCATTGCATTGCACGACACAGGTTCACAAACCTGCATGCAGACAGTACATTGATACACATACAGATGTTAGATATTTTTAGTAAGGATTTTATGCAAGTGATAAAAGTCTAAGAGGGTTTGTTATGGAAGGGAAAAGTGAGACTATATGAATAAGTTTAATTTTCTAAGGTTCAGTCAAGTAGTTTAAGAAGCAAAATGTATATCTAGTCAAGGTTTATTTAAGAGTGTTCAATTTTTGTCCAAGTTTTATATACACACCACATGGCACTTCAAGGTATAGTAGAAGGATAAGATACCTGTATTAAATTAAATTGGCATAAACACTTAAGGCAGTTTACTAATGGCCTGAATAAGATTGTAAATATATAGAGTTGTTAATTTTCAGTCCACTCCTGGCTTGCACTGGACTCCCTGTTACAGATTTGGATTAAGTGGACACAGACAAATAGTGGGTTACCTATGGCTACTGAAAGATGTACTTTATGTTTCTCACAAGTGTTACTTTTGATATTTCCTTTAACCTAACAAGATAATTGGCTCAAAAAGCTAGGTTCTACCTTCCTGAACCGGCTGCATGGAGTCCAGAAGAAGACAGTTTGGATGGGCTTGGTAATCCTTATCAGTTTATTTCCTATCTTTCTGGTATGTGAGACAACTCCTGCCTTTCTGGGAGAACTATAAATCAGGATGGGGAGGTCTGGGAAAGAAAGAGACTGACTGTTCCTGTTTGTAGTAAACTGTAGTAAACAGTTTACATTTAAGAGAGGCCTGAAATTGTTTAATTCTCTTTTGTGGGCTATGCCTGCTTAACTTATGGTATTAAGTCCCTCTTCTACTCAGTATTATACAAGACTGCTTGGGTTTTTGTCCAAGCCTTATCTAAAATATTATACAGTAATTAAAAATATCGGGCTGGTGTAACTTACCCTTTCTGGATGCTTAACAACCATATCAATTCAGCCAAGGGACTTAAGGAACAACCTTGTTCCTTACTCCTGAGGTCAACTAAGTCCCAGGGGACTATGTATGGGGGTATCTCTTGAAATGTCCTGCAATTGTGAGTCACTAGTCCTCCTGTGCAGGGATATCTTGGAGATCCACTAACAGGACTCTAGCCAGTGTCCAGTCTATAAAGAGGAAAGTCTGTTCATTCTTCAAAAAGGGAAGCCTGGTCCTGCAAGACCTGACTTTGTCCTCAAGTGGATGGAGCTGGTAAATGAAAAGCCAAAAGGAACCAGAGGCTTCCCCTTGAAATCTGAGTGGCCCCTGTGGACCAGATCCTCAACCGGCCTTGAGAAAACAAAGTTTGGTTAATCTGGGCTAACCGTATGGATATAAACACCCAAAAGGAAGGTATAACCAAAAGATAAGTAATCATTATATTTCCTTTAAAATCTGAGGGATTGTGCTTCCAAACATTAGACTTAAAGTCATATGAGATCTATTGTTGTCAAATAATAAAATTTCCTCTTTCTAGTTAGCAACTACCTAAGAGGAAACTTAAACTGTGACTATCAAGATGCCTGGAAAGCAGATACTGAGTCCAGACACCATAGCCAAATGAACAAAAGGAGAAGCCCAATAATGGATGCTTTGGACCTCCTTCTTGAGAAATTCTAATGGACTTTTAAGTTGGACATTTAATTCACCCTGTTCATCTCCTGGTTCCCTGCCTAGAAAATGTACCTAACTACTCTTGCCTTCACTTCTCCTTCACAGGCACCAGTCAAGGACTTTGTTCTCTCTATAATTATACTTTTGGGGGTCTTTTAGATAGACCCACTGAGCAGGGCATACCCCAGTTGACACCCCCTATGCCCTGAAGAAGTCAGAGCGGTAGGTACCCCAATTCCCTCTTGGCAATTGGAGCGACCTCTTCAGAGAGTAATGTGATAAAAGTAGGAGCTAAAAATTGGCTGGGCAGTTTAGGGTCAAGACCCCCCAAAGGGCCAGTTTCTTTTTCAGCTGAGAGCTTCAGACTTCCTGGATCTACTAGTAAACTTATCCTTCTGGTTGCTCTGACTTGTGGCTCATGCATCCTTAACTCACTTGTCAGACTTATTAACCAGTGGGAACATTCTATTAAACTCATAGTACTAAGGACCCAATTCACCCCTTCTCTACTGGAGATCATTCCATCTTGGAAACACCAACCATGGTCGACTCTTATGAACTTCCTTCATGGATTTGAAGACCTCACAATGAGAGGGGGAAATGAGATAGAGGATTGTAAAAACTCAGGGATAGTGTTCTTAGATACCATTAAGCCATTTTTCCTTAGTCATTCTAGGAATGATTGGTTTGCTTGCTTCATGGGTTTTCCCTTGATTGGTTAACTTTAACTGCTATCTCTTGCTTCTGTAATTGGCTTGATTCTTTGTGTGCTTCCCTTTGATTGGTAACTTTAACTGTGGTATTAAGGTCTGATTGGCTGGTGCACTTGACTGGTAACTTTAATTGTGATGCTAAACTCTGATTGGCTGTTGTACTTATAAATCGCCCTGTAACCTGCACGTCCTGGCCACACTCCTCTCGAATTGAGTGTTGGCCAGCATCATATTTAAATTAAACCCTCCTTTAAAATTCCAAAAAGTATAGAAATAAGAATAAAAACCTACTTCTTAAATTCTTGACACTGAATATTTAGATGTTTTACAGCTTTTCTTTTTTTGTTGATTGCCAGTTTAGTTAGAATTATTGCTGTTCATGATTTTGGTTTTTGGATCTGAAGAGACTTTAGGATCTATCATAAGGGCACATTTTATAAGTCAAATATGCACTTGGAAAATGAATACTATGAAGTTTTGGGATCAGGGAACTATGTATCATGGTTATATCAAATTTACAAATCATGTTTTTCTAGTCTTGTGGAAGTCCACAGTTTTGTTTTGATTGTTTGTAAGATAAGTTAATGGGCAATTTATGTAAAATAATCACAATCTAAGCCAGGTGTGGTGGTGCACGCCTTTAATCCTAGCACTTGGGAGGCAGAGGCAGGTGGATCTTTGTGAGTTCAAGGCCAGCCTGATCTACAGAGTGAGTTCCAGGACAGCTGGGGCTACAGGGAGACCCTGTCTCCAAAAGACCCCCCCCCAAATCACAATCTAGAATTGCAGATCTGACTATTTAATCTTTGACTTAGGGTTTTTATATCTTTTGATGCCAAGTATTAAGCAAAAATTTCTAATCCTTACAGTTTTCTGCTCTGTTGGATTTAAAAATTACTAATGAGGGCTGGAAAAATGGCTCCAAAGTTAAGAGTACTGAGTGCTCTTGCAGAGGACCCAGGATCAATCCCAGCACCCACATTGGCAGCTAACAACTATTTGTAACTCCAGTTCCAGGGGACTGTGGCACTCTTTTCTGACCTCCATGGTATTGCACCATGGCCATGGGTATACTTACTTATATGCAAACAATGCACTTATAAACATAATAAAAACAACAAAATCTAAAGAATAATGAAATGGCCCTGCTTATCTCACTCTCTTTGTATGTGTGTGTGTATATATGTATATGTATATATATATGTGTGTGTATGTATATATATATGTGTATATATATGTATGTGTGTATATATATGTGTGTGTATATGTATATGTATATATATGTGTGTGTATGTATATATATGTGTGTATATATGTATGTGTGTATATATATATATGTGTGTGTGTATATGTATATATGTGTGTGTATATGTATATATATGTGTGTGTATATATGTATATATATGTGTGTGTATACATACATATAAAAACTTACTCCGCTAACAATTTTTTTGAAAAATAAATTTTATTTATTCAAAATAAGTTTATAAACAGCTTTTCTAGGGAACAGTCTGTTGAGTAATAAGTATATCTAAATTACTTATTTACAAAATTGTTAATTTATTGATGTACTTATTACTGAGTTCTATAAAAGATACTCTGCTTTAAAAACAAGTATTAGGCAGGCATGGTGGCGCATGCCTTTTTTTTTTTTTTGGTCTTTTTGAGACAGGATCTCCCTGTAGCCCCAGCTATCCTGGAACTCACTACGTAGACCAGGCTGGCCTTGAACTCACAAAGATCTGCCTGCCTCTGCCTCCCAAGTGCTAGGATTAAAGACATGCGCCACCGGGCCAGCCTGGTCTACGTATCGAGTTCCAGGACAGCTGGGACTACAGAGAGACCCTGTCTCGAAAAGAACCAAAAAAAAAAAAATAAAAATAAAAATAAAAACAAGTATTAGTCAGATGTGGTGGCATCTGCCTTTAATCCCAGCACTTGGGAGGCAGAGGCAGGCAGATCTCTGTGAGTTTAAGACCAGCCTGGTCAACATTGTGAGCTCCAAGCCGGCTGGGGCTAAAGGGAGACCCTTTCTCAAAAAGTCGCCCCCCCCAACAAAAAACAAGTACTATAGCTGTCCATTATAATAATCCACCTGTGCACAAGAGCCTTTATCAGATAAAAATCTCAGCTGTCGGGGCTGGAGAGATAGCCTAGCGGTTAAGAGCGCCGACTGCTCTTGCAGAAGACCGGAGTTTGATCCCCAGCACCCACATGGCGGCTGAGAACCGTCTGAAACTCCAATTCCAGGAGAAATCCAGTTCCAGGGGAATCCGACACCCTCTTCAGACCTCCGTGGCATTGCATGATACGGGTGCACAAACCTACATGCAGGCAGTACATTCATACACATAGAAAATAAATAAATAAAAATTAAAAAAAATCTCAGCTGTCACTTATGTTACATATTTCATAACATGAGCAGTGAAAGATGGAGTCATTTCAGGATGGAAGCTAGGCTAAAAAGCAAGAAGGAAGTTTTACAAAAGTTCTGTAGGTGGTGGCGGCAGGGATTCAGTGAGCTCTTGATTAAAGTCAGGAGGACTCTTGGCACTGAATCTCATGGTTGAAATCATCTTGCCTTTTTATAAAACCTGCTGGCGATAGGAGCAAGTTAAATGAGTTGGGGGGTGGCGGAAATGGCTGCTCGGTTTCTGAATTAGGGTCTTCACAGGCTTGATTTAGACTGTCCAGAGATGGTTGAAGATTGGTAGAATCATTTTGCAGAGAAGATACTGTTATCACCGTGGGCTTGTCTGATTGGTTTTTCTCCTGTTCTTCTTTTTTTTTTTTTAATTTTATTTATTTCTGTAGGTATATGACTGTACTGTCTGCATGCAGGTCTGTGCACCCGTGTAGTGCAATGCTGCGGAGGTCAGAAGAGGGTGTCGGATTCCCCTGGAACTGGAGTTCTCCTGGAATTGGAGTTTCAGATGGTTCTCGGCCGCCATGTGGGTGCTGGGGATTGAACCCGGGTCCTCTGTAAGAGCGGTCAGCGCTCTCAACCGCTAGGTCATCTCTCCAGCCCCTCTCCTGTTCTTCTAAATCAAGAAGGGGAGGGGTCAGAGCTAGATCTGCATCATCTGAGGAAGACACAGCCATACCAATTGTTGACCTGTCAGTACTTTCTTCTGAAATGCTCTTAACTTTTTTTTAACAGGGTAAAGTGCGAACGCAGTCCCCCACTACCACAAATTATGTAATCGAGTTTCCTGCATTTGGGGAAATCACAGGGGTCAGCACAAACCAAGTCCAATGGATGAGCCTCACCCTGGGAAAACCACCTTTGTGATCATGGTATCTCCCCTGCCAGGTAAGTATGAAATGCCGTTAACTTGATCTTTTACATTCTCATCTTTGATGTTCTTGGTATCTTCAATGTTTTCACTTGATTCGAACAAGTTAACATCTAAATCATCTGCTAAAAGTGTACTTTTGTTTGGCTTCCAAGTCATAAGTGAAATAATCGTTGTAGGCTTTGTGGACACTTCATTTTCTCTAACGTTATCTGTACATATGTCTGGTGTTTGTCCATCAGCGAATGGGGACCTGCCTGCCCAGTTTTGATCATTTAAAACTGGTTTCTTCAAGTATTTCCACAGTACAATTATTAGTATATCTATTAACATAGAAATTATAATTGCACCAATTAATATGGCTGGTATTGCATTATATTTGGATTTATATGATGTTCCTGTGCCACTGGTAGGTTCTAAAGTAAACGATGGTGTATTATTAGGTAAATTGACAGTCCTAGGTGAATAAACAGATGGTGTTGGCTTTGTGGGTTGATAATGAAAAGTCTGTAGTACTGATCTTCCAGAAGAGGTAGGAGCAAGTGATGGTGACTGATGAGTGGGAGCCTGGACAGAGGTCTTGATGTTTGTCTGGTGAATGTATGGATAGAAGGTAGTAGTTGTCTGATGGTGGTATAGGCAGATGGCCTAGCACAAGTATGTAGTACTGGTTTTTCAGAAGAGACAGAAACAGCTGGTGTTGATTGTTCAGCCGGGGATTTGGGTAGGTTGTCCTGAAGAAACGTTGAATTGTTTTGTGTGGCCCAAAGCATTCCCTGTTGTGTTTGGAGAATTAGTTGAGATGTATGGCATTGATGATGTAACTAAAGTCGACTGTGGTTGCTTCTCTGTTATAAATGTTCTGTCTTTGAGAAAAATGTACTGCTGAGGTATTGACAAAATGAAATCAAGATGAAATATTCGGGATCCATTTCAGAATGTTTCCTCCTGTTAACTTCTTTTTGCAGAATGTAAATTCTTGTTTTAGCCAGACATGTTGGTGATTTGGCTAAGAAAGCAAAAGGTGGTTCAGTTCCCATTAGAAATGTCCTCCAGCACACTGAAATGTGAAAGTTGATGTTCAGTAGCTTGGGTATACCTTGGTGGTAGAGCATCCTCCTCTAACAATTTTTTACTGATATTATTATTACCTAGGTATCTTATATCATGGATTAACATTTTCCCCATTTGCCTTCTTTAATTTAATAAATATCTTGCATTTTTCTATTTCCCCTCTTAGCTATTTTTATATATTTGATGATTCCTGATGACACCTTAATGATGAGAACATTCAATCTTGAATTTTTTGTTTTGTTTTGTTTTTTTGAGACATGAACTCCTTGTAACCCCAGCTGTCCTGGAACTCACTATGTAGACCAGGCTGGCCTTGAACACAGAGATCTGCCTGGCTCTGTCTCCTGAGTGCTGGGATCACCAGAATACCCAGCTTCAATCTTGATTTACTACCATAAATTACTTATATTTATTACTTCTTGGAACTGGATGAGCTCTCTAATTCTTAAACTCTGTTAATCATTACCACAATTCTCTCTACAGCTCAGATTTCACAAGACTGCTGTTTTTTTTCTTTTGAATAGTTAACACTCAGTTCTGCCCTTTCCAGGAGTATTTTTCATTTCTTTTTCCACTTTTATTCTTTCCTCTGGCACCAGTTTCTTTTTACTCCCTCTTTCTTTTAAAAATACTTTATTTTTAGCCGGGTGTGGTGGTGCACGCCTTTAATCCTAGCACTTGGGAGGTAGAGGCAGGCAGATCTTTGTGAGTTCAAGGCCAGCCTGGTCTACAGAGTGAGTTCCAGGACAGCTGGGGCTACAGGGAGACCCTGTCTTGAAAAGACAAAAAATACCTTTATTTTTAAATACATCTATGTGTGTGTTTTGGTGTGAGGATATGTGCACGAGAGTGAATGGAGGTGACTATGGAGGTCAAAAGAGAGCTGAAGTTACAGGCAAGTGTGAGCTGCCTGATGTGGGTGATGGAAACCAAACTTGGGTCATCTGGAAGAACACTAAGTGCTCTCAACTGCTGAGCTGTCTCTCTAGCTGTTCACTTTATGTCACTATTTATTTTGACATGAATCTGCTGGGAAGAATTTATGCTAATCTTTGCTTCTTTGAGGATTTTTCTTTTACCATTCTTAAAGACATTTCTACTTCTGGATTTGTGGTTACTTATTATATTTAATAAATATTAGAAATTAAAGCATATTAAAGTGTTATTCCATTGTTTTCTTGCCTCCATTGTTTCTCTTGAGAAGTCATCTTGTGATATACTATTGTTGGAATTTGATTTGTTTCTCAAGCTTTTTTTTTTGTCTTTTTGAGACAAGGTCTCCCCGTAGCCCCAGCTATCCTGGAACTCATTCTGTAGACCAGGCTGGCCTTGAACTCAAAAAGATCCACCTGCCTCTGCCTCCCAAGTGCTAGGATTAAAGGCATGCACCACAATGCCCGGCTCAATTCTCTCAAGCTTTTAAGATTTTAACCACCTCCCATACTCTGCATTTAGAATTTTTACTATTTTTCCTACATTCTTATTTTCTTTGTTTTAATTTTGTTTGGCATTAACAGAGCTCTTGAATCAGGGGTTATCTTGGTAGACAATTCTTGGCTAGAGTCTGCTTAATTTTTCTCAGTGGTCTCCTTTTGAACTGCTCTACTTGCTCTGTAAGATATTTTAATCTTGCTGGGTGTGGTAGCGCACACCTTTAATGCTAGCACTTGGGAGGCAGAGGCAGGCAGATCTCTATGAGTTCAAGGCCAGCCTGGTTTATAGAGTGAGTTTGAGGCCAGCTGGGGCTACAGGGAGACCCTGTCTCAAAAACAAAACAAAACAAAACAAAACAACAAAAAAGAATATTTTAACCTTTCCATATTCCTGCCAGCCTTTCTTCTTTATCATTTCTTTTTTCTATGCTTCAGTTCTGTTGTTCATATATGAAAACATCATTTTTATATACATATGTAAGCATATTTATATATTAAATAATAGAGGAACATGCAAGAGTAACATTGATGAAGAACAACTATCTCATTTCTATTAGATTCTTTTATTTATTTATTTATTTTTTTGGGGGTCTTTTCAAGACAGGGTCTCCCTGTAGCCCCAGCTGTCCTGGAACTCACTCTGTAGACCAGGTTGGCCTTGAACTCACAAAGATCCACCTGCCTCTGCCTCCCAAGTGCTAGGATTAAAGGCATGCACCACCATGCCCGGCTTAGATTATTTTTTAAAAAATATTTTATTATTTTCATTCATGCGTATGAGTATATTGCTTGCATGTATGTGAGTGCACCCATGTCCCGCAGTGTGGCAGAGGGAGTCAGATTCTCCTGGAACTGGAATTAAGGACAGTTCTTAGTTGCCATGTGGGTGCTGGGAATTGAACCTGGGTCCTCTGCAAGAGCAGTCAGTGCTCTGAACAGCTGAGCCATCTCTCCAGCACCTCTATTAGATTCTTTTTTTAAAATATTATTTATTTTTGTATGTGTATGAATATACTGTCTGCATGCAGGTCTGTGCACCTGTGTCGTGAAATCATGCAGAGGTCAGAAGAGGGTCTCAGATTCCCCTGGAACTGGAGTTCTCCTGGAATTGGAGTTACAGACCATTCTCAGCTGCCATGTGGGTGCTGGGGATCGAACCCGGGTCCTCTGCAAGAGCAGTCGGTGCTCTTAACCACTAGGCTATCTCTCCAGCACCTCTATTAGATTCTTATAGACAATTTTTTGTCAAGATTACTAAGACTCTCCAAGTCTTTGAAGGAGGCCATCAGTGATCACTGACTAGTCTCCTCTCTTGTTTGGGGTTGAATTTGGATTCATTAAATTGCAAATTGTTTGACATTTCAGCCTTATAGAACACTATGATATCGTATATGATGAGTTGTCATACAAAGCTTTGAGCAAGCTTCCCTTGCAATACTTAACAAATTCACAAGGAAGCTTTTCCTTTGTAACAATGTTTGAGGAAATAAGGGCTTACTGGCTTTTATTTGATTGGAGCTAGAGATGCTAAGTACCTTGAAATGCAGAGGATAGTTCTTTTTCCTGGATCAATACTTAATATTTCTTACATGACTTTTATTTATCTGTGTTGCTGAGAGAAGTGGAGGTGATACAGATGATAATAATGATCTGTTATTCTGATTTCCCTGTGAACCCTGTGAATTGCCGATCAATACTGAACAGAGGAAGTAGTATGTTTTATTTGGAACTTTAAGGGCAGTTAGAATTTTAGAAAAATTATACTACTTTACTGTTTATAGCATTTTTTGTTGCTTATGTATATGTCATCGGCAATACAACATAAAATATAAATGTGGATTTGAGGTGCTTTTACAGGTAGATAAAACATCTGATTGGTTATACATTCATAATAAAATAATGCTGTTTTGTTATAGATTACCTTTATCTTTTATTCACATTAAAGTTGTAACACTGCTGCGCATATTGGCTGGATAGTTTTATTTATATGGACAAGACAATTATTTGCTAATTTTAGCCCAAATAATTATAGTTTCCTTTCAGAACTTTTGTTATAAAAAGAGAGGTTTGGGGGGTCTAGAAAGGTGGCTCACTCGTTAGAGTGCTTTCTGTTTTTCCAGAAGACCTGAGTTTGGTTCTCAGTGCCCAAGTTCACAGGCTCACAACAGCCTGGAACTCCAGTTCCAGGAGATCTGAACACTTTTCTGACCTCTGTGTAGACCGGCACACACGTATGCCCAAACACAAATAAAAATAAAGAAGAGGGAGAGAGACAGAGACATAGACAGAAAAGGCAGAGAAACTAAAGTCTTTTAGTGTTCAACTAGAGTAGAATGTTATTAAATAAGATTGATTTCAACACATGGATAAGACCTAACACAAAGGCGTCTTTTTATTATGAATACTTGCTTATGTTTTATTGTTATTAAAAAAAAAAAAAAACCTACTGTCGCAAACGTAGTTTTAGGCTTTATCTGGGAGTGGATTGTTTCCATGGCACCTTAGATTCCCGCCCCGGAACCTTGTCGCGGCAACACTAGTTTCCGGCGGGCTTTTTTGAGTGGCGAACAGCTTTGGGCCCAAGGACCATGAGAGGGCCGGAGCTGGGTCCCGAATCTACCATGGAGGGGGACGTGCTGGACACCCTGGAAGCCCTGGGGTGAGTGTCTTCGCCACCCTCTCGGGTCCCTGGCGTGACCCTGCAGGGTGGTACGCGCGTTCCGCCGGGCGGGCTGGGTGCAGGCCACAATCCTCGCCGCCAGCGCCCGCGGAGTTGAACGCCGGGCTGCCTGGAGAGGAGTCGGCGGCGAGTTGCAGGCCGGGGACTAGGGCCAGGGCCGCCGCTTTCAAGCTGCGCTGGCCGGGTCGCGCGGAAGGTGTGCCGGGCTCTTCCTGGGCCGCGTGGGCCTTTTGTGTTGACTTGCTTCTCGCGGCCGCTGCGAGGTGCCCGGAGCCTCAGCTCGGCTCTGGACCGGGTCTCTGGGCTGCTGCATGCTCCGCTGACTTGGGGCCCAGCACTCATCCTTCTTGGACAGGAGAAAGTGTTTTAGTTCAGCGGGAGATTGTATATCCAGCCTTCTCATCCGTTCGTTAATGCATGTTTGTGTATTAGGCAGGGAGAAAAAATAATTTTAGTTTCCATCTCATGGGAGCTATAAAGGATCTATTGTCTGCTGCAGTTTATGATTCAGGGTGCTAAGTGCTAAGAGGATCCCTGGGTTGGCGATGTGCATAACTGTGCACGCTGTATACCTCCCACCCCGCCATTCTGTTTATCTTCACAGCCCTTTCCAAAGTTAGGTTGTTTTGTCCATGCATCTGTCTCCAGAACTTTACCCAGCTCTCAGAAAACAGGTGCCTTGCCTGTTTTGTTCTCTGATGATTCCTGGCAACATCCTAGGATGCGTTCTGTCACAAAGAGTGCTTGATTGAATGGGTAAATGAATGAAGAAAAAGTTCAAAGGGAGATGCACACAAGCATAGGGTCAGACCATTGAGAGCCAAGAAAAGAAAATAAACCGAAAAGTCGTGGCACCGCCTGTACAGTTGTTTGCCTTGTTACAGTCCAATTTCTTTTAAGGGTAAATGGATGCCTAGTAATGCCGTTGTAAAGCTTCAAACCTTCATGTCTGGTCCCCTAATTTTTTGTTCTCTAAACTGCATTTGCTCCTCTAGCAACTGTACTTTTGTAACACCGTCATGATACATAGTTTACAGCTACCCAGTGCAACAGAATTTTGCACTTCCTAGCTCTTGAAAAAATGATTTGTGAAAGAACAGAGCCAGTGATTATTGCGGGGACATTTGTACTTCTGGGAAATCCCTGGGAAATTCTCACTTACCTTGATGGGGGGAAGTAACCAATGCAAGAAGTTAAAATACTTTGAAGTGTTTTAAGCTCCACTTTGGGCTCCCAAGTATTACATTAACATTTTTTTTTCAATCCTATAAATTGTTTATGAAATGGAAAGACAATGCTTTTACTTCTTTGGTCCTTTAAACTTATTGTTTCTGTTATAGCACTTAAGAAAGTGAAATTATGCTGTACGTGGTGGCACACGCCTTTAATTCTAGCACTCAGGGGGCAGAGGCAGGCGGATCTCTGTGAGTTCAAGGCCAGCCTAGTCTACAGAGTGAATTCCAAGCCAGCTGGGGCTATAGGGAGACCCTGTCTCAAAAAACAAAAAACCAAAACCTAATAATAATAATAATAAGAAGAAGAAACCAAGGTGAAGATGCTAAAACCTAAGACGTCATAATTTTGATATATGTGTGGCATGCATATTTTGGAGTAATGCAATTTGGAAGGAACAACAAGCAGCAAAAAGATGGGTCAAAGAGCTGACTGAAACAGTAATTCTGCATCGAAAATTTTAAAAAGATACTGAGAAAAAGATGAAAAGCATGTTTGAACAGAATGCAAATGAGCTCTGGTGGGGTGGGGGGGCAAGGAGGGGGATGGGTTAGATTGATTGGGAAATTTTGTATCAAATGCACAAAGCTTCAAAAAAAGTGGAATTATAATGTTTGAGGAAAATTTGTTTCACACTTTTCAGTAGGGAAAGGGAAAGTCTGTACACTTCAGATTTGATATTTCTTGGGATGAAGGAGGGCAAGATTTTAAAATTTGAATTCTGCTGTGACACAGAAATATGAACAGAAGTTACTGATTCTGTATGTTGTAACAGATCACTGTCTTTTCAGATGTCCACGCAGGCTGTGAATAATGCATTCTCACGTGTTAAAAACAGTGTGTCAGTGAAGGTGCTTTATCATATAAAGTAAGACATTAGTGGGATAACTTAAAAGGGAAAACCAGGTAAAATACAGTAGTGTTGTGTTATGTTACAAAAGAAATCAGATTAGGAACCACTGTTTTCTCATCTGTGAAATGAATATACCCAGACAGGTGATTTCATGTTTCTTTAATTCTAGAAGTCTATGATTTTGTGGGTTTGGTTGTATGTTCCAACCATGTATGGAGCTGATGACAAAAGTTGTATAGTATACACTATGAATCATAGTAGTCTTGCAGATTGTCTAAAGTTTCATAGCCCAGGTTGAGAACCACTATTTATTTCAAATTTTTATGGAGGATGGCCTTGTATATTTTACACTGTTCTGAGGAGTCAATGTGATTAAGGTAGACTTGGTTCTGGGCTCTATGGAATTTATAGTGGAGTGCAGAAATAGACATGGTGTTGTTCAAGTATAAATTCTAGTAAGTGCTTCAAAAAAAAAAGCAGGATAGTGTAACAGGGGGCTTATGGGTTGGTGATAGATTTGAGTTGAAGTAGGAAGGATGGAGAGAAGTTGACTAAGTGATATTAAATGGAAAAGGAAGACAATGTGCCTTGATAAGAATAAAATGTGGACCCCTCGAATTGAGAGAGAACACATAGTAGTGGAAGAATAGGAAGTAAGGTGATTGTGGCTCAAGGCACACTGACTTAAAGGCCAGAGTGGTAGGAGACTGGATTGGACAGTGAGGTGATTAGCAGAGCCTGCAGCACCTTTAAAACTGTGTTGCGCGTTTTCTTTATCTAGTAATAGGACAGGATAGACTATTAGATGTCTAATTTGAAAGTTCCACTTCCCAGCAAATGGACTGAGGAGTTTAGTAGTTTGGGAAAGACATGAGAGTTGCTTAGTGGTAGTACCTGCCTCGTAGTGGCTGAAGAAAGACCTTCATTATAGGACTAGTTATGGAGTAGGTTTTGATGCTCAAGGATTCATTTCTTTTTTTTTTTTTTTTTTGGTCTTTTTGAGACAGGGTCTCCCATAAGCCCCCAGCTGGACTGGAACTCACTCTGTAGACGAGCCTGGCCTTGAACTCACAGAGATCCACCTGCCTCTTGCCTCTCGAGTGCTGGGATTAAAGGCGAGTACCACCACACTCAGCTTATAGGCGGTTTTTAGCCACCATGTGGGTGCTGGGAATCGAACCGGGGTCCTCTGCAAGAGCAGTCGTTGCTCTTAACTGCTGAGCCATCTCTCCAGCCCCAGGATTCATTTCTTAAGTCAGTATTAAGCAACAAAGTAAAATGGTGGACCTCGGAATCTAAATTGGATAGGGAAGCAAGTGAAGACAGTAGGGAGGTGGAAAGTACAGAGGACTCAGAGGAACCAGTGGCACAGAGGGAGCCGAAATCAAAGACTCATTGTAGGGGAGTGATGAGAAAAGCAAGCTGGGGCCGTAGGTGAGTTGTGATCTGAAAGAGGCATGTTTGAATTCACTCTTTGGGAAGTGCAGTAGTTCTAGTGTTGGCAAGGCCAGGGACCGAGTGAATAGGAAGCTCAGGTGTTAGGTAGGGCTTACACATGGACTTCCAAGACACTCAGTGTGATGGCTAAGAGTAGGGGCGGGGAAGAAAACTGATCAAAAGGAACGTTGACTATCCAAGAGACTCAGTTGAAAACCACAGGAGAAGCAGGACAGCAAGTTTGCCTGGCTGGAGCTTTCGAGGGCAGGGGGAATTTATAAATATTTGGATGCTGTATTAGTTACTTTTCTATTGCTGTGATAGAACACATGACCAAAAGTGACTTGGAGACATTTCTTTTGGCTTATGGTGTCAGAGGGATAAGAGTCCATAGCGCAGCAGGCAGCAGGCAGCGGCAGGAGCAGGAAGCTGAGCGCTCATAACTTTAACTGTAGGTACAAAATAGAGAGGGGCCTGGAGTGGTGCCAGGCTGTGAACTCTCAGAGCCCACCCCCAGGGACATACTTCCTCAAACAAGGCCACCACCAACACCACCAGCTGGAGTCCAGGTGTTCTAATGCTTGAACCTCTGGGGGGACATTTATCATTCAAACCACCACAGATGCTGTATTGCACAACCATGGAGACAAAAACTCTGCCATGTGACCAAGGAACTTGGGAGTGAAAATAGCAAGCACTGGAGGAGAGAGGGGTAGTTGAGAAGAGATGGAGACATCAGGAGAGTGGTTTATGAGTTGAATGGACTGGGTGAGTATGAGAAGCAGAGACCTGGTGAGCGGCAGGGACAGTAGGATGCGTAAACGAGGGGGGAGGAAAGGGCCCCGTTACATCCACCAGCCGATATAAAAAAGGAAAATAGGTCCCAGATGATGTCTGTTTGAGGAAGGTCGCTAACTCTTAATGAACTGAGGCTGTGGATCATTTTAATGATATATAGCAAAATTACCTAGCAGTTTATCTGTTGATCCAATAATCTTATGTCTAGGAATCAATTCACAGGTACCAAAACTTTGCCAAACTGTAATTTAAAAAAAAAAAAAAATCACTACAAATAACCCAGATATCCTCCATTGGAAGCTGACTGAGAGTATGGCACAGCTGGACAGTGGAGTACTATGCAACCTGAAAAATGATAGAATCACAGGGTTGGAGAGATGGCTCAGCAGTTAAGAGCACTGGCTGCTCTTGCAGAGGACCCAGGTTCAAATCCCAGCACCCTCATGGCAGCTAACTGTTGTCTGTAAGTGTAGTTTCAGGGGCTCCAACCCCCTCTTCTGACTCCAAAGGCATTGTCAACCAATGCTGCCTGAGACCTCTCCTCAGATTCAAGGCTGCTGAGTGTCACAAACTGCAGTGTTTTTATCATACATACTGTTTAATTACAGAAAACAAAGACAAGTTTCTTACCGTCATTCCTCAGCTTGTCAGTATCAAATTGGAGTAGTTTGGGGTTGTGATTGTACTGTGTTAGAATGTCTGATTTAAAAAATTGCTGTTTAAATTGTTGGCTTGAGGTTAAAAAAATCGTTAATAAAATTTGGCCTAGAATTAGGATACAATTTCTGACAATTTCTGGAGTGGCCCTTAACATGCCTCTGCCTTTTTGTATTGTGTTTATGTAATTCTCATTCTCAGCTTAACAATTATAAAATCAAAATATTGATGAATTTGAGAGAAATATTGAAGCTGCTAATAGCCAAGATTTATTTTTTTTATGTAAAAACAAATTTAACTATGTGTGGTGGCACATGCCTTTAATTCCAGCACTTGGCAGGCAGAGAAAGGTAGATCTCTGTGAGTTTGAGGCCAGCCTGGTCTACATAGTGAGTTCCAGGCCAGCTGGGGCTTCAGGGAGACCCTGTCTCAAAACACAAAAATAAATAAATAAAACAAAGTAAATACATAACTTCATTAATATGGAAATTTGTTTTAATATTTAATAAATGATAGAATTTTATGTGTATGAATTGTTTAAAAATAAATTTATGATTTATTATCAATAAATGTTGGCCTGTGTACCTATTTTACATACCTGGATATCTTAACTTGCCTAAAAATTTCTCTGGCAAAAAGGGGTGAAAAGTAGAAAACACTGAAGGAGCCCTGCTCGAACACTTGCCTGTGTGACTGTAAGTGGGCTGTGTGTGTTTAAGCAAGGCGTACACTAGTGAGGAGTAGCTGCCTTTTATCTCAAAGAGGAAAAAAATTTGTGCCAACCCGGCCGGGCCTGGCCCGTGGTGGCGCACGCCTTTAATCCTAGCAATTGGGAGGCAGAGGCAGGCGGATCTTTGTAAGTTTAAGGCCAGCCGGGTCTACAGAGTGAGTTCCTGGACAGCTGGGACTACAGGGAGACCCTGTTTCGAAAAGACCAAAAAAAAAAAAAGTTCGTATTTATGTTAAAACTAATTATGGAAAGACAGCCCCAAACTAATAAAAATATTACCTACAGGGTGGGGTCGGAGGGAAGAGATGGTCAAGATGGCAGCCAGGGGTGTGGGAGTGCACTCCTGTAACTCCAGTGCTCAGGAGGCAGAGGCAGGGGCAGGGGCAGGGGCAGGGGCAGGGGCAGGAAGACTACAGGGCAAGGCCCTGCTCCAAAACAGACAAACAGAAAAATGTTGTAAGCTAGATTTGTGTGAATGTACCGTGCTTTGAAAGTTAGACTTTAATTTAGCACTAGATTTTTTTTTTTTGCATGATGATGAAGAAAAATTATATAAAAGTGAAAACAAAACAGTTTCAAATCCCTAAAAATTAAGAAGCAAAATGAAATGGTCTTAGTATATTGACCAGGTTAATTAGTACATTGATCTGGGAACAAACTATTTTCCTCTGCATTCTAACTAAAATCTTAAATCTAAAATCTTAAAAAAATTAGATCATTGATTAAAGTTTGATCAAACAATTTGCCTCTTTCAGTATTCAATTGAATATATTCAGTTGAAAGGTATTTTTCTAAAACAGTGAAATCATAAGTCAAAACATTGATTAGTTGTAGGAAATGTTCTTTTATATAATAAAGAGAATTGAAATAATTTTTCCAAATGGTGATGCTACATGAATTTAACCAAATCTGAGCCCAGCATTCCATGGTGAGCTCTTGCCATAGGCTTATACTTTGTGTTACATTTCCTCAGCAGGTGATGCTTGGGGTATGTATGATGACAGGTTACATGAACAGAGGGCGGGATTATCATGGTGACTTGTGGCTGAATGTTAGTAAATGCAGCACCTGGATCTGAAGCCCATGAATCCTAGGGAAGCTGGAGGACAGCCATCGACAGTTTCCCGGTGACTTTCTGGCTGTGCTAGCACAGTCTCCATTTCTTTCTCTCGAGCACAGTTTCACTTGTGTATCTTGAAATAAGTCTCTCCACTGGGAAGAGGTGAAGTGGTTTATTAAAAAATAAAACCAGTGGAAAATTGTCTTCTAAATTTGATCCATGGAGGTTGACTACAGTTGAGGAATTTGACTCACAGGGATACATTGGTCAATTGATCCCCAAATTAAGCTGTTTTCATTAAATTTTATGTATGTCTCTTTTGAGACAGGGTCTCCCTATAGCCCCAGCAGCTGGCCTAGATAGGCTGGCCCCAAATTTCACAGAGATTCACCTGCCTCTGCTTCCTGCGTGCTTATATCTGTCTTTTTATTAATGTTATTGTTAGTAACAATACTGAAATGATTTCCTATTCTGAAACTGCATAATTTGTATATACATATATATAATAGGGATATTATAGTTCTAAAACAAGTGAAAACCCTACAATTTTAGACTCAGATTTGGAAAAAGCAATATGAATTGAGGGGTTGGGCTGTGACTTGGCAGAGCCTCATGGTAGATCCGCTGGAGAAAGGGCTGATGGAAGGCTTAGATCAGGACCATCTGGTCATGGAGAGCAACGGAGTTATTCCAGGAATCCTGGGGATGAGTCCTCAGTCTCTTTGGCCACATGAGGGGATCCCTGCTAACCAGAGATAGGACACTTTAAGTAGCAGATTAAGAACTACAGTGGATGCCGGGCTTTGTGGTACATGCCTTTAATCCCAGCACTCCAGAGGCAGAGGAAGGCGGATCTTGTGAGTTCAAGGCCAGCCTGGTCTACATAGCAAGCTTCAGGCCAGCTGGGACCAAAGGGAGACCCTGTCTCAAAAAGACAAAAACAAAAAAAAAAAAAAAGAAACTGCAATGGTTTGAGACACATTGAAACATTGAATGGGCTAAGAGAAGCTTAATTTTGGAAAGAACAAGAAAGTGTAGAAAACTGGTATCTAAGTCAACTGAAGTAATATATAAGGTATTTTGAAATTTTTAGGTCTCATCAATTTCAACTTGTAGAAATATTTAAAATGATAGAACTATGAAATAACTTATGTAGATTAAGATCTCATAGGTTGTCTTTAGCTTTGTTTCATAAATCTGAAATTTGCATTTGTGCTTTTTCACTCTGTTTCTTGGGACTGATACAAAGTTGTTAAGACTGTTTAACTTGATGTTATTTATATTTACAGTTGCTGGAAAATATGTGAAAAGCCAAGTACTAGTTAAAGAGTCAGTAAACCATTTCTTTGTAAGCCTAGTTAACATTGCATCTCTTTAACTCTGCTGTGAATGTAGCCATAGACAATCACATATCAATAGAGTTAATGGCTATATTCTGATAAGGTGATGAACAGAAACAGGCAGCAGGTCTTAATGGAGGATTAGAGGCTGTGCTGGATAGCTTTAGTGTCAACTTTACACACCTGGGTTGAGGGAGCCTCAATTGGGGAATTGGCTCCATTGGATAGGCCTGTGGCCACATCTGTGGAGTATTGTCTTGATTATCAAGCAGTGTGGGGGGGCCCAGTCCACAATGAGTGGTGCCACCCTGGGTAGGTTGTTGTGTACTATATAAAAAGGCAGGATGGGCATGAACCAGGGGAGCAAGCCAGTGAACATCATTCCTCCATGGCCTGTGCTTCAACTTCCTGCCCTGAGTTCCTGCCTTGGGCTCCCTAAGTGATGAACTGTGACCCAGGAGATGTAAGATGAATAAACCCTTTCCTCCCCAAGTTGGTGTTGGTCAGAGTGTTTTGTCACAGTAATGGAAGAGAAACTAGAACAGAGGCCTTTCTTCTTTTTAAACCTTCATATCTTCCTTCCTAGGTATAAGGGACCACTGTTAGAAGAACAGGCGCTTTCCAAGGCAGCAGAGGGCGGACTGTCTTCACCTGAATTTTCAGAGCTCTGTATTTGGTTAGGCTCTCAAATAAAGTCCTTATGCAACCTGGAAGAAAGTATCACTTCAGCAGGTATTGCTGCCTGTTTTATTTACTTTTCTTTTTAACAGTAAAGTGCAGTGACAGAGCATAATTTGTAGTTTATAAACAATGTGACTACTGTATAAATAAAAACTACTGACAAGACTTTCAGAATTGGTTTTTAAAAAAACTTTGAATTAAGTTATATCAATCCAAAATAGACTCAGTTTGCTATAAAATTATAAGTAATTACTTTTATCTGCTATTGTAAGCTTAGTATTATCCTTTGGAAAAGATAGCATGAATTGGGCATTTTAAAAACTGCAGCTTTTGCCAAGTGTGGTGCATGCCTTTAATCCTAGCACTTGGGAGGCAGAGGCAGGCCGAT